>CM051272.1:9368182-9888182 GCA_027921565.1 Artemia sinica
ATTAATGATATAGCACCGCCATTGGGTGATGAGACATCAGCATTTACTGGACCAATTCTATTACCACCAATGGAGTTCAGAGACGAACCTTCATTAGTTCTAGAGAATATGGAGTGGCATAGAGGTTTTCTTAATGATGTTTTTGGGGATATGGCTAGCCTAGAAGACTTAATTTGTGACATTGACATGTTGGAGGACCCGGAGTGGGCAGATAGATTTATGCGTGAGCATTTAGGGGGTGCTACTAGTGCATCTGAACCGGGTCCTCATAAAGAAACTCCAACACAGGACAATACAGGCTGGCTCGATCAATTGTCCCCAAACACCTTGGAATATGTGCTATCAGGCTTAGGGGACCTCATGCCACCTCCAACCAATGTAATTGAACAGACTGGGGGTGTTGGTGTTATTGACAATTCTATGTCACCCCCACCATTCCAATTAATGATATAGCTAGTACTAGTAGTAGTAGTAATACAACAACAACAACAACACAAGTATCCCCTCTTTCAGATTTTTTTCTGTCCAACTCTGCCTTGCACCAAACAAAGGTCTACAGCGCCAAATTCGGTGACCCCTTCAACTCTCTAGTGTCGGGGGATATAATAACAGATCCCTCGGCCATTACACATTCATATACTAATAAGATTCGAGCCATTCTTGAACAACAGATGGGGGTGTGGGGGCTGGGGGTCAGTTTAAAAGCATCAATAGCACTAAAAATATTTTTTTAAATGAAAATAAGAGAGCTGTATTCAAAATACTTGCACACAGAGATGTTGGCAATAGGCCCGCATTTATCAAATTATGGGAAGGTTTTTTCTAAATTGGGCTAATAGTATTCAAAGTAAGTGGGAAAATTATAACGAGGGGGGTAGTGGATCTGTGGTTTTATTTATTGAAAGTTTAAATGTCAATATATGTAGGTTTAAAAAGGATTTTATTGTAAGAGGTGGGGCGGGGGAGAGGGCAATTGAATTAAAATATCATTCAGATTTAGAGGGGTGTCAGGGGGTACAACGAATCTGTTTCGATACGAGGCTGCAGTGCTTCAAGTATGCATTTTTAATTGCTGCATACAGACCTCTGGGCAATAATGCCACTAAGAAAAAGTTGGATAAAATGGCAGTTAATGATAGGGAGGGTTCAAAGTTCCCCAAAGTAGATTTTAATTGTTTAAATGGTCAATTTCCCGTGACACTAAAAGGAATAGATATTTTTGAGCGGGCTAATGCACATTTAAAGATTGGTGTCACGGTGTTACAGTGTGAAACAGAATTTGAGGAGGGCCAGCGTTCCGATAAGAAGGGTGTATTATTTCCAGTGCGGGCTTCTTCAATTGAATCAGTAGAACAATGGGTGTGGCTTCTATACACCCCACCCACAGACTCCGATTCAATTGGTCATTTCAATCCAACTAAGGATATTAGTAGGGTTTTGGGGGAGGGTAAAATGGGGAACGTATGCTATTACAGTCCAACATGTCTCTCAAGATTTCGCTCTGATTTAAAGTTAAAGCATCACATGAAACACTGTAAACGTCATGGATATCAGGCTGTGGAGACGGTAAGCGGAGATAGAGCGATCTTACGTTTTAAAATTTCCAAAACACGCTCCTGCAGAGCAATAAGGTCGCTTTGGACTGTGAAACTAAACTGACAGACATGTGCGATCCGTCAAATTCAAATCGTGTTAAAATACATGAAGCCATAGGGGTCTCTTACGCTCACGCGCAACGAGATTCCAATAATACCATGCAAGTGCTGGATGTAGTTGAGATGTTGGGTGACGGTGAAGACTGCATGCGCTCGGCATTGGTCAGTCTAATCAAAACAGCGAACGGTGCAATTTCGCGCCTTCGTTATACAAACTATCCTATGCTCCTATCACCAGATGACATAGTGGCCATTAAAAATCGTAAAATGTGTTGGGTTTGCAAGGGAGAATTTATTATGGTGTTGGGACTGGGGGGAGGAGGAAGGTGATTGACCATGATCATTTGTGGCAGGAAATTACATCGGGAGGGAGTAACTTTAGAGGGGTAGCCCATCAGTCATGCAATTTAAACGTTAGACAACAATATTTCGTACCTGTTTTTATACACAATTCCAATTACGACTTAAAGTTTGTTCTGCCGGCGTTGGCCCGCATTGCCAAGGGTGGAGTTGTAGATGACGCATGGATAGATGGTTCTTTTTATGTAATATCATACCCAAATCATCGGAGAAGCTACTGCTGCTAGAATTCATGTGGAAAACAGTTGACAAGGGTAACACGTGCCTGAATAAAATCCGTTTTTCAGACTCTTTCAGCTTCTTCCCCAAATCTTTAAGTCAATTGATTCAGGTACAGAAAAGTGACAATTTTGATAGCTTCCCCCTCCTCAAACAGCGCTTCCCCGATGATGAAATGTATGATTTATTACCGTGTAAGGGCATATATCCATATGATTATTACAACTCTGGCTCGAGGCTAGATGAGGTGTCACTACCGCCCATTGAAGCTTTTTACAATTCTCTTACTGAGACTGAGTGCACCACAAGCGACTACGAATTTGCTAAGAGGGTTTGGGCAAAGGGTGGGTGTAAAAATGGGTGGGATTATTGTAAACTATACTTGGCCAGTGACGTACTCACTCTTCTGGACATTGTGTGCAAAAATACGGATAAAATCTATGAGGAATTTGGGTTGGATTTAGGTTATTATTTTTCCACTCCTCATTTGGTGATGGACTTGATACTTAAAATCAGCAAAGAAGAAATAGGTCTGATCGCCGATGTGGATCAGCATATGTTTGTAGAGAGATCAATGAGGGATGGGTATGTTTTTCACGGGGATCGTATCATGAAAACTGATCCGACCGGACAGCACACCGATGAAAAGTCGGACGCAGTTTTTTTGGATATGAAATCTCTTTACCCATCGGCAATGTCTCACTACTGTTTGCCGTGTGGCAATTATAAATGGCTTGACAATCCATGTGCTTCGAATTTCCCCGACATTGCCAGTGTTGAGGAGAATGGGGCACAGGGATGGTTTTATGAAATTGACGGTGAAATACCCATGGAAATCCATGACTCGGTAAAAGACTTTGTTTTTCCGTGCATAAATAGACCGGTGGGTAGGGACTCTCTGAGCCCCTACAATTTATCTTTAGTAGAGGACGGGAGTATGCACTGGGTACCTTCAAAACAAAAACTAATTGCCGACCTCAACCCGAAACAGAATATCGTTGTTCATCACGTGCTATTGAAATGGATGGTGTCCAATGGTTTCAAGGTCACAAAGATTCATATAGCCCTCCAATTTGATCAAAAGCCTTACATGAAAACGTTTATTGACACCTTTGTCAGTAAGCGTTCACAAGCGAAAACGAAAGTTGAAAAAGAAGTCTATAAACTCATTTTGAACTCAGCTTTCGGTAAAATGTGCGAGAGCGTACGAAACAGAAGTCGATGTGACATTGTAATCAACCTCAAAGATTGTGCTCGAATCATTGCGGATCCAAACTTCACATCGTTCACAATCATAGACTTTGATATGGTGCTCCTACACCGTAAGAAAAAAAAACATTGTTTTAAATAAAAATATTGCAGGCGGGAGTGCAATAACTGAAATATCCAAGAAACATGTTGTCATTTTATTATAATGTATGCAAGGTACAGTGGCCAATTGAGGGACAAGTTCAAGTGTATTACGGGACACTGATTCACTCCTCTTAAAAGTCAAAACTGAAAATCTATTGAATGATTTGGAAAATGGCGACTACATTAGCTCACGAATGGACTACACTAATTGGGACGAGTCCCTCTACCCAGAGCTAGTGAAACACCAGGCCCCAAATCAATTGTTAATGTTAAAATCTGAAACGGGTAGCGATCTGATATCCAGTGGTGTGTTTCCTGGTCCGAAGGTATACTGTGTGGAAACGCACAGCAAGGATATCAAACAAGTTTGCAAGGGGGTACCTAAACACTTTGTAAAAAATAATTTCGACATGAGTGTGTATAGAAACTGTGTGGAACGTAGTTTAGTGTCAAGAGCGAAAGTCATGGCGATTCGCTCTTTACAATTTAAAAACTACACAGTTAGAGTTGAGAAAAACACCATGTCGGCCATATCGGACAAAGTCTATGTACTTGAGGTTGGTGTGAAGGTACTACCACACGATCATTATTTAATTTCAGACCGAGTTGAATGTATAGAGTACAGAAAACAACTCAGTCTAGAAAAACTAACTTAAATTTATTTTAAAAAAAGTATAAATTGGGTGGGAGGGTTTTTTGGGTAATTGGGTGTTTTTAAATTCTTTTTAATTATTTTTTTTTCTATATCACAAACAATTTTCAATGTGTGTGTGTTTGTGTGTGTGTGCAAGGCAGGTCAATTTCAACTATTTAATGCCCCCGGCCTGGGCCCACCGCAGCGGGCACCCCGCTTCCTGGCCCACGGCGCTTCCCGCGGCACTTCCCAGCCCGCAACAGCGGGCCCCCCGGCCGCAACAGCGGGCCCCCCGGCCGCAACAGCGGGCCCCCCGGCCGCCGCAGCGGCCGCCCCCGGGGGGAGGGATCCCAAAATTTAAAATGCTGTAAATAAAAATGTTTGATATTATTTCAAGTGCTTTATTCTAATAAATGTTGTATTTTTTTCTATAAATAAACAAAAAAAAGTGTATTTATTTAAGTGTTTTTTCTCTGTGCCTATGTAAATGTTGTATTTTTTATTATAAATAAATTAAAAAAAAGTGTATTTTTTCATGTTTAATGTGCTTTCATGTTCTATGTAATATTTTTTTTTAAGTATTGTTACTTTTTTATGTATAATAAAAGAAAATATGATTCTTTATTCGTCTTCTTCTTCTTGAACGGAGTAGTAGTAGGGAAATTATTTAGTCATTAGACACCTATAGTCTACAGTTAGTTGTCTAGGTGAACTGTTGAAGGGAACATGTATCAATTTAAAACACCATTCAGATCGTTTCTGTGTGGACCGTCAATGTCAGGCAAAACAACACTCTTAACTAAAATAATTAAAAATTGCGATAAAATGTTTGTGGAAAAGCCGAAAAAAATCTACTATTGTTACAGTATTTGGCAGGAGTCATACGATAAAATAAAAGCAATTGCCACGATGGGATTGGTGCAGATACAATTCATACAGGGACTTGATGTTTTCAGCATTATTGAACCAAACTCTTGGCTGATCATTGACGATCGGGCTGAATCTATTGAACAATGGTCCCAGGAAATGTGCCACAACTGTTCACTGTTCGCTCTCATCATGAAAAGATTTCCGTTACTCTGGTTCTACACAATCTCTTTCATCAGAGCAAATGTATGCGAACACTTGCATTGAACTGCACCTACTAAATCATCTACAGAGTTGTTCGTGATTCTAGCTCGCTAATAACTCTCAATAAACAAATCTATCCAGGTGCCCCCAAATTTCTGCTCTCAGCATACAATCAGGCAACTAATAAACCCTACGGTTATATCCAATTGGATCTTAATCAAAATACACCTGAGGATCTGCGTGTAGTAACAGATATTTTTGACAATGAAATTACAGTATATCTCCCCGTGAACACTAAAAAGACCTATTAGTTACTATCATGACACTGAAGAAACTACATGAAAATAGACATCTGTTTTCAGTTCTAAGTACTTCAAAACCCTCGCTTAGGAAAGCCATACTCAAACATGGTATTGACAATGATTTCGTTAATCTAATATCTGAACTTTGTTTAAATTTGACCGAGGGCAATGTTCAACTGCCAGAAGTAGTTAAGCAACAGGCAAAGCAACATCGTTCCATTGTACGTACATTGGCCTCTAAAAAGTAAGGAAAGAATTTTAAAAAGAAAAGACTTCTTCAGGCGGGCGGTAGCTTTTTCACACTTTTACTGCCAATAATTGCAGGACTTGTAAACAGTTTTCTCTAGTGAGAATGGCAAAACCCTATAAATTGACTCCAATAGAACTCGCTCTCTCACCCGTGGAACACTTTGAGAACAATCTGAGTAAATTCTTTGACAATGAGAATATTGAGGATGATAAAAAACTGCTTTTACTTCAAGATGCACTTCGCCGAGTGGACAAACATAAGGCCTATCGTGTGAAGGCCACTGCTGGTATTGATCACAAAAAAGAATCATCTCCTCAGCATTCTGCTGCTGGAACACAATTAAAGAAGGAGGAATTGGATTCAATTGTATTGAAAATTGGAAATCTAATGCCCCACTCATATCGTGAACAAAGTAAACGACTCCTAACCTATCTCATGGAAAGTGGTCAAGATCATATTCAACTTGAGAGCAATGGGAAAGGGATTATAATTCAGGGCAAGAGCTATAATCTACTTGATTTAATCTATGATTATTTGAAAAAACTACGTTTTCTAAAGAGTTAAAGAGGCTGAGTTAAAAGGTCGAACCTTAAAACGTACAGGGATTAGGAGGCACAGTTGGGGGCTGCCGCCCCCCAAACCCCCCGCTTTCGCAGCCTTTAAATAAAAAAAAGTGTTTTAAACTGAAAGTAAGGAACGACATTAAATCTTAAAACGAGCAGAAATTATTCCGTATATGAAAGGGGCTGTGCCCTCCTCAACGCCTCGCTCTTTACGCTAAAGTTTTTATTGTTTAAAAAAAAGAGTTGTGAGAAAGTCAAACTTTAGCGTAAAGAGCGAGGCGTTGAGGAGGGCACAGCCCCTTTCATATACGTCATAATTTCTGCTCGTTTTAAGATTTAATGTCGCTCCTTACTTTCAGTTTAAAAAACTTTTATTTTATTTAAAGGATGCGAAAGCGGGGGGTTTGGGGGGCGGCAGCCCCCCAACTGTGCCTCCTAATCCCTGTACGTTTTAAGGTTCGACCTTGTAACTCAGCCTCTTTAACACTTTAGAAAACGTAGTTTTTTTTCAAATAATTTCTGCACGTTTTTGTACAGTTTATTATTTATTATTGCTTGACTAACTGTTAGCTGATCCTGACAGGAGTTAAAGTTGGGGGGCTGCCGCCCCCCAAACTCCCCGCTCTTCAACATTCTTGTGTTAAGGCTTTTAATTCCTGAATACTCAAATCACGTCGTACAGGGTGCCTCCTAATCCCTGTACGTTTTAAGGTTCGAACTTGTGACTCAGCCTCTTTAACAGCCCCCCAATTGTGCCTCCTAATCCCTGTACGTTTTAAGGTTTGACCTTGTAACTCAGCCTCTTTAACTCTTTAGAAAACGTAGTTTTTTTCAAATAATTTCTGCACGTTTTTGTACAGTTTATTACTTATTATTGCTTGACTAACTGTTAGCTGATTTGACAGCTTGCGGGCTCTTATAGGAAAACAATAAGAGCCCGCTTATAGCGGGTTCTTATAGGAAAACGAGGTTTTTCGTAAATGTAAATTCGGGGGATAATTTTTTCGGTCTGAAAATATCAAAAGGCCCTAACAGGTTGAATTCTGCTTCGAATGAGTCCTCATTCACCTGGATCAGTTGCCAACTGTGGCCTGTAGGCGTGGCTAATAAATTTTTTTTTTTAACTTTAAGTGGCTATATTTGGTTTTTGGAAAACAAGGAAGGAGTAATTGGATTGAGCTGAAATTTTGAGGATAAGCTCCCGGGCCCTAGAAAAGCTTAACCTCTAAATTTCAACACAATCGGACAACGTTAAAGGGGGGCTGTGGTCGGAGGGTCGAAACTTCCGGTCCACTTTTACCCATGAAGATAAAGTCGGAGGGAGTTGAAATTTTGCACGTTTCTTAGTTTGAGCTTGAGCTACAAAATGCGATTACCACTGTCTCTCTGCGACTGCTAGGACCGGAAATCACTTAACATTGTGGTGGGTCGCCTCTTTATAGAGGCACAAGTGTGCCTCCTTGACATGGTTACAAATCGTAAACGACTATTATCATTTGACGCTCATCTATACAACTTTCTAAATACATTAAACTTCCCCAAAAGTCTTATTAGCAATAGACAAATTATAAAAAAATTAAATGAACTTGCATCATCAACAACAACAACAACACCATTAAAACATGAACATGAAGAAGAAGAAGAAGATTTTAAATCAATCTTGGAAAATACTAGCACACCTAGTGGAAACTTGACAATGGTGGCGAGGAAAAAGCGAAAACGTATCATGTCACCAACCACAACTAGTATACAAAAGGGTAGCGGACGTTACACAACGTGTTTACGTTCAAAATGGTTGAAGTTCTGAAAGGTGTTTATGAAAACATTGGTGAGGTGGGTAGTTTAAGTTTCCCCACCACTCTTTCCAAAGTCACTGGTGTTCACACTAAAAGTGTACAAGACTATCTACAAAATGAATCAAGCTACACTCTGCATAGAAATCATAGACTTCGTGCTAATCAATATCGAAAAACTAAAGCCTTTTACCCATTGCATATAATGCAAGCAGATCTTTTGACTCTAGATGAGATTCAACGACGTCACAATACACCGTACAAGTTCATTCTACTTGTAATCAGTGTTTATAGTCGTTGTGCATATGCAATTCCACTGCGATCAAAGAGAGGCGTTGAAGTTGCTCAGGCCATTGAAAGTATTCTCGAACAGGATTCATATAAAAAAATTCAAACGGATCTGGGTAGTGAATTTGTTAATCCCCATGTTGCAAAAGTACTAGTGAAATACAGTACACTGCTCTATGATAGTCATAGTCCTATAAAGGCTGCATTGGCCGAACGATTGATAAGAACTATTCGACTTTTAATTTCAAGATATTGTACATTGAAAAATACACCGGCTTTTATTCATGATTTAGATAAAATCATGTTGATTTATAATCAACGACCTCATCGATCATTGTCCAACTCTACGCCAACGGAAGTTCATCATTCTGATCATGATACAATTGACACCTTTCTGAAACAATATTCCAATGAATCGATTGTCAAGAAGAAAAATAAATTCAATGTTGGTGATACTGTTCGAATTAATAGAACAACTAATGTTTTTGAAAAGGGGAATTACTTGTGGTCCACAGAACTTTTTAAAGTGGCAAAAATCCTAGACACTAAACCCATAACTTATCGCCTGCGTGATACCAAAGATGAAGAGATTCTCGGCGGCTTTTATGACTATGAACTACAAAAAGTTAAAAATAATAGTGAAATCTATCAAATTGAAAAGATATTAAAGACTCGTACTCACAGGGGTAGGAAACAGTTACTTGTTCGGTGGCTAGGATACAACTCTGATTTTGATTCTTGGATCGGTGTTGAAGATATTGACAATGCCCAATGATTTCTATGTACCTTTCATGTCCAATGTTTTCGATCCTCTCTACAACGACTTGAATACGACAAGTGATTTTTGGACAAAACTCTCCCCCGCCATCAAATTTGACAGTGCGTATGAAGTGGCTCTTGTCGACTGTATTCTCAAAAATACCTATGACATCCTGAGAAAGGATCGTGTGTATGATATAAAAGTTATACCATTCGATTGGACACTCTTTGTCGACTATGAATGGGTTGAAGCACTTAAATCTAGCGAATGTCCACATGCTAAATTGAAATATATTGAATACGATAATATGACAGATCTGTGTCGTACAATCAATAGAAAAATCTTATATCGTAGGAATGGTAAATTCCATTTTAGAAGCAGTGAGTGATGACACGATTATTACTAATAAATTTGCTGAGTTCTTCTCAAGTATTGGTCAAAATGTGCAGGCGGAAGGGTTAGTGAATTTTAATAATGATTCCTTGGAGGACGAATTTTTGGATGAAAGAGGAATTGGAAATGAAATTGAATTTCAACCGTGTACTGGAGATGAAATTCTGAAGGTTGTGAAAACAATCAAATCTAATTCAGCAGGGACAGATGGAATTAATTTGAAGGCTTTTAAATCAGTGATGTGTTATTTAATACCATGTCTTGTCCACATAATCAATCTTTCCCTGGAAACTGGGGTATTCCCCGATGCGCTTAAAAGGGCAAAAGTTATCCCTCTCCATAAAGGTGGGTCTAAACTAGATATTGAAAATTATAGACCTATATCAATCCTTCCCCTGTTTTCAAAAATATTTGAAAAAATTGTACATAAAAGGCTGTATGATTACCTTACGAAAATAGGGATGTTAAGTGAAACTCAGTTCGGCTTTAGGAAAGGACACTCGACGTCAGACGCCGTGCATTCTCTCTGTGATATTGTAAATAGATGCTTTGAACGTGGTGAAATCCCTTTGACTGTTTTTATTGATTTTAGAAAGGCGTTTGATACAGTGGATTTTAAAATTTTACTCAAACGTCTACAGTCCCTTGGAGTTCGTGGTAATTATCTGAAATGGTTTGATAGTTTTTTAAGTGGAAGATCTATTCAAGTTGTTTTAAATGATGCATTTTCTTCTCCCTATCAAGTGAAGTGTGGTGTACCTCAGGGATCTGTCTTGGGACCACTTCTGTACCTTGTGTATGTTGATTCAATGCGTTTTTACTTACCGGAGTGTTTTATCACGACTTTCACGGATGATACTACTTTAACTATGTCTAGTGGAATGATTGATGATCTATTGTTGAAAGTAAATAGGGTTTTAAAGTCATTTTATGTATTTACAAGTTTAAGCCTTTTGTCAGTGAATGTTAACAAAAACTAATTTTATGATTTTTAGGAGAGTTGGTAAGCCTCCGAGTGTTGATGGAGAGATATTTTTTAATGGTAAGCCTTTGTCACAGGTGCATGAGGTGCGTTATTTGGGCTTCCAGCTTGATTGTAATTTGTCTTGGAAGCAACATAGTGATCTTGTTGCAGCTAAAGTTGCTAGAGGTCTGGGAATTTTGCGTCGTTTGAAGCATTTTTTACCATTGTCGGTTCTTTTATTATTGTATCATAGTATTGTTGCGCCTTATATGTCTTATGGTTGTGTCATTTGGTCTAGCAATTTTTATGCAAATTTCAAAAGAGTGCAGATTTTACAAAATAAAACAGTAAGTCTTCTTGGGAATTATATAGAAAATGTGAATGATACCGCGTCATGTTTTAAAAAATTAAGAGTGCTTAACATTGGTCAGATTCGCGATTACCAAGCTGCTATTTTTGCCTATAGATGTTGGAATGATGTATGTCCTCCAGTTTTTACAAATTTTTTTCGCGTAAATAGTTCACTCCACAGGTGTGCGACTAGAGAGGCGGAAAATTTTACTGTTGAGTATCGAGACACCACACGTGCAGGTTTCGGGATTCGTTATTTGGCTCCGGCTATTTGGAATGATATCCCAGTTGGCGTTCGGGAAGCTGAACACATTGGGTCGTTTAAAGTAAAAATAAAAAAACATTTATTGGGAGAGGGGAGGTAATTTATTATTATTGTAATCATTAATGTTTTTTTTTTTCTTTTCTTCATAGTTTTTGGTATTATTGTTTAATTTGAGAGAGAGTGTTCAAGTATTTTTTTTTCATGTCTTTTTTTTTTTTGAGAATTATAATTTTGAGAGGTTGAGAATTAGAGGATTGCAACCGTCTTTCATCAGGCTTTTTGAGCCTTCTCCGGGCGGTTGCTTGTAAATAGTTTATTTTGTAATTAGTAGTAAATAAAGCAAGTCAAGTCAAGTCAAGTCATTGGAACACGATAGGATTTACATTACCTCACCTGTTGACACTGAAATATTTATTCTCAATGATAATCTGAGAGACGTTCTTGGCTTTAAACAGAATACGATCAATGGGGAAAATGCTGGCACCGTTTACGGGATGGATAAAGTTATTTTTGCTGATTATCCACCTGGTTTCGCCTCGGATTCTTGCATATTTCTCTATACATCCTTTGTGGAAACATCGAGAGTCGGTAATTCAAGTGTTCCCTCCTACGTGTTCTTGAACAAAAAACAACTCATGAACTTGTTCATCACTATAATATAAAGCATCTTCAGTATATTCCTGTAAACACTTCGTATTTGGAACTCTGTCAGTTAACACTAAGAAGTGAGTTGGGCGATCCTCTAGCAATAACAAAAGGCTTAGCAGTGATTATATGTCATTTTCGGCCCATTTTCGGCGATAGCACAATCACCTAAAATGAACAATAGGAGAATTCCATTTGTCTGCCCCGATATCGATTGCTATGTTGGTGCTTTGAGTCCACGTCAAATAGGCAATGGATTGGACTACTACAAGGGGCGTACTACAATGTCTGGCTATGGTCTTGGTAGCTGGTTTGCTAGGCTATTTCGTTCTGCACTACCCCTTGCCAGAAAATATCTTGTACCTGCTGCATCAAATTTTGCTGCCTCAATACTACAGGACTGGGGGTCGGGCAAGAATTTCAAGGAGAGTGTTAAGGAAAATATTAGACCTTCAGCAAAAGCCGTTGGTGAGCAACTAAAATCTCGTCAAAATGGGGAGGGATTGCAAAGGATGCGTGCGCGTCATTCACTCATCAGTCTCCACCCAGGCGGGAAGCGAAGGACATCAACAAGGACTTTGAGGAATAAAACAAGGAAGACCAATAAGAAGAAGAAGAAAAAGAAAAAGATCGTTAGATCAAAGAAGGATTTCTTCTCTTAAGATGACTTATCTCCCCCACAAGGAATCATATCCATCAATCAGTTCCTCATTGAATCTATTCAATGCTGAAAATGTTGATGTCAGTGTCAAGTATGGCTACTATGAACAATTTTATCCCCAACAACCCCTCTCGGAAAATATACACTTTCAAATATTTTCCAATGAAGACTATTTCATTGATTTGTCATCAACATTTATTGATTTAAATGCTGCGGTGAAGAAAAAGTCAGATAATACAACTCCAAATGCTGGCGATGGTCTCTCCTATGAAAACTGTATTCTACACAATCTATTCAAACAAATTAATGTATTTATTAATGGTACTTTGGTGAGCACTAGCAATAATTTATCCAACTATGCAAGCTACATACAATTTATGATGATGACACCAAAGGCATACAAGGAGTTGAGAGGACAATCATTGGGTTATGAATATCGATCAGGTGTTGATACTGATGGTGAGTTGACTACTGCAGTGACCCAAGAGTATCATCTGGTTGGAAAATTAAATCATGAGATATTCAATATATCCCAATGGTTACCCCCCAATGTCAAGATTGACATAAAGTTACAGCTGGCCCCATCGAATTTCATTTTGAGAAAAACACTTCCTGCAGCACCCGATGCAAATGTCATTATCACATCGGCAATTCTACACGTCCGAAAACAACAGGTTATGAGCTCTGTTGCATTGGCAGTGGAAAAGCTAAGAGCCAATGGCAACAACATTAAACTTCTTGTCCCCCACACGATCACCAATCAACGTCACATTGCCACCAGCTCTCGTAGCTATAGCGATTCATCATTTATCAATGGAGAAATCCCATCAAAATTGGTTTTGGCCTTTGTGAAGAGTGGTAGTGCTGTTGGATCCTGGACTGAATCCCCCCATGATTTTAATTTTTTCGGTATATCTAGCCTTGTGTGCAAAGTGAATGGTATTCCACTGTACACTCTATCATTTGACAAAATCCTATAGAACTCTGTACGAGTTGACCATGCAATCCCTAGATCATGACTCTCAACTATTTGAAAATGGAATAACCGATTCAATGTTTTCAAAAAATCATGGGGTAATTGTTTTGGACTTGTCGGGGACTCAGGATATGAGCATAGTACGAACAGGGAATGTACGTTTAGAGTGTACATTTGCCGATGCTTTGACTGAGAGTATCACGCTAATATCACTGAGTCAATTTGAAACCTATTGGGAAATCACACCCGACGGCAGTGTTCTACTAGACCTAGCACCATGAACACAAACCAAATAATCAATGTATTTAGTATGGATCCATAAATGTCCCACTAAAAGTCCTATTGTATACCTTCGGACTTCATTGAAAAAATTCCAAGTGTTAACAATACCTTAATCATTGTTAATAGCAGTCCATCTTCTTTGAAGACCGGCCATTGGCTATGCATCTTTCAAACAGCGAAGAATATTGAATTTTTTGATCCTCTTGGCCTATCATATAAATTCTACACGCCATACATCAGCAACTTTATTGAAAGCAGTGGGAAAACCATTATTCAAAATCAACGAAGAGTACAAGATTTAACGACTAAGACACGTGGCTTTCATGCACTACTCTTTTTCATGTTCAGATGTCGTGGCTATACCTACAAGCAGTTTCTCAAAATCTACGTTGACTTAACTCGATTGAACGACTTTCTAGTGGAAAATATACTTACAAGTGTATTTAATATTGATTTTAGTGCCCTACGAATAAAATGTTCTAAAAATGTCTGGGAAACTGTTTATTGATAAATGATAAAAATTTATATACATGATAAAACGACTTTTGTACTCTTTAGATTTCATCTTCTACTAGGTATAGGTATTTGTCGACAACAACTAGTGCAGGTAGATTATCTGAATTCACAGTGTACTGATCCTGATGTACTGCAATGTCAGGGTCACATTTTCTACAATAGAGTGTGACTTCACTCTTGTCATATCTCTTTGTATAGTCAATGATACTATCCTCATTCATTCTATAGAATTCACATGTTTCAATTTGCCTATTTGAAGCCATTTCACAAACAGTGTCCTCAAGTGTCGAATCACATTCCGTCACAGCCAAATAAAAATCAGTGGGCTTATAATCATAACACCCATTGTCTTCACAACGATGACTTAGAAACCATATTCTTTTGTTGTTCCAACAGTTGAATCGCTGACCCGGCTCCTCCTCCCAGAACAATCTAAAACCACGACGATACCAATCTCGTAGCAATAAACTAAAATCACGCTTCGGATTCTTTCCAATCATACCTGGATATGTATTCTCCCACTGATTAAATTTATCATAATGGCAATTGGAGCATAGGTAGCCCCTAGGATGAGAGTCACACACCTCTTCAAGACAGGAATTACAACCTTTAATTTGTACAGCATATCCTCTGTGCAATTTACACGGGTTGCATAATCTACACTTTTCATCATACTCATCAATCATTGTGCAATTCTCACATGATGACCAGCTGCCCAGTGTGTACATACATAGCGGACATGTATGGAACATTTTTTCATGTGTTGACACCCTCACTGCCACAATGAAACTGAGCTAGCAACAACAAAAAATTGTCTGAGATAGAGAGAGAGAGGAGTAAATCATCCTTGGGCACCATCTTTCTCATGAAAAAAAAAGTCTTAAATTTCTAAACTAATGTTTAAAGCATATCCACAATATCATTTTGCCGTGTCATGATCAATATATCAATAAATTTTGTAAATGCATTTGGACCACGATGTAGAAGCTTCATACAATAGTCTAATGATGGAGAATCAGTTTTCATTACATCGACAATCATTCCCCGAGAAAATATCTTCCTTTGAATAGACAGCTCTAGAAAATCGTCATCTAGAATCAAATGTTTTTCCATAAACACTAGATTCCCCAAGATTCGCTCTTTCTCAAATCTATCCATTTTTTAGAGTCCTAACACTCTCACAACCAACTACAGACTAACCAGAATTTTTTCTACTCTAAAAAATATATGTTAGTCTACTATAGAAAGAAAAATACCTTTGATTTAGAAACAATTTTATTGAACATAATTACATAATTACAATTTTGTTCTCATCAATATATTTCGATAGGACATCTAATGCTGACCGAAGTTTATTTATATGGAGAATATTCACTTTTCCAGCAAAACATAGCTGCTCCTCCTGTTTAAACTTGCTTAATGGTATCACGTATCTAGCATACATACTGTCCCATTCAAGGCATAGTCTACAGCCAGCGGATATTTCCACAGCCATATTGGGTACTCGTATATCATTGCTGCTGCTGTCGGCTCCATCATTAATCTCCAATAATGTAAATCCACCACTCATATTTTCTCCACTAATATCCTCTCAAATAAACTATTCTCTCTGAATTCAATTCTCCTACTAATATGAATTGTAGTGAAAACCATTCCTTTTTATTCAAATCCCAACCACAAATCAAGTTATCGTATATTGAGCAACCTCTAATGTCACTGATTGGATCCTAAAAAATGTCTACGTCAAACGATACATTCATTGTGCAATTCATATCAAAAACAAAAACCTTGCCAAGCTTTTTAAAATGTTCACGTGTAAGTTTAATGACACAGCCATGGGTTTTTCTTGCGCAATTCCAATGTATTTTTTCATGTAGGTTTTCAATCTATTACACTTTTGACCATATTCTTGTAGGCGTGAATGTATAGTTGAATGTATCGTTCAAATCTTATACACTTTTGAGCATATTCTTGTAGGCGTGAATGTATCGTTCAAATCTTATACAAGCTTACTACTGGCCACACGGTTTATTAATTAAAAAAACTTTTTCAACAAAATAAGTTTAAAAAAAAAAGAATTCCATTAAGCCAAAAATTAAAAAAAAATAGAATCAAATAATCTACCAATCGTACAACTACCACAAATCATTATCAATAAATAAATGAAACCCAAAACAAAAAGAAATTAAAATAAGTCAAACTCAAAACGAGCAGAAATTAATCTGAGTAGGGTTCTAAACCCTATGCTTTCTAAAAGCCAGAATATAATTTGTACTTTACTGAAAAAAATTCAAATGAATTTACTAAAAAAAAATGCGCATTGTCAGTTTAATATACATATGCTGATATTTACTTCTTAAAATCCCAATTAATTTTTGATTTCTTAAAAGTGAAAACATTTAGAAGAATTTTTTCAGTAAAGGACAAATTATATTCTGGCTTTTAGCATTAGAAATAAAAAAAACAACAACATATTTTTGCCGGTTTATCAATTAATAGAGATACTGGGAATATAAATATTGATCCTATTTATGATTAAATAATAAAAAAAAGTTTTATTAACTGAACGTAAGGAGTGACATTTAAACTTAAAACGAACAGAAATTATTCCGTATATGAAAGGGGCTGTCCCCTCCTCAACGCCTCGCTCTTTACGCTAAAGTTTTTTATTGTTCTAAAAAATAGAGTCGTGAGAAAGAGTCAACTATAGCGTACAGAGCGAGGCATTGAGGAGGGGACAGCCCCATTCATATACGGAATAATTTCTGTTCGTTTTAAGTTTTAATGTCGCTCCTTACTTTCAGTTAAAAAACCTTGTTTTTTTATTTAATTTCTAAACGTTTTTAAATCAATGCAGGTTTTTGTTAGAAATCAATATACTTAACTTACGAATTAACTTCCGTAATGAACTTCTATGTTCCTATATTTTTATTACGTATATTAGGGGGGTTCGCCGCCCTAGTCAATACCTCGCTCTTTACGCTTAAGTTCGAATTTTTTTCCAATTCTTTAAGAACGACCCCTTAATCACAAAGGCCGTTAATTAGAATAAATAGCACTTATGAGTAGAGAGGGGGGTTCTACTCCGATCCCTCACCCCTGCTGCCACCTACAACTTTTTTGCACACCATATATGGGCATAGAACCACGTGGTTTATGGTTTTTTCAGTGAGAATGAAAAAACAGGAACTTTGTCACATTTATGTCTGTTTTCTTGGATGGTTATGTGTGTTGGTCGATTTATTTGATGTTTTTCATCGATGTTTTTATGGTTTTTGTCAGTGAGAATGAAAAAACAGGAACTTTCTCACATTTATATCTGTTTGTTGTCAGTGAGAATGGAAAAACAGAAACTTTCTCACTTTAATGGATTATTGAGTCTAATGGGGGCAGGTCAATGACACTTCCTTCATGTTGTTGCTCTCAGCAAATGTTATGAGTTTCCAGGAAACAGTTAGATCACGTGTTTCCTTCTCAGCCAATCAGCGAGTCGGTTACATCCCCCTTCTCAGCCAATCAGAGGGTTGGCTACATATTAGCGGCGGAGGGAATATAAGGAAAGGGTTTTTTGCTAAAGTTTTATTAGTCTGTGAATAGAATTCAAAGGAGTGAGAAGAAGAAGAACAGTTTGACTTTACTCATTTGGATATATATTTGTGTTGATGATGATGACGAGTGGAATGTTTACCCTATTAGAAGTTGATAGTGGAGTTGATGATAATAGTACAAGAGCACCAAACATTGCGGTGGAAATCACGAAAGGATCACGTCTTTGTCTGGAATGGGATGTAGTATATGCAAGATATGTGATATCCTTGAGCAAATTTAAAATGGAGGATCAATTATGTTTTGCCGCTAAAGTTGATATAGCACATGTGAATAGACTTCAATGTGCTTTAAGTGCATTGGTGAAACATACTGAAGACAATAAACAGTATCGCTAATTGTACATGCTCTGTATTATTGATGTTGTTGTAATTATTCAATAAAATTGTTTCGAAATCGAAAATGTTTTCTTTCTTTTCTGGTTAGGCTATGGGGCTAACGAATCAGGGTCAGTCTAGAGTCAGCATTCGGAGTGAAAGGATTGAAAAATGAATAAATTTGAGAAAGAGAGAATTAGATCAAATCTAGTGTTCATGGAAAAACATTTGATTTTGGATGATGATTTTCTCGAGTTATCTCTTAAACACAGGATATTCTCTTGTCAGGGAACACTTGACAATATAATGAGGAGTGATTCTCCCCCGTTGGACTATTGTATGAAACTTTTAAAATGTGATTCAAATGCTTATAGTCAATTTATTGATATATTAATTGGAACAAAGCAGAATCATATTGTGGATATACTTTTGAAAATATTGCCAATGAAATCAATGTAGATGGCTCCCCCGTCATTCGAAAGAGGTAACGTTACAGAGCTACTCCTCTCCCCCATTTCCCTCTCATTGAATTTATGGAGCGAGGATGATCAGTTTCGTTTTAGCTGTGAGTGAGTTGACATCGGAAACCGAAAAATGTTCTATATATGTCCATTGTGCATGTACACTCTTGGCAGTTGGACTCAATGTGAGAATTGTACAGTTACAGATGACTATAGTGAAAAGTGTAAATTATGTAATCCTTGTAAATTACATAGAGGCTATGCAGTACAAATTAAAGGATGTAATTCATGTCTTGAGGAGGTGTGTGACTCTCATCCTAGAGGGCACCTGTGCTCCAATTGTCACTATGATAAATGTGATCAGTGGGAGAATACTTACCCCGCTATGATTGGAAAGAATCCCAAACGTGATTTTAGTTTATTTCTACGAGATTGGTATCGTCGTGGATTTAAATTATTCTGGGAAGAGGAATCTGGTCTACGATTCAACTGTTGGGGTAACAAGACAATTTGGTTTCTACGTCATCGTTGTGATGACACTACCTACTATGACTATAAACCAAGTGATTTTTATTTGGCAGTTACCGAATGTGATTCACCATTTGAAAACATTGTATGTGATATTGCTTCAAATAGACAGATTGAAACTCGTGAATTTCATAATATGAATGCAAATAGTATCATTGACTATACAAAGAGATATGACAAGAGTGAAGTTACATTGTACTGTAGAAAATGTGACCCTGACTTTACAGTCAATCAAGATCAATATACAGTGAATCCAAATGATTTACCAGCATTAATGGTTCACGACAGTTGCCTATACATCGAAGATGAAGAAATCTAAAGTGAAGATTTAAAGACATTGTTGTATATATATGCATTTTATTAATAAACAAATTCACAAACATTTTTTAAGCACTTTACTCTTAGGGCACTGAAATCAATACTATATAGGTCTGAGAGGATATTTTCCACTAGAAAGTCATTCAGACGTGGATTGTCAACATAAATGTGGAGAAACTGCTTGTAAGTATAGCCGCGACATCGGAACACAAAATATAGTAGTGCATGGAAGCCGCAGCTTTTAGTCGTTAGATCCTGAACTCTCTTCCGATTTTGAATAATAGTTTTCCCACTGCTCTCAATATAGTTGCTGATGTGAGGTGTGTAGAATGTATAGGGTAGACCAAGAGGATCAAAAAATTCAATCGTCTTCATTGTTTAAAAGATGCACAGCCAATGACCCGTCAGCACAGTCGACGGACTGCTATTAACAATAATCAAGGTATTGTTGACACTTTGAATTTTTCCAAGAAAGTCCGAGGGCAGACAATAGGATTTGTACTGGGACATGTAGGGGTCCATATTAAATACATTGATTATTTAACCGGTGTTCATGGCGCTAAGTCTAGTAGAACACTGCCCTCGGGTGTGTTTTCCCAATAGGTTTCATATTGATTTAGTGAGATTAGTGCAATACTCTCAGCCAATGGGTCGGCAAATGTACACTCTAAACGCACACTCCCCGTACGTACTATACTCATATCCTGTGTACCAGACAAATCCAGAACAATGATACAATGTGTTTTAGCAAACATATCTTTGGTTATACCATTTTCAAACAGTTGAGAGTCATGATCTAGGGTTTGCATGGTCAACTCGTACAATGTTCTATAGGATTTATCAAAAGATAGATTGTAGAGTGGGATGCCGTTTACTTTGCACACAAGAGATGAAAGTCCAAACATCTCGAATTTATGTGGGCATTCACTCCATGATCCTATTGCACTGGCGCTTTTTACAAATGCCAAAGCAAGTTTTGACGGAATTTCAACATCGATAAAGGATGAATCGGTGAAGGTGCGTGAGCCCATTGCAATATGACGCTGATTGGTGATTGTATGAGGAACAAGTAGTTTAATATTATTTCCATTGGCTCTCAGTTTTTCCACTGCCAAAGCAACAGAACTCATGACCTGTTGTTTGCGTACATGAAGTATTGCCGAAGTGAGGGAGAGACTTACATCAGGATTGACAGCAAGTTCTTTTCTCAATATGAAATTGGAGGGTGCAAGCGTTAGTTTTATATCCACTTTAACATTGGGTGGCAGCCATTGGGGTATATTAAATATTTCATGATATATTTTTCCAACTAGATGTAATTCACTAGTTGTAGCATTTTTAAGTGCATCTGTACTATCAGTATTAGTAATATATTCATATCCATTGGAGGTGCCTCTCAATTCCTTGTATGACTTGGGTGTCATCAGCATGAATTGCATATAGCTTGTATAATTTGAGAGATTGTTGCTTGTGCTCACCAGCGTGCCATTGATGTAGACACTAATTTGACGAAATAAATTATGTAATATACAATTTTCATAGGATATTCCATCGGCCCGAATTGGCATTGTATTATTGGATTTCCGGACTTCCATTTGCAAATCTATAAATGTTGAAGACATGTCCATAAAGTAGTCTTCATTGGAATAAATTTGAAAGTGGATATTATCGGAGAGGGGTTGTTGTGGATAAAATTGTTCATAGTATCCATGCTTGACACTCACATCAACATTTTCAGCATTGAATAGATTCAATGAGGCGGTGATTGAAGGTTGAGAATCCTTATGCGGTAGGTAGGACATTTTAGGAGAAGAAATCTAGTTTCGATCTAACAATTTTCTTCCTGGGACTTCTTCTTCTGTTTACAGCACGTGTCGGCTTTTTCCTTCTTTTCTTTGACAAGAGGGATGATGTCTTTCGTTTCCGACCTGAGTGGAGACTGATGAGGGATGCATTGTTTCTTGACCTTTTTAAGCCTTTACCATTTTGTTTTAATCTCTCGCCAAGGGTTCGCGCACTGGACCTAAGATTTTCCGAAGCACTTTTTTTAAAATCCTTGCCAGAGCCCCAATCGTATAGTGTATGGGATGCAAAATCTGTCGCAGCCGGTACAAGATATTTTCTAGCCAGTGGTAGTGAAGAGCGAAACAGCTTAGCAAACCAACTGCCAAGACCGTAGCCAGACATTGACGAGCGACCTTTGTAGTAGTCCATTCCATTGCCCTGTTGTCTTGGGCCAAGAGTATTAACATAGCAGTCAATATCAGGACAAGTGAATACCACTTTTTTATTAGACATCTTGCTTTTGAACGATGGGTCGAAAATGGCATGTAATCACAGCCAAACCTTTTGAAATTGCTATGGGATCGCCCAATTCGGTTCTTAGTGTTAACTGATAGAGTTCCAAATAGGAAGTGTTTACGGGAACATACTGAAGATGCTTTATATTGTAGTGGTGAATATGTTCTTGATTGGTTTTTCGTTCAAGAACTCGTAGGAGGGGGACATTTGAATTACCAACCCGAGATGTTTCCACAAATGAAGTGTAGAGAAATATACAAGTGTCTGTGGAGAAGGCAGGCGGATAGTCAGCGAAAATGAAACTAGTGTTTCCGGCACTTTTACCATTGATTATATTGAGCTTAAAGCCAAGAACATCCTTTAGATTATCCTTGAGAATAACCTTTTCACTGGCAATAGGTGAACTAATGTAGATCTTACCCTCCTCCTTTGAATAGTTGAAATGAAAAGCTCCTTTTTTACGAGCGGAAATTCTTTTATTAATGGAACGACATAAATCATTCATACAGGTGAGTTCCTCGTATGGTAATTCAATGTATGGATAATTCATCCAATTGATTTTTTGAATTTGTTCTTGATCACCTGTTGGTGGCGGCGGCCAATCATAGGGTCTAATTTTTATATCATATTTACGATCTTTTCTCAGGATGTCGTAGGTATTTTTGAGAATACAGTCGACAAGAGCCACTTCATACTTTCTATTGTCGTCGAATTTGATGGTGGGGGACAGTTTCGTCCAAAAATCACTTGTTCTATTCAAGTCATTGTAGAGAGGATCGGAAACATTGGACATGAAAGTCACATAGAAATCATTGGGCATTGTTAATATCTTCAGCACTGACCCAAGAATCAAAATCTGAGTTGTATCCTAGCCAGCAAACAAACAACTGTCTCTTGCCATGGCGTGTACGACTCTTTAATATCTTTTCAATTTGATAAATTTCACTAGTGTTTCTAACTTTTTGCAGTTCATATTCATAAAAACCGCCGAGAATCTCGTCATCTTTGGTGTCTCGCAGTCGATATGTCGTGGGCTCGGTGTCCAGGATTTTGGACACTTTAAAAAGTTCAGTGCTCCATAAATAATTCCCTTTTTCAAAAATATTGGTGGTTCTATTAATTCGAACAGTATCACCAACATTGAATTTCTTCTTCACATTTTTTTTCTCTTTTTCACCATTGGAGTATTGCTTTAGAAAAGCATCAAATGTATTTTCATTGTAGTGAACATCCCGAGGGCTTGAGTTGGACAAAGATAGATGGGGTCGATGGTTGTATATCTGCATGATTTTATCTAAATCATGAATAAAAGCCGATGTATTTTTCAGGGTACAATATCTTGAAATTAATAGACGAATCATTCTTATCAGTATTGATTCAGAGTTCAAAGCGATAACACCTATCTAAAAACAGATATTTTTTCGAACATAATCAAATTAGTAAGTTTCGCAATCTAATCTCAGTGAAGAAAAAGAACATTTATTTCATAACGAAATTGGAACGTTTTACGAGCACCATCAGATTAGTAAGTTTTGCAATCTAATTTACTGTGGTACTGTGAAGATCAATATATGCAGTAAATAGCTATAGTAATTACATTTGAGTGAAAAAGGATTATAATTGCGCAACGTTTGGATTATAAAACTTGGAATATAAAGGATTATAAACAGCACGTTTAATGGATTTTCGGGGGGTAGCCAAACTCCCCCCTTGCGAGTAAGTTTCGTTTAATGTTTTGAATTATCATTATGCTCTTGCCCGAGTAACAGCATAGTTCACACGAGGGTGCTTGTTATCAGTGTTCAGTGGCAGATTTGGATTACTTCACGGATTTTCGAAGCCCATATTCCCCTGTTGCCGCTTCTATCACCCAAGTTTGATATTTAACCATTATTGAGGCGTACCTGTCCTGGTTATATTTTTAGCCGTGCTAGTAATTAACGGCCAAAGCCAACAGTACGTTAAAATTAGAGTGAGTAAACAAATAATTGATCTATTTGAAGTGGGCGAAGTCTCTTTACTTTAATTGGTATGGGTCGTAATCGCAAGCGCAATCGTCCCGCTGAGGACTCAGAAAACCCGTTGAATTCTACATCTACTAGTACCGGAAGTTCTATCACCCAAATTACCGTGGAAACTTTATCACAGAATTTTAATAAAGTACTTGAAGCTGTCCAAGAAAATGGTAGAAAACTAGACATGGTGAACGATAAGTTAAAAACACTAGACGATCGTGTTTCCAAATTAGAGGTGACCCAGTCTGACCAGTGTTCTCAAGTTGCTATTCATGATAGTAGAATTGAAGTTCTAACAAATGAGAACTCATCCTTGAAATCACAATTATCAGTTCTTGTTGATGAGGCTAAGGCCCAGGGAAATGCAGTTTTGGAAATGTCGGATAGGCTTGTTAAACTGGAAATTGAACAGAGGGGTAAAAACATAATTGTTTGGAATGCAGGTTGCGAAAGTGAAAATGTTGCGGTTGCTTTGTTCCAGGATATTGTTAAAGTGGGTTTAGAACAGCCTACAGTACCACCATTCAAAGTTATTCAGTGTAAGAAGGATGCCAAATTTTTCAAAGTTGCACTAAGTGACAAGGAAACAAAAATTGGTCTATTACGCAGTGCAAAAAAACTAAAGAATAAGAATATTGGCCCATTCAAGGAATTGTTTCTTAGTGATGATGCTACCCCTGAGTTACGTCGGGCTAGAAAAATTTTATTTAATAAGCGAGCCCAGTTACGAGATGCAGGTTTTGATGCATGGGTTTCTAAGTCTTTCCCACCTTGTGTTCAATTTAAACGCCCTGATGGATCGATCGCTAAGTATTTTCAGAATGATGCAATTACTGAACTTGCTAGACCGGTTATTAGCCATGACTATGGAGGGCGTAGTCAAAAAGGTCGATTCGGAAAGCAGAAGTGAATGTTTTGCTTGTTTGTTGTTAATCAAGGAAAATTATATTTGTTTTTATAGTTTGTGATGTAAGGTTAAGTAATTTAATTGGCTGTTAGAGTTTAGATTGGATACCCTCTGTGTGATTATGTTGTGCTCTTTGGTGATTAATAATGATTGTTTTCTTCGCTTGCCTTTATTTAGAATTTATATCTTATTTCTTTTGGTGTTTTATCTTTTCATTTTTTCTTTCGATTATTTTTGTTTCATTTTTTGTTGTGAGTATTGAGAGAGTATCTTTAACTGTGATTGGTACATGCCCTATTCGTCACCACAGGCCATTTGGATCTTTAATAGATAGTGGTTAGAGATCTTGTTCTACCCCTGGGGGCTCGTAGTATAATTGATTTGGAAAATAAGAAGGTTAATTTTTATAATTATTTTAATGAATGTATTAATAGAAATTTGGACTTTGTGGTTCCAGCTTTTACCCCCCTGAGGATTCTAAATTTGTTTTTAGTTATGATTTTCATGATGTTGAGTATCGGCATGGTGGATCGGAAGATTTTGGGATTTTTCTTTTGAATTGTCAGGGCCTAAATACGACATTTGATTTTTTAGCGAATCTAGGTAAACTTAATCTTTTCCATGTGTTTGCTTTGACGGAGACCTGGTTGAAGGACCACAATTCTGCTCTTTTAGATATACCTGGATATACTTTGTTTACTCGGAACCGGGAGTTACGTCAACACGGGGGTCTTGCGGCTTATGTTCGTGAAGATCTCCGTGTTAGAGTCCGAGATGATCTAAGTGAATATAAGGAAATGGTGTGTGAAACACTAGTATTACAAGCTAAATTGAATAATGTTGATACATATTTAGTAATTGTATATAGGCCTCCTTCTGGTTCTATTCAAGAATTTTTTGAGAATCTTCATGAACAGCTGGCAAAAGTACAAATTAGTAATAACTCTTGTTTTGTTCTAGGTGACTTTAAAATTAACATGCTGGATATGGAGTCTTCTGTGACTTCTCAGTTATTAAATTTGTGTATGTGTTATGGGCTGTTCCCAACGATTAACATCCCAACTAGAGTTTCTAGGACGTCTGCAAAACTTTTGGATAATATTTTTTCCAATTCACCTTTTAGATCGCCAAGAGTTCTTGTAAATGTGGAATCTGACCACTTTGGTGTTTTTGCAGATTTTGAGGTATCTATCCCTAAGCGAGAAACTCCTGAACGGAGTAAAAGAGTTGTAGTTTTTGATCGTAGTGCCCTATTGAAACTAAAAAATAATATGGTTCATATTGATTGGGTATCTCTGTTTGGAAATGAGAGTGATGTAAATACTAAATTTTCACTCTTTTATAGTAAGCTTTTAGAAATGGTTAAGGAAGTTCTGAAAAGTTGTTATTGTTGTTATTGAAAAGTTGAAGTTGTTATTGATCTGAAAAGCCAGTTTGCATGTGACACTGTTTGTTTGTTTTATAAGCCCCCTCCTTTTCCAACACATTTGTTCTGTGATTTGCTTGATCAACTTTCTTGTGTGGGGTCTTTCTCTAAAAAACGTATTTGTGTTTTGGGAGATTTTAATTGTAATATGTTAAACATTGGATCAAGTGACGAATGTGACCATCTCTTTGATGTGCTTTCTTCAGCTGGTCTACTTCCTTCAATTTTTTTTCCTTCTCGTGTTGACCCTACTAGAAATTCTGCCACTTTAATAGACAATATTTTCATTTCTCATTCTTCTAATTTGAAGTTTACTTCTGGTCTTGTTTTCACTGATCTTTCTGATCACTTCCCTATTTATGTTTCACTTTTTGTGCCTCAAACTGAGATTGTTGTGGAAGAGCAGGGTGAGTTTTCTTTTAGAACTTCCACAGATAAAGAAATTTCTAATTTAATACATAGTCTTCAGAGTAATGATTGGTCTAGTGTTCTTGAAGCTAATGATGTTGATTGTGCAACGAGTTTATTTTTGTGTCGTATGGGAGCTCTGTTGGATAAGCATTTTCCTCTTAGAAAGAGGCCAAGGAATTCCATACCTAAATGTCCATGGATGTCTAGAGGTCTGATCAATGCTACACATATGAAGGCGTCTCTGTTTAAGGCTGCATGTAAAAGTAAGACACAGGATGATCTTTTGAAGTATAAACTTTATAAAAATGTGCTTACTTCTTCAGTACGTGCAGCCAAAAAGCTATATTTTTCGCGTCGAATTGATGAGTGTAAGGGGAATTTGCGAAAGGTTTGGACTGTAGTTAATGAAGCTCTTTCCCGCAAGAAACTCAAACAGTCCCCCCCTTGTCACTACAGGAAAGCTGATGGATCTTTCGTGGACAAAAATTCTTCAGCAAGCGCCTTCAATTCGTATTTCACCTCACTTCCTTCAGTTCCTAATCCACCCTACAGCAGAGTAAGTAGTTTTCCCTTAGCAGAAAAGTCATTTTTCCTTTTTCCATGCAGTGATACCGAAATTTCTAACATTATTTCTCAGCTTTCAAGTAGCCGTACAGTTGATGGTTTTGGTTTGAGCTGTAATGTTCTTAAAAAAATTGGTCAGTTTGTTTCTAACCCCATCTCACACATAACTAACCTCTCTCTTTCTTCTGGTGTTTTTCCTCATTTATTTAAGGTTGCTAATGTTGTACCTTTGTTTAAAAAAGGTGATTCATCTCTAATTTCAAACTATAGACCTATTTCTCTCCTTCCTGTAATTTCTAAGGTTGTTGAAAAAGTAGTGTTTTGTAGACTCTCTTCATTTGTATTTAGTACTAATACGACTGCAGGTAATTCTCTCATAACTAACCATCAGTATGGCTTTCGTCCCAGTTTCTCTACCTTGCATGCACTTTCAGATGCAACAGAGTTTGTGCGTGTTAATCTTGACAAGGGCTTGTGTGTTTTGGGTCTATTTCTTGACTTTTCAAAGGCATTTGATATGGTCGTTCACTCTGTTCTTTTGTCTAAATTATTTCATTTGGAGTGCATGGAGTCCCACTTGAATGGTTTAGGTCTTACCTCTCAGGGAGATCTCAGTATGTTTCGGTTAATGGTACTTCTTCCTCTTCCTTGCCTATTGTGAAAGGTGTCCCACAGGGCTCTGTGCTTGGACCACTTTTGTTTTTAATTTATATCAATGATCTTGTTGATGGTCTTCATCCCCTTGTGCACCCTATACTTTTTGCTGATGACAGTAACTTCTTCATTGCTGCAGTGGACCTGCCATCTGCCATTTCCCTAGCTCAAGGTCTTCTTGATAAAGTAAAAGATTGGTGCTGGTCAAATGGTATGACTCTCAACAGCCAAAAAAGTGCCATTGTACACTTTAGAACCCCTTATCGTATGAGAGACGCAGGGGAACCAACCATCCTGACTTATGGGAATGATATTATACCGCAAGCTACTATAGTGAAATTTCTTGGTGTGTATCTCGACTGTTTTCTTTCTTTTAAACCCCATATAACTCATACCCGTTCCCTTGTCCTCCGCCAATCTTCAATGTTATACAGGGTTAACTCATTTCTTCCCCCTGATGTTATGCTTTCTCTTTATTATGCTTTTATTTTTCCTTACCTTTCTTATTGCTGTTCTGTCTGGGGTAGTACTAATAAATCTCTTCTCTGCTCACTTCAAAGAGCCCAAAATAGGGCAGTGAAGGCTACTTTTCTTCTTCCTCGTTTTTACCCTTCCTCTGATCTTTATAATGATACTGGAATAGCTCCGCTGGATCGTATTGTGGGTAAAAGTTACCTTTATTTAGCACATTCTGCTTTTCTAGGTAGACTCCCACCATCTCTGCAGCAGTTTTTCTTTCTGTCAGGCTCAGGTAGGTACTCTTCTTTTTTACGTAGCTCTTATCGCAGGTTCATTTTACCTAAGCGTTCATCGACAGCAGGTCAGAGGTCTCCTGTTTATCAATCTATTTTACTATGGAACTCCATCCCTCCTGATGTCCCTCTATCTCTTTCTGCAAAGGCACTTTCTCGCTGGGTATTTCCAGTATAGTATTTTCCCCCTTTTTTCTTCATTTTTTGCATTCTATCCACATTTATGTCTTTTTTTTTTCATTCAATATATTTCAAATAATTCTCCTATTTTCTCCTATTATTTCTCCTATTTTCATAAATGTCTCTTATCTAATTTTTTTTTTTTTTTTTTTTTTTTTTTTTTTTTTTTTTTTTTTTTTTTTTTTTTTTTTTTTAGTGTTTTATAATAGTGTCTTATTTGTTTTGTTGGCCCTGTACAAGCTTAGCTTCTTGGGTGTGTTTAAATTTTTAAGTTTGTAATTGTATTGTTTTTTTTTAGTATTAATAAATTGATTGATTGATTGATTGAAGTGGGAGCATTGAAGAATTCGAATGGTCGAAAACATAATGGGAGGAAGCCATGGATAACGCATGACCTTCTTCGAAAAATAAATGTAAGAGATAGACTGTTTAAGTCACAAGCTTTAAGACCGACGGATGAGAATAAAGAGCGATACCGTGTTTTTCGTAATTGTTTGAATAATCTCCTCCGTGAGGCTAAACAAAAATATTTTAGTATGAAGTTCAATGATGTTAAAGGTAACCCGTTGAAAACTTGGCAAATAATCCGTAATGTTATAGGTCAGCGGTCTAATATTCTACCAACAGAAGTGACTGTTAATGAGGTTATAATTGCAGATGGTACTGGGATATGTAATGAGTTTTTAAATCATCTTTGTTCAGTAGGCCTACAAATAGCCGAGATGATTTCCTCGTCTCCAGATGACCCACCCTTTGGATCTACTCTACCATCTCCTGCAAATGTATCGCTAAATCTAAAGATGATTACATTAGATGAGTTAAGGGATATTATCTATAGTATGAAAAATAGTTTGTCCGGTAGTGACCTAGTTAGCCTAAAAATTCTAAAATACATTTTACCTTGTATATCTGGTGTTCTGAAATCACTGATTAATGATTGCTTCCGTCAAGGAAGGTTTCCAGATTGTTTAAAAAATGCAAGAGTGACACCGGTTTATAAAGGTGGTGATAGAAATGATTTGGGTAATTATCGCCCAATATCAGTCTTGCCAGTTATTTCTCGTCTTATTGAAAAGTGTTTTAGTAATCGGTTGACCTATTTTTTAGAGAAGTTTAAATTGTTGAATAATAATCAGTTCGGTTTCAGAAAAGATAGGAAGACAGAGGATGCATTGATATTTTTGACTAGTATAATTAACATAGCTTTAGATGAAGGATTTAAGGTTGGTCCAGTGTTTCTAGACTTACAGAAGGCTTTTGATACAGTTGACCATGGCCTACTCCTGGAAAAATGCGAGGTCTATGGGATCCGAGGTAAAGCTCTTGACTTTATACGGAGTTTCCTTAGTAACCGGTACCAGTTTGTAGAGATGACTTGTATACAATCAGGCGCCCACCCAGTGACTAGTGGTGTCCCGCAGGGGTCAGTTCTTGGTCCGATTCTTTTTTTATTGTATATTAATGATATGCCTGATTGTATCCCAAGTTGTTGTTTTAATGTTAGTGATATGGCCAAAAATCCCAGGAATGAGACGGTGTCATTATTTGCTGATGACACAGTTGCTGTTAGTACCGCGAAGACAGAAGAATTACTTCAGACATCGATGAAAGATGCTATTGAAAGGTTATATTCCTGGTTGAGGGTAAATAGATTAAAGATTAATCTGGGTAAGACTAATTTTGTTATTTTTTCCCGTTCACCAGATTTTTATCCATGGTTTCAGGATATTGCAACACAGTATGGAGCTTTAAAGCGGGTGTGTTCTTATAAGTTCCTGGGGGTTTATATTGATGATGTTTTATCATTCAAGCGCCATGTACATTATGTTTGTAAAACCGTGTCTCGTAACCTGGGTATAATGAGAAAACTTAAGCATTTTTTTCCTCCTTTTGTTATGCGCCTTCTTTATTATTCCCTTATCCATCCATATATAGTGTATTGTAGTAGCGTTTGGCTTGGAACATTTCCTTCTATTGCTCGGCCAATACGAGTTCTACAAAACAACGCTGTTCGGCTGTTAGATGGCCTACAGCCCCGGGATTCGGTACGAAACGTGTATGAGCGTGTAAAGATACTGCCAGCTTCCGGATTAAGGGAGTTGTATACACTTCTATTCATTTTTAGGATTCAGAGGGGTATAAACCTCCCGTGTTTTGATAACTTGGCTAACCTGAGATCTTCTGTCAATGATTATGATACTAGGTCATCTGCAGAGATTAATATTCCACTGGTAGTTTCGGCCCGATCGATGTTTTCTTTGCTTCACAGGGATCAGAAGTTGGAACCATCTTGATCAAAATACAAAAAATATAGGTGATATTTCTTCGTTTAAGATAGTAATTAAAGGGATGCTTTTTAGTAAGTATGAATTTTAGGTTTTTTTTTTTTTTTTTTTTTTTTTTTTTTTTTTAATAATGATATTGGTAAATTTTTATGGCTCCTGGGGGTGATGATTATGAATATGATTGCAAATTTAATGAAAATGTTAAGGTTTAAGGTTTGTGGTGCTGTTTGGGGACTGTGATATAGATAGGTTATTATTTTTTTCGTTTTTTTTATTGTTTTGTTATGTTAGTGTATTTTTGCCACCCCCTTGGACAAGTTTTTACTTCTTGGGGTGGCCACTAAACTTATGTTAAATTGTTTATTTGTTTAGAATAAATCTCTCTCTCTCTATTAATCGTTCAGCCAATGCAGCCTTTATCGGGCTGTGACTATGATAAAGTGTTGTATTATATTTCATTAGAACCTTTTGCACATGGGGATTAACAAATTCACTGCCACGGTCCGATTGAATTTTTCTATATGAATCGTGTTCAAGAATACTTTCAATGGCCCGAGCAACTTCAACACCTCTCTTTGATCGCAGTGGAATGGCATATGCATAGCGACTAAAGACACTGATTGCCACCAGAATATATTTGTAGGGTGCATTGTGACGCTGTTGAATAGCGTCTAAAGTTAAAAGATCCGTTTGCATTATATGCAGAGGGAAAAAGGCTTTAGTTTGTCGATATTGTTTGCTGCGAAGCCTGTGATTCCGATGCAGTGTGTAACTCGGTTCATTCTCTAGATACTCTTTTGCTTTTTTCAATGTGGTGGTGGTGCCGGAGACAGCTTTAGAAAGCGTTTTGGGAGAACTTAAACTTCCCGCTTCACCAATATTTTCATAGACACCTTTCAGAACTTCATCCATTTTGAGCGTAAACATGTAGTGTAATGTCCACTCCCCTTTTGCACACTGGAGGGTGAATCAATTCGTCTTCGCTTTTGACTAGCAGCCACAGGTGTTGTAAAATCAGTGGCACTGATAGTATTTTCAAATATTGAATCTTCTTCTTCTTTTTTAAATGGTGTTGGGGTTGATGGAGGACTATATTCTCTTAGTTTCTTTAGAATTTGCTTATTGCCAATAAGACTTTTGGGAAAGTTTGATACACTTAGAAAGGTGTATAGATTATTGTCAAAGGATAAAAGTCCTTTACGATTCGTCACCATATCACAAATTAAATCAACTAGATTACAAATTTTTCCCTGAATTATAATTCGTTTCCCTGTGCTATCGACTTGAACTTGATGTTCATCAGCAGTTTCCAACATGAGATAAGATAATACTCTTTTACTCTGTTCTCGATAGGTCACTGGCAATAGGTTTCCAATTTTTGATACAATTGAATTCAATTCCTTCTCCTTTGATTGTGCAGAATCTTGAGGAGATGTTTCCTGTTTAGAGGGATCAGTGGCGGCGGCGGCGGCGACGGTGGGTCTCTCACGATAAGGTTTATGTTTGTCCACACGTCGCAATGCATCTTGAAGTAAAAGCAGTTTTTTGTCATCGGCAATATTCTCATCATTAATGAATTTGCTTAGATTGTCTTCAAAATGTTCGACGGGCGAGAGGACAAGTTCAAATGGTGTCAATTTATAGGGTTTTGCCATTCTCTAGAGAAAACTGTTTACAAGTCCTGCAATTATTGGCAGTAAAAGTGTGAAAAAGCTACCACCTGCTTGAAGGAGCCGTTTTCTTTTAAATTTTTTCCCCTTGTTTTTACAAGCCAAGGCGCGTACAGTGGAATGATGTTGCTTTGTCTGTTGTCTAACACCTTCTGGCAGTTGAACATTGCCCTCAGTTAAATTTAAACAAAGTTCAGATATTAGATTAATGAAATCATTGTCAACCCCATGTTTGAGTATGACCTTCCTAAGCAATGGTTTTGAAGTGCTTAAAACGGAAAATAAATGCCGTTGTTCGTGTAGTTTCTTCAGTGTCATAATGGCAACTAATAGTCTTTTCTACTGTTCACCGGAAGATATACTGTAATTTCATTGTTGAAAATGTCGGTGACTACACGTAGATCCTCGGGCGTGCTCTGATTAAGATCCAGCAAAATGTAACCATAGGGCTTGCTAGTCGCCTGAGTGTACGCTGACAACAGAAATTTAGGGGCGCCGGGGTATATCTGCTTATTGAGAGTTATGAGTGAGCTAGAATCACGAACAACTCGATAGATAATATAGACGGTGCAATTCAAAGCAAGGGTTCGCATACATTTGCTCTGATGAAACAGATTGTGTAGAACTAGGGTTATGGAAATGTGTTCATGGTGGGAGCGAACAGTGAACAGTTGTAGCATTTCCTGTGAGAACTGTTCAATGGATTCAGCCAAATCATCAATAATCAACCACGAGTTCGATTCAATACTATTGAAAACATCAAGTCCCCGTATGAATTGTATTGGTATGGTTGTGGCAATAGCTTTTATTTTATCATAGGACTCCTGCCAAATACTATAGCAATAGTAGATTTTTTTCGGCTTTTCCAAAAACATTTTATCGCAATTTTGAATTATTTTAGCTAAAAGTGTTGTTTTCCCCGACATTGAGGGACCACACAGAAACGATCTGAAGGGTGTTTTAAATTGACACATGCTGTTGACAACAGTCGGACTACAACTAACTGTAAATCATACGTGTCCAATGAATAAGTAGTAGCAATAATTTTCCCCATAGATCTATCTATTCAAGAACAACAACAAAAAAAACAATATTTCATGGCAGCATTTATTTCGGCACTGCATGAAAACAAATATTTGTTCAACATGAACTGCAACGATAAAAATAACACTTGTTCAACAAGAACAGTTGACAAAATTTCATGGTCAACATGAAAACTCTATTTGTTCAACATGAACTGCAATGATAACACTCTATGTACATTAAAAAAACACTTTTGTCCATCATCAGCACTTATTGTCTTAAAAAAAACACTTTTCTGTACAACACTTTTCTGTACATCAACAGCACTTATTGTCTTTAAACACATTTCTGTACAAAAAAAAACACTTTTCTATACAACGACAAAAAAAACAGAAAACACTTGAAAATCACGGGATAACACAGTTGAACATTACAGTGAATTTAAAGGTGGGGTACCCCCCCCCCACCCCTAGGGCCGCGGTGCCGAAGGCCGGCCGGCCGCGGGCGGCCCCCCCTCCGGGAGCCGACCGTGGGCGGGACCCCCCCCCTCCCCGGGAGCCGCGGTGGAAAAAACAGTACACAATAGTTGTCCGGTCACTGCGGCTGCTGCTGCTACAGGTTAGGTTAAGGTTGGGTTAGTTGAGGTTAGTTAATTTATGAACGGGTTGGAGATGGTTAGTTGGAGCATTTAATTTATGAACGGGTTGGTGGTGGTGGTGGTTAGTTGGTAAGTGGTTGGGTTAGTTCAGGTTAGGTTAATTTATCCAGACCAAGTTGATTGCGATAGTCTATGCATTCAACTCGGTCTGAAATACGGTAGTGGCCATGAGGTAGGACACTCACATCATTCTCGAGCACATAGACTTTGTCGGATATACACGACATTGCATTCTTTTCCACTCTCACAGTATAATTTCTATACTGTAGAGAGCGAATTGCAAGCACTTGTGCTCTCGGAACTAGGCTACTTTCTACACAGTCTCTGTACACGCTCATGTTGAAATTGCTCTTTACAAAATGTGTAGGCACCCCTTTACACGCCTTCTTTTCATCCCCACTATGAGTTTCAACGCAATAAACTTTGGGGCCCGGGAACACCCCCCTGGATATCAAATCACTCCCCGTCTCTGATTTTAACATTAATAGTTGGTTGGGGGCTTGACGTTTCACCAACTCGGGGTAGAGGGTTGGATTCCAGTTGGTGAAATCCATCCGCGAGCTGATGTGTTCCCCCTTTTCTAAATCACCCAATAAATCTTCAGTCCCATTTACCTTTAGCAGCAGAGAATCTGTATCCCCATAGTAAACTTGAACCTCCCCCTCCCGTGGCCATTGCACCTTGCACACATTGTAAAAGAACGACAACATGAGCTTTTTTGAAATTTCCAGTACTGAACTGCCGCCTGCTATATTCTTGTTCAGAACCAACTTTCGCTTTCGCCTGTGTAGAAGAACCATGCCAGTCTCTATGCTCGTGAACGATGTAAAATTGGGGTCGGCAATAATTCGTGCACACTCTAGAGGGTCAGTCACGACGTCGCAGCGAGATCTATTACGTACGCTTTCACACATTTTGCCAAACGCTGAATTTAGAATGAGTTTGTACATTTCCTTCTCCACCTTTGAATTTGCCCTAGAGCGTTTATCGACAAAAGTATCGATAAACGTTTTCAAATATGGTCGCTGATTGAACTGCAGGACCCTGTGTATTTTGGTGATCTTGAAACCATTGTTCACCATCCAGTGCAAAAGCACATGGTGAACAACGATATTCTCCTTAGGGTCCAAATCAGCAATCAGTTTCTGTTTGGAGGGAGTCCAGTGCATCCCCATATCCTCAACCAATGATCGATTGTAGGGGCTCAGAGAGTCCCTGCTCACGGGCCGATTGATACAGGGAAAGACAAAATCTTTGACTGAGTCGTGAAGCGCCAGCGGAATGTGACCGTCAATTTCAAAGAACCATCCTTGTGGCCCATTGTCCTCGACGGTGGTAATGTCGGGGAACTCACAAGGATTCTCAAGCCATTGATAGTTCCCACACGGCAAAGAGTAGTGTGACATTGCCGAGGGGTACAATGAGTTCATGTCCAAGAACACTGCATTTGACTTTACACCGGTGCTTTGTCCGCTCGGATCGGTTGATAAGACGCGGTCCCCATGAAAAACATACCCTCCCCTCATTGAACGCTCTACAAAAAGGTGCTGATCTACATCGGTGATTAGACCTATTTCCTCCCTGCTAATTTTTAAAATTAAATCCATCACTAAATGGGGTGTGGAAAAATAATATCCTATATCTAACCCGAACTCTGAATAGATTTGGTCTGTGTTCTTACAGACTATATCCAACAGAGTTAGAACGTCACTGGCCAAGTACAGTCTACAATAATCCCACCCATTTTTACAATCCCCCTTGGACCACACCTTCTTGGCAAACTCATACTCCTCGGCTGTGCATTCACTGCTGGTCAGTGAATTGTAAAAAGCTTCAATTGGAGGTAGTTTCACCTCACTTAAGCGAACGCCAGAACAGTAATAGTCGTATGCGTATATACCTTTGCAGGTCAACAGATCATACATTTCACCGTCTGGAAAGTGCTGTTTAAGCAAGGGAAAGCTATCAAAATTGTCGCTTTTTTGCACTTGAATCAATTGACTCAATGCCTTGGGAAAAAAACTAAAGGAATCTAAAAACCTGATTTTATTCCAGCACGTATGCCCATTATCCACTGCCTGCCATTTCAGTTCGAGAAGCAACAACTTCTCGGCCGATTTGGGAATAATGTTATAGGTAAATGAACTATTTACCCATGGACTATCTACTCCCCCTCCCTCCCTATGCATACGTGCCAGTGCCGGTAAAATAAATTTTAAGTCATAATTAGAGTTGTGGATAAAAACAGGGATAAAAAACTGCTGGCTAACATTTAAATTACACGATTGATGCGCAACCCCCCTAAAATTACTACCCCCCGAGGATATTTCCTGCCACAAGTGATTATGATCTCTGACTTTCCCCCTCCCCCCTCTTTTCCCTTTAGTCCCCTTATCCCCCTCTACAAACTCTCCCTTACAAACCCAACATATTTTTTGATTTTTAATCGCGAGACGATCCTCTGCAGACAACACCATTGGATAATGGGTATTTCTCAAACGGGAAATAGCACCATTAGCCGTGCCAATTAGTTTAGTCAGTGCCTTGACCATGCACTCCCCCTCATCCAATGTTTCTACTATTTCTAACAACCGCATGGTGTTAGAACTGTCTCTTTGCGCGTGAGCATAGGAAACTGCAATAGCCTGATGTTCTTTGATACGGTTTGGATATTGGGGATCATTCACCTCCACCAGCTTAGCTTCACAGTCCAAAGATATTTTGTTGCACTGGAGAAGGGTGTTTTGGAAATTTTTAAAACGTAGAATGGCCCTATCCCCTGAAACCGTTTCCACTGTCTGGTAGCCATGCTGTCTACAATTCCTCATATGATCCCGTAGTTTTATATCACTACGGAATTGTGACAGGCATGTTGGACAGTAGAAACGTACCCCCTTATGCTTACCATCCCCCAGAACTCTACTAATGTCGGTAATAGGGTTAAAATGGCCAATTGCATTTGGTTCACTAGGTGGTGTATATAGCAACCAAACCCAGTGTTTAACCAAATCAACTGACGGGCCTCTTACGGGGAAAACCACCCCCTTCTTTTTAGAACGAGTCCCATCTTCAAGTTCAGTTTCGTATTGTACCACAGTAACGCCGATATTTAAATGAGCATTAGTCCTTTCAAACATGTCAATGGATCGTAGCGTTACTGGGTATTTTCCTTCTAAACAAGAGAAATCTACAATGGGAAAATCGGACCCGTCCTTCCCATGTACAGCCCAGTGATCCAAATTCTTCTTGGTAGCGTCACGTGCTAGAGGCTCGTATGCTGATATGAGGAAAGCATACTTGAAACACTTTTGATCTGTTTCAAAACAGATCTTCTGGACACCTTGACAACCTACTAGATCTGGATTATAATTTAAAATAGTATCCCTTTCATACCCCCCGCCCGCCCCCCTTTTAAAATAAAATCTTTCTTAAATTTACAAATATTAACGCTTAAATTTTCAATAAATAAAACTACAGACCCACTCCCATTTTCGTTATAGTTCTCGAGATGCGCAATAATTTGTCCTACCCACTCGCTAAAAACACCCTCAAAATTTTCTAAATTTGGATAAATTACGCGCATCTCGGAATGTATAAAATGATAATAAACCTCACTTTTCCCCTCATTCAAATAAAAAACCTTTAAAACAATAGAAACCTTAATTGAATCCCTACCCCCCCACAACTGAATTTGTTTCTCCAGTAGTGCACGAATTTTATCTACATAGGCATGCACAATTTCTACAGGATCAAACACAAAATTTCCCCCCATAAGTGTATTAAAAGGATCCCCAAACGTTGCAGTGAAAACAAGTATATTATTTAAAATTGTATTCGACAATTGGAAATCGGGAAAAGTTGTACCCCCTCCCCCAAGTTGTTCAACAATATTCGGGCTATGTTCCAGTTCAGTTGTTTGAAGTAGACTCGTTAGGGTATCGGAGGCTGGAGGAGGAGGGTTCCCAGTGAAATCCTCTAAAATTTGTAAAGTGTTCGGGCTCAAGTCCGCCTGCTCAACTGTGCTAGGTTCTATATTGAAAAATTTTTCTATAATCTCATCAATATTAGATGGTACTTCAATGGAATTAATAATACCGTGCCAGTCACTGATGGCTGAATTGTCTTGAAACTCCGTTGCCTCTTCCTCCTCTTCTTCACTCGATGGTGAGTAGGGGACCAATGCACCAACCTATAAATGAAAAATAGCTTATTTTCAATGTGTTATCCCTACTGTTAAAATTCAGATTATTATTGCTTAATAGCATTTGGTTAATTCAACTGAAAGTTCCAACTTAAGATAATCTAAGATATGACATAGAAGGTACCAATTTGTTCGTTTATTTTCAAAGTGTTCAAATTTGTTTTGCGGCGCATCCCTGCGGCGCATCCCTGCGGTGCATCCCTGCGGTGCACCCCTGCGGCACACCCCTGCGGCGCATCCCTGTGGCGCTTTCCTGGCCCACGGCGCATCCTCGCGGCGCTTCTTTGGCCAGCAGCGCACCCCGCGGCGCTTCCCCGCGGTGCTTCCCACAGCGCTCCCCGACCGGCTCCCATAATGCCCGTCAAAAGTTGAAATATTCGCATAGACAGCATAAGTCGCTATTTCTCTCTCTCTAATTCCACACAGATTCAGTGAACTCATGAGTTTAATTATTGTAAGCCGCGCGAGTGTTCTGATTTTCAAAGATTGAACTTCAAAATGCCGGGAATCGTTAGCCTGGTTTCCCCTCGCTGAAATCTTTGGCACGATGTAAGGCTCAGTGTAAATTAGGACGCTGATATGGATAAAATGGAATAATCTCTGTCTTAAAACTATGTGAAGAATAGCATTCACAGAGTTTCAAAGGTACCTAAAACTATATGTGATAGTGAAGAGATAGCAACAGAGAAAATAGTAAAGATTAGAAAAATAGCATTTTGAGTTTCAAAGGCGGTGATTATTAATTGTCTAGAAATTACCTAAAAATATTCGCTTATGAGATATCGAAGCGATAGAGCAAAGATTAGAAAAAAGAGTGGTTTCTTTGCAAAAAAAATACATTTAGATATCTCTGAGGGAGGGCAGAGAAAATAGTGGTGGGGGTGAGGGGTTAATATCTCGCTGAGACAAGTTTATATTGAAAAATAGTGAAAAAGAAAAAACATTGGAAGAAATAGATAGGTAGGAAAAATGCTTACATTTGCATATCCTGGCTGCACTTGGGTGCCGGATGGTCCAGGTAGTGCGTGTTGGTGGGTAACCTCCTGACCTAGCGTTGATGGGGCAGCTATTAGAGGTCCAAGGAGGGCGGATGTGCAATCGATGTCATTAATTTCTTGCGCAGGTTGGGCTGCGACTTGTACAGGAGCTGTGACTTGTGCAGTCGAGCCAAAGGCTGGCACAGATGGCTGCACTTGACGAGGTGGCAGTGTGGAGCTGGGGGATTTTGGCCAGCGACCATATTGTATCACAGTAGCCTTCTCAGGGGGCACATTATTAGCCCTTGCTCTCTTACTGGGTGGCGGCGACGAGCATTCTTCGATATTTGCGGTACCCATAGCTCTCTTCGATGTAGGGGCCGCAATACATTCTTCATAATTTGCCTTAAAAAAGAGAAAAAATTAGTATCAAAATAATTTTCCCCTTTATTTTACAGAAAAAAGTTATTTACCATAATTTTGTTTAGAAAAGCATTTATCTCTTTTCAGTAAAGCAAAAAGTAAAAATTTCGCGAGAAATATATTAGACCTAGAATCCAAACGTTTTTATTAGTCAACTTGTAAAAAAAAATAAATCGTGACAATCAGTAGTCTATAGCCATAGGGTAGGAATCATTGTTTCTATTTTTACCATTTAGAAAAATATTAAATTTCCAGTCTATAGGCTTTAAATTAGATCGTTAACCCAGCGGCCTATAGGCTTATATTTTGCAAACATAGGTTAAAATGCTATTCAATTTATACATAATACAAGCTTCATGCAATTCCTAGAGGCCTTTCTTTCTAGCCTTGCACAGTTTGTTTTCATTTTACACTGATGGCGGTAGAATTGAGACATTGCCCCCTCCCTTTTACATAATTTACTTACAACGAAGCTGTTAGAAGTGAGGCGTTGCCCCCTCTCCTCCCTTTTACATAATTTACTTACAACGAAGCTGTTAGAAGCAAGGCGTTGCCCCCTCTCCTCCCTTTTACATAATGTCCTAAATATATTGTTAGACCTTAATTTGAAAATAATCCATTTCTCTCCCCCAAAATAGAGCATTACGTCTGTGCTTAATTATTGCATCATTGTGTTATAATTTTGACAGAAGAATAGTTCCTTTGCCTAAAGCCAGCTAATGTTTACAAACAGGAAAAGGGATGACAGCTAATTTTAGCTTCGCGCTGAAACCTTGTGTCAAAACAGAACGGCATTTTCATTAAAAATTGAGAGAAGTCAGTAGACACTTTAAATCACAATAGAGAAAGGCTAAAATTTAACGAAAAGATTATTATTTCCATTTGCGAGAATTTGATTGTAAAACAATGGGGGGGGGTTAGGTTTTGAGGGTAAAAAGAATATATTTTATGTTTTCCATCGAGTATAAAGATTGTATGGTGATGTTTGTATTGTTTGGGGGGGGGGGTGACCACCTGAATATACTGGAGGGTGACCACGGAAAATAATTTTATTTTGAAAATAAAAAATGTACTTACATTGCAAATTGAAGTTGACATGGCCTCTAATTCATCAAATTTATCCATTGTTGTTTCAATTGTGTCACAATACTTTCAATTGTGTCACAATTACATTGCATGCCCGTTATATACGAAATCTCAAGGTTTGAATTGTTATGTAAGCAAGCCCTCTGATTGGCTGAGAAGGAAGCACGTGATCTAACTGTTTCCGGGAAACTCATAACATTTGCTGAGAGCAACAACATGAAGGAAGTGTCATTGACCTGCCCCATTAGACTCAATAATCCATTAAAGTGAGAAAGTTTCTGTTTTTTCATTCTCACTGACAACAAACAGACATAAATGTGAGAAAGTTCCTGTTTTTTCATTCTCACTGACAAAAACCATAAAAACATCCATGAAAAAGATCAAATAAATCGACCAACACACATAACCATCCAAGAAAACAGACATAAATGTGACAAAGTTCCTGTTTTTTCATTCTCACTGACAAAAACCATAAAAACATCCATGAAAAACATCAAATAAATCGACCAACACACATAACCATCCAAGAAAACAGACATAAATGTGACAAAGTTCCTGTTTTTTCATTCTCACTGACAAAACCATAAACCACGTGGTTCTATGCCCATATATGGTGTGCAAAAAAGTTGTAGGTGGCAGCAGGGGTGAGGGATCGGAGTAGAACCCCCCTCTCTACTCTTATGAAAGTGCTAAAAAAACTTTAGCGTAAAGAGCGAGGTATTGAATAAGGGGTAAACCCAATCATATACGCAACAGTTTCTGTTCGTTTTAAATTTCGATTTTGATGTTGAAAAGTTTTCAGTTGAAAAGTTTTCCAGTTGAAAACTTTTTTTTTTTATTTAATTTCTGATTGTTTTTTTAATTATTCTGGGAAATCCGGCGCCCCCTTCATAACAGTGTCTCTTCCCCCATGAAAACTTCCTCCATAGAAAGATCCTCCCACGTAAAACCCGACCCCCCCCCCCCCTACTAGAAAAATTCCCCTTGAAAACGTCAGTATACTTCCCAACAACCAATATTATACATAAACATTTGGCAAAGTTCATAACCTTCAGCCCTCCCCCCAGGACTGTGGGGGATTAAGTCATCCTCAAAGACATATTTAGTAAGTTTTTCGACCATGCTGAACAAAATGGCTATCTCAAAATTTTGATCGGGTGACTTTGGGAAAAAAAGAGTGTGGGAGGGGGCCTAATTGCCCTCTATTTTTTCGGTCACTTAAAAAGGGCACTAGAACTTTTAATTTTTGTTTGAAAGAGCTCTCCCGCGATATTCTAGGACCATTGGGTCGATACGATTACCCCTGGGGAAAAAACAACGACAAATAAACACGCATCCGTGATCTTTGAGACCTCTACAGTAGGGTTCTCTGATACGCTGAATCTGATGGTATGGTTTTCTTTAAGGTTCTATGAATTTTAGAGGGTGTTTTCCCCTTTTCTCGAAAATTAGACAAATTTTCTCAGGCGCGTAACTTTTGATGGGTTATATATTTGAAATCAGCATAAAAATCTGATTCTTTTTATGTATTTATTGGTATCAAAATTCCTTTTTTAGAGTTTCGGTTACTATTGAGCCGGGTCGCTCCTTACTTACAGTTCGTTCCCACGAACTGTTTGATAGTATTTTAAAAAATGAACCTATATTTAAAAATAAAAATAAAGTATTGCAAAATGTTCAAGGGGTTAGTTCAAATAACAAACCTAAGCGAATAGTAGCATCAAAGGATTTGCATAAAATTATATCGCATTAATTTATTCCTAGTTCATTTGCTATTTTAAAATGTTTAATCCAGTTTCTATTGTGAGGTGGTTTCACAAAGTTAGCTTCAAATTGTAAATGTTAAGTAATTGTATATTATATATTTTAGGTTAGTCTATTTTAGTTATATATATATTTTTCAATTTTAGTTTTTTGTCCACGCTGAAGACGCCTTGTTTGATACGGGCAAAATATTTTTTTGTTTTTTTTTTTCGTTTTCATTTACTGCCCTAGACCCGTTTGTCGCCTTTATATTTATTTCTTTGTGTTTTCTAATAAGCTTAATTTAAAAAATGCTGAATTTAATGGCTTAAGTCTCTTAAACCCTCCGTCTGACTAAGCCATTTTGAATTCCGCTTAAGAAAAACATCCTTTTAGCCGAACTGCTTCTTCGGATTAAAAAACTTTAGATTCAGTTTGAATGAGCGTTTCTCTGATTTTCTATGATTATTGGTTCGATACGAGACGAGGAAAAAAAAAACAGCAAATAAAAACGTATCCATAATTTTCCTTCTAAGAAAAATGAGCAAAATTCCACATTTTTGTAGATAGGAGCCAGAAGTGCAGCCAAGGCGGAGGGAGAGGGGTGTCGTCAATAACTTGCTCTTTTGGGGTGTTTTCCCTCTTCTTCAGAAAATCGGCCAGTTTTCTTAGGCCCGTGGTTTTTTATGGGTAACTTTAACTTAATGGGTGTCATGTAATTGTAATCATTATATTGATTCCAACATAAATGGTAATTTAGAATAGCACTCCTTTTTTTCAAATTTCAGTTACTATTAAGCCGAGTAGCTCCTTACTTGCAGTTTCAGTTCCTTGCCATGAACTGTTTGACGAGCGCAGAAAATTAGCTTAAAGTTCGAACAAGTAAGTTCTCCAAGCGGCAGAAAAAAACATTTAACATAAATTCAGTCTAAAAAAGCTAAAAATTCACAAGGTATGTTTAAGGACTTGGACAAGGGGTTGGACAGGGGTAAGGGGTAAGGACTTGGACAGGAAAAAACACAAAAAAATGGTTTTCTATGCCGCTGTTTTCAATTTTGGAAGAATCCTTTGCACGCATCTTAGGAGAGAATCAAGGCAGGATTTATATGAGGGTTAAACCATATGGTAGTTGAGTGGTCTTTAGGTTGATTTTTTTTGACTTTGAGTACTTCAAGCTTTGAGAAAGGGGAAGACGGAGTGAGCAATACTACTAAGACATCGAAATTAATCTGATAACGATAGACGCAGGGGTCGATAATTGTAATAATGATGAAAAGATGGGTAAGTAGTAACAATCTTACTATCTTCTTAAAGAGTTCATTACGATATCTTCTCCCTGTCTCCTCCCACTACCTCCCAATGGTAAGTTTAGGTACACAAGGGAGGGCCTTCAGGGTTTTTGCTCCACCTCTGAGAAACCTCGATATTTTTCCTATCCTTTTCAAATAATAGGTTCCGAGAGACAGTTGTACAACTAACTGAAAAGGGGTGGGGAGTACCAAAAATTAAACTTATTTCCTTTAAGATTAGCTTTTTTACTATTCAACCTCAAATAAATGTGTTTCGTATAAAGTTTACATATTGCTCGGTGTCAAAATGAATCAAGTCTATTTATTAACAAATTTATTATAATATTAATATGTTATCTGGATCTTGACACTTTGATGTTTTCTCGAATAATTATTGATTTTCAGTTCGAAGACACTACTTTCAACACGGCTAAACTTTCTCTATATGATTAACTATAGTTGTTTGCCCAAAGAATTAGTTGCGAAGCTTTAGGGAGGGGGCGGGGGACATAGGGATAAAATAATCCCCAGGAAAGTTATAGTTCCTCGGCTTTTCACTTTTTTAATGTTTGACTTAAAAAAAAATTCTTTTGCATCCAGTTTGCATAGCGCTCAGCAGAAATAATAAACCAAGTTCATTTTGCAATCACTATCAATTTATTCACTAATTTGACAACACGCAAGTAATTCTGTCTGGATCGTGATTCTACAGCGTTGCCAAGAATAACTGTTGATTTTCAATGTAATGACATTAATTTCGACGCCGATGCACTTTCCAGGTGGTGGATACAGGATTAATGTTTTTTTTTTTGGGGGGGGGAGGTACGAATAATAATTTGGCTCGTCCAAAGGTATCTCCCCCCGATCCTATAATTAGATGATTTTTTTTACTTTTTGGGGGGCACAGGCCCCTAATACCACCCCCTGGATCCGCCCCTGCACTTTATCCCATTCACTTTCACTAATGGCGGATTCGTTACTGGGCACTTTTGCAGATCGATTCTTCTTGATGAATTTCCAAATTTTATTTGGATCGACTCATAGCGACTCACTGTTTTCATCAATCACACGAGAGCGATGCAAGGCGAGACATTTGAAGAACTGTTGCTTTGTATACAATCGAACAATGTTTACGACGTCTTTTTTAGGACGACCCGGATCAATCCACACACTATACCACATTTTAGCTTGTAAACATGCATTAACCAAAGCTGGGTTTTCCGACCATCCTGGAACTTCTGACTTAATTCTCACTTTACGAATAGGAACCGCGGTTTTTTCTGCATAGCGCAAGGCGTGAGTTATTTCACTACAGTAGATATTTAGAAGTATTTGTTTCTCATCATATGCAATCGGCGAGCTTTGGAGTAGTAGCTGGAAAGGGACTTTAAACTTTTCCAGGATTCCGTCACACACAGACCTGAACATGGCTAAATTAGCTTTTTGCCATTCAGTCTTCTGGAACCACTTTTTCTCCTTTGGAGCATCATTTGGGGCATTATTCAGGAGGTCATTAATAATGAAGGTATTAGCCACTGGAAGGTGATCAGAAACACAGAAGGCGATATCAACCTCACAGTCACCGTGAGTCCTCAAGTCGGGAGAGCAGAGCAGAAAGTCGAGCGAGGACGTGGAACCGGAATTATGCACATACGTGAAGTCTATTCTGTTTCTCAGTACCCACAGACTCGGGCAGGCTGCGAGCTGGATTTGACCTCTCGGATCATTAGCATCAGAGAGGTTAGAGTTCATATCTCCGGCAATAATACAGGAAAGTTTTTCCGATGCGCATAATGTAGCAACAGCTGCTGCTTTTCCACAAGCAATATTAAACTTATTGTCAGATTGGACAGTCCTGTAGTTCGTTGGCATATAGACTGAGAGCACAACAGTATTTTCAATTTTCACTGCAACATAAAAGTCCGCTTCTTTAAACGTCGAGGCACGGACAGTGATAGCAACACCACCAGAGGGACGACCTCTTCCCGACCTCCAAGAAGCAATGCCATACACATTAACGTTTTTGTTTAGTTGTAAGAGCTGGAGTCCCTCAACCGACAGGAAATGTTCCTGCACGCACACAATGTCAAATTTGTTAGCAAGGTTTTCTAAAAGTGGTAATTTAGATAGTACTCCGCCATATATGTTCCACGTCACTATTTTGAGAGTGCTGGAGCTAGTTATAGCTTAGATAGGGCCTTTTTGGCTTCTGGACAACTGAAACTGTTGCAGGGATGCTTACCGGAGCCACAGAGGGCGCACTTCATCTGGTTCTGGCACAGAGTGTCTTTAGAATTAGCGTGGCCTCCTCCACAGTTTGAGCATCTTGCTTTATTAGAGCAGTCCTTTGCAATATGCCCATAGGCCTGACACTTATAGCAACGCCTCGGGAGAAAATGAAAGTCCTCGGCTGTAATTCGTTCATAGCCTATAATAAGCGGAGATTTCATCGCGGAGGCTAGATGCCGCTTGGTCACAAATTTCAGTCTGAACGATCTCGTTTTACCGATCTGAGAGACCTCAGCACAATTATTTACAAGACCACATAGATCCTCCTCACTAACGCTGGTGGTTACGTGCCTGATTATGCCAAAGAACGCAGGACTGGACACTTTGCTTCAATACTTGAGTCGGACTTAGCAATAGCCTGTGCAACTGATTTCGCAGCCTCTTGATCGTTCAGATCAACTTTCCAGTCGATTTTGCGAGTTTTCAGTTCCACAATATTTCCACAGTCGCCTCCACATACTTTATCGAGATAATCCTTTCGTGAAACGGGAATGCCCAGTCCTTTCGGGGGATTCTTTAGCACGACCGCATAAGTCGACACTGTTGCAGTTTGCAGTGGAACAGAGGAGGCTGCCAGTTGGGACTGACTCGCGGATCTCACAAAACTGTCAAACTTAGCACTAAGCTCATTCACTTTCCTGGTCAGTGTCGCTGAGATTTCTCCGGCAATCACAGGAACCTCGTTAGGCTCATAGATAACAAAACACGGCAAACTGACTTTGTTGTCATCGCAATATTTCAGTGCTTTTATGATATCGAATATGTGGTCAGTAGGTTTGTCAGGATTAGTTGGCCTAGTTGACTGGCCTGCCTCAGACCACAGTAATTTCTTTGATTTCCGTGTACCATCCAACTCGAAGAACTCTGCAACTTTGCTCATTATACCCGCACTCTGATTTCCCGCTTTATACGCCCTTACTGCGAAATTCAACAAGGGATTTCGTATTAGTCTCTCTTTCGCACCAGTATCATCCGGCGGCATATTTCGTACAAAACGTAATCACAGAGAGTCCAAGATCAGTCCGTGGGCGGAGCCAAAAATGTTAATAGCAGAAATTCACCTCCGAGAGAAATAAGGGAAGCGTTGGAGGCTGTGTACCTTGTCCCCGCAATTTAAGGGGCCAGCCCAGCGGGTACCACGGCTCTTGCAGACAACTCTCTCGCCCCTCTTCTGCTTACTTTTCTCCTGTCACCTTTATCGTAGCGTAATTGCCTATTCTGTTCCTGAAACTATTTTCAAATTTTGGCTTATTTTCGTATCGTATGTCCAATTTATGTTCGTACTGCTTAGCTTGATGGCTTTTCTCCAGTATTATCACTCTTGACCTTGATCTTGACCTATATCATATAGGTCACTGCTATGAAAATATCAATAAGAAAATCCACAGTCCCAAGGGAATTCTAACTCAAGTTGCATTGCTAATTCAAATTATAATCCTTTGTTCACTGAATTAATGATTTTCAAAATATTGGCTGAAGGTCAAGAAGAGACTATAATAATGATTGTCCAGTACTCAATTTATAGACTGATTTGTCCAGTACTTAAGGTATGATTATTGTCCGAACAGGTACTGTACGTTTAGAGTGTACCTTTGCCAAGCCATTGGAGGAGAGACTGAGAGTATTGCATTAATCTCGCTAAATCAATTTGAAACCTATTGGGAAATTACCCTTGATGGCAGTGTTCTATTAGACTTGGCACCATGAGCACGAATCAAATAACCAATGTGTTCAATTTGGATCCTTACATGACCAAATACAAATCCTATTGCATAGCTTCGGATTTCCTCGAGCATATTCAATGTGTTAACAATACCATTATCATTTTTCACAGTAGCCCATCATCTGTAAAGACGGATCATTGGCTGTGCATCTTTCAAACAAGAAAGAATATTGCATTTTTTGGACCCTCTTGGCCTACCGTATACGTTCTACACGCCTCACGTTAAAACCTTTCTTGAACACAGTGGAAAATCTAATATTCAAAATCGGAAGCGGGTGCAAGGTTTATCTACCAAAAACTGTGTTTTTTATGCACTATTATATTTTCTTTTCCAATGTCGCTGACATACTTACAGTGAATTCCTCAACATTTATGGCAACAATCCTCAATTGAACTACTTTCTAGTTCTTTCCTATCTCTATAATATAAATTTTGGTGCCCTAAGAGAGAAATGCTTAAAAAATGTATGTAAATATGCTTATTAATAAAATTTGTATGTGCAAAAAACGCTATGTCCTTTTAGATTTCTTCTTCTATGTATTGGTAGTCATCAGAAAAGATGAGCGGCAGCAGCTCCTCAGGATTTAAATGGTATTCATCTTGGCACGCAAAGTCGGGCTCACATTTTCTACAACATATTGTAACTTCATTTTTGTTAAATCTCTTTGTAAAGTCAATAATACTATTCTGATTCATATTATAAAATTCAAGTGTTTCAATTTGATTTTTTGAAGCAATGTTACATACAACATTCTCAAATGAAGAATCAATTTCTATAACAGCCAAATAAAAGTCTGTAGGTTTATAATCATAGTAGCCGGTATCTTCACAGTGATGCCGTAAAGACCAGACTCTTTTACTGTTCCAGCAATTGAAGCATTGACCAGGTTCTTCTTCCCAAAACAATTTAAAACCACGACTATACTGGTCTCTTGAAAATAAACTGAAATCACGTTTAGGGTTTTTTGCAATCATGCCAGGGCAAGTATTTCCCCATTGATCACATTTATCATAGCTACAATTGGAACATAGGAAACCTCTATAATAAGAGTCAAAAAATGAAACTCAGAGAGGAAAAAAATAACAAAATGAAAAATAAAATGAAAAAAGGTGAAAAAACGAGGATTTATTTTTCATTTTGTTATTTTCATTCCTCTCTGAGTTTCATTTGTCATGTATAGCCAGTTTGGTCTAAGAATGTATTTATTTGAGAGTCAAAAATCTCTTCAAGACAAGAATTACAGTCTTTAATTTCCACAGTATATCCTCTATGCAATTTACATGGATTGCATCTACACTTTTTATTAGAGTCATCAGCAAAGGTACAATTCTCACAGGATGACCATCTGCCCAATGTAAACAGGCATAATAGGCACGTATAAAACATTTTTCGATGTTGACTGTCTCAAGGCAAAAAAGAAACTGACTCACGATCAATAAAATGAATGTCTTCTAGGAAGAGTGACGTTACAAAACTCGCTTAGACACGATTTCCTGTTGTCTTACAAATGACCGTGGTTAAAAGCAAAATCAAGATAACATTTTGTTTTGTCTCAATCAATATATGAATAAATTAAGTTAAAGTATCTGGGCCACGATGTAAAGTTTCGTGCAATAGTCCAAAGATGGGGAATCTGTTCCTATTATATTGTTAAGCATTTCTTGAGAAAAATTTTTCTTTGAACAGATAGCTCTAGAAAATCATCATCTAGAATTAACCACTTTTCCAATTTTACTAGATTCCGTAAGAATTTTTGGTTCTCAAATCCAGTCATTTCTATTGCTGACACTCTCATTACCAATTATACACTAAAAATTCCGCATGTAACAAACTAACTCCTTTTTTATAGATTGATTCAGATTGTTCTCTTCAATATATTTCACTAACGCATTTAATCCGTCAGGTAGTCTCTGTATACATTATATTAACTTTTGCAGCAAAGTATAACTGCTCTTCCAACTTGCATTTGCTTAATGCTATAACATATCCTGCATACAGCTTGTTTCATTCTAAGGTTAGTCGGCGACCCCTTCTAATTTCCACCGCTACTTTAGGCACTCTAGGCTCCATTTCACCCTTGCTAGCGCTTTCAATTTTAATAGTGTAAAAGCATCCATTACAATATCGTTGATGTTGACACACTGAACTCTTTTCTAATTCTGAAGCAAGATTGCGTCATCCATATTACATTGTCGTACGACGTGGGTTTCATGGAATCCACAGGGAGTGTGTCATGTGACGTAACATCTGGTCACGGAAAAAAGCCATGTCGTGGAAACAGGGCATGTCGTCGGAATCCTGGTACCTGTGTCATGGAAATCCTATGGGAATCTGCTACCTGTGTTATGGAATGCAGAGTGGCCCCACTACTAATGCGGGGATTATGCCATTCCTGAAGGCATAATTATTGGGCGATTTGACTATTTTAAATAAAATGGTGATCGCCAAGTTGTGTTCGAATGAATTTGGGGCTAAAGGGATGAAACAGATAGCTAAAAAGGGCGTCAGAGGGGGCTGGATGCGGTCAGATCACTTTCGACTCTTAAAAAGGGCACTAAATTTTTGAATTGTCAGTCAAATGAACTCCCTCCAAAGTTTTCACACACAAACTTTACATATGAAGTGGGTGTTGAAAAAATTATACATCAAAGCTATGTTCAAACCCTACGCTTAGGCAGTGCTATTGCGCTGCATGTGATAACAAGCCTTTCACGCTTGATCAGAGCTAGAATCTCGTCTACATTTCCACATTTTTGAATAGTTTTCGGAAACTAGTTTGAGTTACCGAAATATTTCTCCAATAAGCAAACTGGTCGTAAAAATACAGGCAAAAAACTCTCAACCCGAACAAAAATTCTTTTGGTAACCCCCCAACAAATTTCTTTTGGAAACCCCCCTCCAAACAAAATCTTGGATACGGCACTGGGTGGGGAAATATGCGTGTTGATTTAACGTGATGCGTTTTTTATTTAGCCCAATCAAAAGAATGAAGACAGGTTTTTGTTTAATGCTAAAACAAGAATAAAATGATAACTTATCTATAAATAAGAAAAAAAGTAGCAGCAGGGTACAAATGTTTGTCTTGAAAAAAACAGACACAAGTTTTGCGTCTTCTAGGTCCTTCTCGTATAAAAAAATTGGTCAAAGATAGGTCATCAAGATTTCAACTTCCAATTTCTTATCAATATGACATGAAACTGAATTAAAGTCCAGCTGCGGATTTCTCAGAGTTCGTATAGATTTTGATCGACGGATGGGTGCATACATCCAAGACCGTATCCAGGGGGGGATTTGAGTCCCCCCCCCGAAATTTTTGTCCGACTCGTAAAAACGTAACAAAATGAATGTAAACAAATTTTCTATGCGTTAAAAAAATCGTAAACACCCCCGGAAAAAAATCCTTATGTGCCCCCCCCCTAAAAAAGTCTGGCCCTGTATACATCCATATAATTTGATTTCCACGGTATAAGGCTAGGTCATCAATTTTTTTGCAAAATAATATTCAAAGACTTTTAGAAAATACAGTAAAATCTCCCCTCCCCCTCTTTGACAGAGCGGTAATCATAACAAAATTAAAACCTCAAATTCAACATGCATGAACCAAATAGCAGAGGTTTCCACAATAATATGAAATTTTCCTTAGTAGTATTGTCACAGACGCGTTACTACTAACAAAATTATTTCAAAATGCTACTATATATCCATTTGTACGTGCCTGTATTTTATAACAATACATCTCATTTAATGAGTTTGAGTAAATTTTGACCGTTAGCCAATAATTTATTAGTAATTACTAGAAATTGCTAAAAGCTGACTAAAGGACAAAACTAGTTTCAAGAACTGTACATTAGTAAATAATTAGGTTTTAGTAATCATTTAGTACATTATTTTTTTACATCATAATAGTTAACTTATTATATTATTTATTAGTAATACATATGTGTAACAAGTGAATAATAAACAGTTTCAATAAATAGCGAAAGTGCTTGAAAAAGTATGTAAGTCTAAAAAATACCACGGTTGCTTTCCTTCACAACACATTAATGACCCATTAACCACAGCCAATGGGAAAATATAGACCCACCCGTGGCCCAATCCTTTACTCCGATAAAAATAAAAAACGAAGGGGCCAATACATACAGCGGCACCAATTAAAGGGGTGGGAAAGGTTCGCAATCCCACCCCCATATATTTTGAAAAAAAACTTCTTACGGCGCTTTATTTGACAAATCGAAAGAAACCCCCCCCCTCTTAGATTTTGAAAAGTGCCATTTTTTATATTCATTGGAAAAATCTCCCCCCTGAATTTCCGTGAATTGGTGCCCCTAAGTTCTCATAGGGTTAAACACCAGGAGAAAGCTAAATCGCTAGAACAAAAAAATGAAAAAAACAAACATTTTGGTGCGTGGCATTGTTTAGAGGGTGTGCCAAAACTTGTTTGGAACTAAAATAGGCCGCAAAAAGCCTTGAAATACCGCGGCGAACTTGATAATGAAACCGGTTAACAAAGGGAAAAGACACTGGCTAGAAGCTTTCTCGAGCTAAAGTCAAATATTTCGGAAACCCGTTGCTCACGCTCATTAGTCGAGACAATAGGAAATACTGGAAGAAAAACTACCTATGTATTGTAGACAATATATTTATCTCTTTATTCATTCAAAGATACGATTGCGAATACGTACCAATTCAAGATATAACAGTGTTCCCCGCCTGGGGGTAACTTATTGAAGAACGATTTGGCCTCTATGCATTAATTTTTTTCCTGTTGGCCAGTTCTATTGGAAGGGGTCGTAAAAACTGCAAAACGGGTCCATTTGAATGGAAAGTGAAAGTTCTTGTTTCTTTTTGAAGCGTCGAAAGTGATTTACAAAGATAAAAAGAGGCTAGCCTCCTTCCCTTAGTCATACCATTATTTACAATTATTTCATGTATTCTTTCATAATCCTACTATAGTTCACGTATTTTAGCTATTTGGATTGTTTTAAGCAACCCCTTAGGCATTCGCCCCCCCCCCGTTCAAAGTGCATATCAAGTATAAACGCTGTGATTTCTAAATCTCGGATATCTGTCATTTCTCGGAGGTGGCATAACTCGAGAGAAAAAATACGAGAAGCATAAGAAATATTATAAGCTTCTCCCATGCATTCAATCATCCATAGATACAATTGCGCATGTGTGCTATTTCATGCATATACAAAATAAAAAGCGGTCCATACCCATCCCTAAGTCTAATGATTTTTACAATTTTTAGCGCATCTTCCTATGATTCTTCTATAATATGCCTGTTTTTGTCATTTGGACTGGTTTGGACTAACCCTTAACCTCCCCCCCCCCCAAAAAAAAAACACGCCATGTTCATAGAAGTTATAACGATGGAATTCCTAGTAGGGGTGAAATCTTGGGAGAGGGACTACTTACAAAAAAGTACAATGGAAAGCCTGACAATTATTTGAAAAGTCGTAAAAATTTTAAAATTTCAAAAGGGCCCTCAAGATAGCATGAGCCCTCAAGCAACCTTTTGAGGGTTCACAATCGACTTAACTTCTATCAAATACAAAGAGGAGGGGTTGGATTCTAGTCAAGAGCATATTTAACAAGAAGGGAAGTCATGTCCAAGCAAACCTTGGTAGGGACCACAGTTCATATAATTATACAGTATGATCATTCCTTATCTCACCCATTATAAAAACACGGACCGGGGTGCGAGTGCTCCAGAGACCGTAGAAACATAAGCGCCATCAGATCTTTTCACGGGTAGACAAGTCAGACGCGAAACAATCGGAAACAAGTGGAAACCCGCTATTACGAATAATGCACTTTACGCGAAACAATCGGAAACAAGTGGAAACCCGCTATTAATAGCTGCACGAAGAAGTGGGAGGAGCTTTTTGTTCACACCGAGAACGAAGACCAGAAATGATCTACGATAAGCTTACTGGATAATTATATGAACTGTGGTAGGGACTAAGAAGTTGCCTGAATATTATGTCTGTTTTTGGTCTGTAGCTCATCAAAGCTCTGCAGAAGGGGGAGGGAGACAACAAAATTACGATTCATCAGTCTGTTTAATGTAGATGCCGGTAGAATTCACGAAAAATAGTAAACAATTATAACTATGGTATCAGGTATCCCTGCAATTTCGAACCTAATTGAGGGAAGGGCCGCACTTTGTCATTTACATCCATACGGAGAATCAAGGGGATCTCAATAAAATTTAGTAAGAATTAGAAGCTATTAATTTTTGTTGTGTCTCTACAGATTTAAAACCCAATTTGGTTTTGATGACCCGTAGTTTGGCTCTAATTTTTAGACAAAATCAATTTCAATTTTTTTTTTACACTGGGTTTTTATGCTTTGGCTTGTTTGCCAATAGCTTGTCCAATTCTGGCTTGCCAATAGTTTTGGCTTGTTTGCCAATAGGATGTCCAATTCTGGCTTGCCAATAGTTTTGGCTTGTTTGCCAATACGTTGCCCCATTCTGGCTCTGCAATAATTTTGCCTTGTTTGCCAACAGTTTCTCAAATTTTAGCTTGCCAGTAGTTTGACACTAGTTTTTTCTAAATACACGAAGGGGGCGTTGACTTCCCGGCACCCGAAGTACATCTCAGAACGCTACGTGCACCGCACAGCTCCACCACGCTTGGCACGCGCCACCTCGTATACATGATTTCCGATAGAGAGAGAGCGAACTCTCGAAAACACTTTCATTTTCCACGTAGAAAGTAAATATGTAATGTTTTGCATGGGTTAAAATTTGAAATTTTAGAGCCCTCTAGAACCCCCTTAAACTTTTATTTTTGCACCTGAGCAGCCCTTTGATATATCAAAATATGAAATGCGACAGAAAAGTTGCACATTTTCGTGATAAGAAAATAAATGAACTTCTTGTTGGTCATCTGTTTTGTTTGAAGGACAAAATCAGTCTTTTTGTTTTTGACCCACTCTAGTTCCCCACCTTTGGTCTTAGGCACAGCAGGCTGTAAATATCAAATTTTGTCGTAAGTTCGAGCTCCATTTATTTTAAATTTTATTTAGTTTACATTCGACATCTTCAGTTCACAGATTACTGTTCAGATTACAAAGTGATTCACGTAGTCCAGTTAATTTTACAAGTTCAGTTTACAGTTTCCATTTCAGATTCCATCTTGATCTTTGCAATATGTATAAAATTTGGGTTAGTGTATTGAAGTGAAGACTTGATTTGCACGTGACTAAATTTTAATCATCCAAGTGCTCTTATCACCTAAATTTAAAAAAAGCTTAATCATCTAAGTGCTATCTGAGTGCTATCTAAGTGCTATGACATGATGAACACTTGAGCATGTTCTTACAAAAAAAAACCACCAGAACTGAGTAATTTTTGTTGAAGTTGGGAAGGGGGTTCAAAAAGTAAATTTAAGGCATTATTTTCTACTTTTATAAGGAGGATCTTTGGCTTTACTATCAGGTCAGGCATTGAGGTAAATACAGTTAAGTAAGGAGGAATAAAGATATGTTTAATTTGTAGAAATAAATTGTTACATTCTTTCAACAGGGACATAATTTTCTATGAAGGGGGGAAATTACCTCCTCTAGACACCAGTTTCCCCCCCCCCCCCCGCTAAAATTAGCATTTTCATAAAACTTGTCAAAACTAAGATATCCTGCATAATTCAAGCATCCAAAGAAACGAGTCAGTTTTCTTTAGAGTATCTTCGCCTTTATGGTATTATATGGCTCATTTTTCACTGTCATTTTCACTTGATTTGGAAGAATTAGCCCCAAATTTCCCCCCCCCCCTCCCTCCAGGATTTTGACAAAATTAAGCCATTCTCTTTCAGACTGATGAACGACGATCGGAGGGGTTCCATTTCAATTACAAGGAAATTACTGAATGTAGAGTAAAAATTCAAAATATGCAGCAAATCTTATTGCAAAAAGAGAACAGCTTGAGTTGCTACAGCCGTTCTTGCTATACTGCTGATACGGCCATTTGACAGCCTGCACACATACAGCGTTTTTCACTTACTTTAACATACCCCCAACATCTTCTAAAAATGTCTCCTTAATACCCTTAACTTTATTAGTAGTAGAAGTAGAAGCCTAGTAGGGATAGTATACACATAGTACACTTTAGAAGGTTCAACATCCCCCTTAACATGCATTGAAAATTTCAAATTAATACTCTAAGGTTTTCCTGAGATAAACCTGATCTGGCCTTTTAATAAATTGCATCCACATAGCGTATTTCAATATAGCTCGCTATCCTCTTCAACATTCGATGAAAGTTATTTTGTACTACCCTTAGCTACTTCAAAACTCTCATCATTATCTGAAAGCTTTACTTGAATGCGCTTTGTCTTTTTTGAACACCAAAGGTCAAACATGCCCACTTTACCAATAACAAATATTATATGTAAATAATGGGCAAATGGCATAACTTTCAGCCATTACTCTGAAAGCTGTGGGGTTTGACATCCCCAACGTCCCCAGAGACATAGTTACTTGACCTTTCAACTATGCTGAACAAAATGGCTACCTCACAATTTTTTATTGGATCTGTTTAGAGAACTAATGTACTTAAGAGGGGGCTGTTTTCCCTCCAATCCCTTTTGTTTCTTAAAAGGAGCAGTAGAGCATTTAATCTCCAGTCGAATGAGCTTCTTAATAAGTTTCGTTGATAGCACTGCGCTGCCGATGATAGTACTTATATGCCCTTTTGAAAACCTACATGCAAATAGTTTTTTTCTTTTAATTGAAACTCCCAAAAACGCTCTCCATAAGTTTCATCTTAATACCCCTAGCCTTCTTAGCTACAGCAATTGTGGTAGTAGTATACACATAGTGCCTTTTGGTTAGTTCAAAAACTGCCACAATATGCCCTGAAAGTTCCAACTTAATAATATAAGCTGTTCCTAAGATATTGTGGTTACGCCCTTCTGACAATCTAGATACTCATAGTTTGCTTTGATTTAATTCAACATCCACCTAAACATTCCTTGAAGGCTTCATCTTAATGCCCATGACTTCAGTAGTAGCAATAAATTGTAGGTATAGCAGTAGCAATATGCAGATATCACCTTTTTTCAACATCTCCTTCAACACACTCCAAAAGTTTGAACTTAATACCATAAACCGTTCCTGAGGCATTGCTGATGCTTCCTTATGACAACCTGTATGCACATATTGTGTTTGGTTTAGTTCAATACTGTTTCAACCCTCCCCACAATTTTCACCTTAATACCGTTAGCTTCAGTAGCAGTAGTAATAGTAGTAACAGTATAGTTAGTAGTAGAGCAGGAAGGTATTTGTTTAGTTATTTTGATCCATTGAGTAAGGTTCTCGGTGACTAGGAATGGAAAAAGTATTTTGATTTTGTAAGATTTATGTTTTATTTGTTAATAAACTCATTGAACTATAACCACTCCTATGAGGCTTAAATTGCTTTTCAATACTTTCTTTTGACTTTATCTCACTCCGTTTGGGACGACCTTCTTTTTTTAAACCTCAGATAAATGGCCAAAAAGCACAACCTCTTGCTATCTTGGCCTTCATCCGTAAAACTTGACTTAGTCATCTTGCCTTTTTTCTCACATAGTGGGTTCAACACCCACTATAAACTAGGATCAAACCTCATCTATTCGTGTAGCTTGATATACGATCAATCAGACGAGTACCTAAGCTATCCTTAGATAACTCCTTGAGTAAACAGCAAACACATCTTCCTCAACCTTCTGAACATCTTTCCCAACCTCAACCTCTTAATATACGGTAAGTCAAAGGACTAACAAAAGCTATCCTTGGACACCTCCTTGAGTAAACAGCAAACACATCTTCCTCAACCTTCTGAACATCTTTCCCAACCTCAACCTCTTAATATACGGTAAGTCAAAGGACTAACAAAAGCTATCCATGGACACCTCCTCGGGCAAACAGATAACATATCTTCCTCAACCTTCTGAGCCTCTTCCCCAACTTCAACCTCTTGATACACAGTAATCAGACGACTACCAACAGCTATACTTAGATAATTCCTCGGGTAAACAGCTAACATATCTTCTTTAACCTCAACCTCTTCATATACGGTAAGTCAAACGATTACCAAACGTTATCCTTAGATAATTCCTCAGGAAAAACAGCTATCATGTCTTCCTCAACCTTATGAAGCACCCACACTTCAGAAACCTTCTTTAACCACTGTCAATATTGCAATATTGGCTTGCAATATTCTCATCTTAATTCTTAGATTTAGGTTCCAATTCTGTCACTTTGTCAACTACAAAAAACAACCCACGACTTGGCTATTTCACTTACTGCATCCATCTTTACTGCATCCATCATCTTTACTAATTATAATACCGAGATAATTGACACTACCAGAGAATCTTTTCAAGAAAAAATAAGCAGTCCCAAATATGTGGTTCAATTTCGCATTCCACGCCCATAACTAAAATTGCTCTTGCGATTCTACAACAAACAATATATTACTTTCCAATGATAAATTTAGTATTTTTTTTTTCTCATTCTTAATTTCCTAACGATTATTATTACATAAATTCATGAATTATCAAATTTGTATATTTCTCACAGCAATTCATTGTAACTAACGAAATTTCTTTACGTGAAATTACATAGGATTACGCAAACTAGTGCTTGAGCCTCCCACCGGATCGCAAGTGGTTTTAACATAGAGATAGAGAAACTTGCACATCTTTTGACATAAAGTTCTTACAGTTGATAGCCTCTTTACATAGCCCTAGAGTACGACGTACACAGGGGAAGAAGGAGGGGCCGCGGCCCACCCATAATATCCTAAGCTTTGTATTTCTTATCCTTCCCTTCCGAAATAATCCCTGTGGACGTGGCTGCTAGGGCACTAGCTTCCATACCCCACAATGTCATGGAGATTTGCCCCACGGAAGGAAGACAAACTTGCACTATGATGGGAAAACTGCAGTGACTTTAATGTAGATTCCTTAGACCCCTCAGGAATATAACTAAATTTAGATACAACTGCTTCTGGCTTCTTTACTGCTGCTGCCACCACAATTTCTGGTTGCTCGATCGTTGCAACCTCCAATTCCACATGTTTCTTGTTTTTCTCAAATACTTTTGTTCGCTTTTTCTTTGCTTCGGAAATAATTCTTTCTACTTCAATTCCACTCGTAGTTTCTTCATTCCGTTCCTTCATTTCAGGTTCGCCATTACTTAAGTTACAGTTGAAATCCCCTTCACTCACTTTCACTACTTCAGCTTCTTGTTCTTTTGCCTTAATTTTCTCTATTTTCACTTCCTGTTCAGTTAAAATTATTTGTTCACAAGCATCAACGTTTGTATCTAAAGTTTCCCTTTTCTCTTTATTCTTCTTTTTCTTCTTTTTGATTTTACCATTTTCTACTTTGTAGTTAAATTCCTCTCCATTCATTTCTGCTACTTCCATTTCATATTTTTTGGCCTTATCTTTCTTCATTTTTACTTTATGTTCCATTACAATAACTTGTTCAGTGGTATCCAATTCTGTTTCTAAAGTTTCTTCTTTTTCGGTATTTTTCTTTTTCTTTCTTTTAATTTCTTTTATATCGTCCACATTACTGTTTAAGGATGCTACTTCATTACTATCATCTGGTACAAGAAGCTTGTCTTTCTCTTTAGATTTCTTCTCTTTTTTCGGTACTATATCTACTTCTCTAGAAGCGACATCCTGCTCAATTATGAATTCTTCTGTTTCTGTGTCATTTTTCTTTGATTTTTTCTTTTTCTTTATTTTCATTTCTTGAACAGTCACGGGATTTTTATATACCTCGATATCTGAGTCATCATTTCTATTTTCTTTTGATTTCTTTTTCTTTTTACACACCGATTCTTCTACCATTTTCGTTTCCATGTTCAAATCCACGTTGTTAAATTCCACATTTCTTTCTTTCGTCTTTTTCTTCTTCTTCTTCTTTTGGATGCCATCTTCAGTAGAATGAACTTCAGCATGTACCTCGACCGAATTCACAATTGTTACTTCACCTATACTGGAACCACTAATAAACCTTACATCAACTTCATCATTGAAACGAACACAAGGCTTCTCTATCCCCTCCTTTTTCATCTTCTTCGATTTTTCAAGAATTTCATTCGTTTCATTATCAATCTCTTCAATTCTTCGTTTTCTTCTCTTAGTTGTTTCTGTCTCAAATTCAGAAAGTAAACTGACAAATATATTAGGCTTGCTTCTTTGCTCTAAACTGGGTTCAAACCCATACCCTTGCGGTTGCTCAGTTACTCCAACAGAACCATTATATTTTGAAGATACTTCATCTTCATCTGGTTTATACCCCAGTCCAAAACCAGGTCTATCACCAACTTCGTCATCCCTAGGCTGACTGCTCATGTTCACCTTCAGTTTTGCTAATTTACTTTGAAAGTATTCATTAATATTGCCTCGTTTGATTGTAGTCACTCCATGCGAATTTGATTCCTCACCCATTTCTTCCGACTCTTCATATTCAATTTTGTTTTCTTTCCTCTCTATTTCTTCTTCTTTCTTTTTCTCTCTTTCGCCAAGTATACATTTCAAATCTTCTTGGGAATATCGGCTCATGTCTTTCCCACGTGTGAACTTGTGATAGCTAAAATAAAATATACATGAGATGTAAATTTATGCTTGAAATAATTTAGAATAAAAAATACAAAATGAAAATTAACTCAACAAAAAACGCAATTTCTGACGCTTCGGGCACCCCGGCATTTCAAGTAAAGAGCAGCTAACCTACCTCCTATTAGCTGCTGTGAAAATATTTTGTATTGTATATCCGTTAGTATTGTTGCATAAATGGTGATAAACCATTCACTTTGTATGGACTGCAGTTGCTGGAGGACAAAAGCCTCTCCACATCGTCATATTCCCCTTGGAGCTAGAACGCTACATAAATAGCTATTCGACAGGTCTAAACAGAATGACTATTTCACAATTTTCACCTGATGGCGTTTGACCCTGACAGAGTAGGTCAAACTGACAGGACTAACATACTGCTATGGTAAGATATTTTTTCTATTTGAGAGGACGCTAGAACTTAAATTTGTGCTCTAATGACTTCTTTCTCGACATTCTACAACTACAGTTTCAGAACTAACACCCTGATTGAGAACCTTAAAACTGCTCGTTTGAGATGCTAATATTGGCCTACTCTTTAATTTCCTTAAAAAACTTTTCTGGGAAAAAAATTTGCAAAAATTACTAGGAGAGAATGGATTTATGGTTATTATTAAATGTCCGTTAAGTATTTTTTTTGTTAAGTTCCGATGGCCTCTCCAGGTCACGTAGGCAATCCAACAATATCTACGTGGCCAGGGACATAAGAGAACTTCACAGACATTCACTATGGCAAATATTTGCTAGATGGAAAAGATCAGGGTTGCCTAACCAGTGCATTTTAGGGACTTCTGGGGCATGCGAAAATCCAAGAACCAATAAACCCCTTGTAGAACTCTGCAGGAAACGAGCAGAGTTGCAAGCCTTATATATTCCGAACAGAAAACGAATGCAGCCTTAATAGGCTCTTGAGGCATTCCCGAACAACAAATTATTACGGCTTCATAGTGGCGTTTGAAAGATGTTGCCAAAGAATCCACACGCATTAATAATGAACGGTTTTAAACACATTTTATCGATTTAGTTTAAATACCCTTCAGATGATGGACGTTTAAAAAGTCGACACTGATAGAGAAAAATAAAAGAAAAACAAGGGACTCATTCGCCCAAATTCAGAAGATGCAATGTGACTGTAACAAAAATTCAGCATTGCCAAAAAAAAAAAAAAAAAAAAAAAAAAAAAAAAAAAAAAAAAAAAAAAAAAAAAAAAATTTAGATTCTTGTTCATTTGCCGCAACTGAAACTTAATCGCATTTCGACCCACGGACTGAATCTTTTGGCCAAGGAAACTGAACCCAAGGGATATTAGATTATGGAAACACTCATAAGAGCTTTGCACTCATTTCTTGATTCTTGTTCACTTGGCGCAACTGTCGTCATATTTTGTCAATTGAAACCTAATCGCATTTCGACCCAAGCAGTGAATCTTTTGGCCAAGGAAATAGAACCCAAGTGGTGTTAGATTATGGAGACACTCACAAGAGCTTTGCACTCAAGCAAAGGCGGGTATGTAAAATAGCGTATTATCAGCATGAGAGGGGTAATTCCTTGTTATTGCTTGCTGTATTGTGCGGCTTCTGTTCGTAATGCCATAGATGTGGCCCAAGCAAAGCTCTTGAGGCGAATCAAAGGGAACAGATGGTACGACCTTATCTGGAATACCCCACTGCTGGCAATGACAAATAAAATCCCCAATTCTCGTCAGCTAACCGACCAAACATTACAGTGGTTTGCCCATTTAGTTCGCATGCCAAAACACCTGCTAGCACTCAACTTTGACCCCCCCCTCCGAGTATGGTTGGAAGCCCTCCCATAGAAGACCCCTGTTCAGATGGAATGACAGCCTTAACCAAAACCTCTCTTAGATTGGTATTTACCTCTAAGAAGCAGTCACGCTTGCAGAGGACCGATTGGGCTGGAGGTGAAGGATCACATCTCTCTCTATGCAGGATCACCACCAGGGCCAATATATATATATATATATATATATATATATATATATATATATATATATATATATATATATATATATATATACATATATATATATATATATATATATATATATATATATATATATATATATATATATATATATATATATATATATATATATATATATATATATATATATATATATATATATATATATATATATATATATATATATATATATATATATATATATATATATACACATTACTAATTTCTGGCCTGTGCCAAACGTAGTCTATTGTCTACCAGATAAGCGTACAGAATTTTGTCTGAAGAGAAAAGAGTGTAAAACTGAAAAAAAGCAAAAAGTATTTTGTTGTGTATTTGCTCGATATTTTTTTTTGTAAGCTTGCGTTTTCTTAGATTAAAAAAGGGGGGTCACGATCTTTTCCCTTGGGGTTTCAAGCTTCATAAAAGCTCATTTTACTACTACCGCTACAAACAGGCCATCGTAGCAACAAGTGCAGCCCCTTCCTTCAAGTTAAGATTTCTTTCAAGTCCTTTTTCAACCCATTAGGGTTAAAACTTGCCAAACCCATTAGGGAAAAACCTACTTTTCGTTTAACCCCAAAAAGCACAATCTTTGTCAATCGGTTAACTTTCATCCGAAAAACGTGGCCTAGCCATATTAACTTCTCTTTTCTTATAGCCTTAGAAAGTGGATACAACAAAACTTTTCGTAGACCTAATTTTTTCGGGAATACTGTTGGGAATACAGCCCCCCTCCCTTAATCCTAAATGTATTTATAATTACAATTGTTTTTATTTCTCTTCCTTCTTTATTGAACAAGCTTCAACTATAATGTTGAGTTCCCTGCTTCAAGGAGGGATCTAGACGCTTCGAACGATATGAGGCCGCAAAAGAAAGAAGAACTATTGCAGCATTGGAGCACCTCGAAGACTAGAAGACGAAAACACCGACATTTGACAAATGAAACACATTAGTACCATTGATCCCCACTGGTGTCAGAAAAAAAAACAAAAAAAAAAAAAACACTGAAGGCACAACAAGAGACTTGGATACATCATACATTGCCCTTACAGTGTTGCTGCAAAACAGCTGATATATTCTCTGAGGCCAACCTGACTCCTATCAGAGGTAACGCTTTAGCGTTGCCTATAGTCAAGGCCATACGGCTCCAATGTTTTATTATTCATTTACTTTTTTTTCCCAGAGGTACTTCATATGGAAGGGGTCGTCGTATAAACTTCAAAGGGGGCTCATTCGATGGAAATCACTTTTGACCCTTTTCAAGGGTCAAAAGTGATTACAAGGCAACTAACCCCCCTCTCACGCCCACCTTTCCCCCACACAGATCCAATCAAAATTGTGAGATAGTCATTTTGTTCAACGTATTTGAAAATTCTGGAAATTAGGTCTTTGAGGATGACAACCCCCCCAAAGCCCTCAGGGCAAGGGTTGTAAGTTATGCCCTGGGGGCATATAAGGTTTTTATAGAAAGCATTGTTGTAGAAACTTCAAAAAGGACTCATTCGATTGGAAATTTAAATGGCTAGTGCCCTTTTTGATAGTCAAAAGTGATTGGAAGGCAACTAAAACGCCTTCCACGCTCATCATTTCCCCAAACACATCCAATCAAAATTTTGAGATAGCCATTTTGTTAAACGTAGTTGAAAGTTCTGGAAATTATATCTTTGAGCAGGACACTCCCCCAAAGTCTTCAGGGCAAGGGTTATAAGTTATGCCCTGGGGGTATATATGGTTCTTATGGAAGGAATGCTCGTATAAACTTCAGAGAGGGTTCATTAGATAGGAAATTGAAAGTTCTTGTTCACTTTTTAAGGCGTCAAAAGATATCAGAGGGTAACCAGCCCCCCCACGCCCTTTTTTCCCAAATGCATCCAATAAAAGTTTTGAGATAGCTATTTTGTTAAAATAGTTCAAATATCATTTACCAAAAACTCCGGTGTCGACACAACCCCCCAGGGCCCTGGGGGTAGGCGTAGTAAGTTATGCCCTGGGGGCATATATGGTTTTTATGGAAAAGATGCTCGTGTAAACTTCAAAGAGGGCTCATTTGATTGGAAATTGAAAGTTCTATTTCACTTTTTCAAGAGTCAAAAGAGATAGGAGGGCAGCCAGTCTCCCCTTCACGCCTTTTTTTCCTCAAACCCATCCGATAAGAACTTTGAGATAGCCATTTTTTTAAAAATAGTTCTAAAACCATATAACGAAAACTCCGGGGTCAACACAGCCCCCAAGGGAACGGGGGCAGGCGTTGTAAGTTATGCCATGGGGGAATATACTTACACTTACTTACTCCATGGCGAACATGGAAAGGATGCTCGTAAAAACTTCAAAGAGGGCTCATTTGATTTGAAATTGAAAGTTCTAGTTCAGTTTTTGAGTCAAAAGAGATTGGAGGGCATCTAGCCCTCCCACTCCACGCCTTTTTTCCTCAAACCCATCCGATAAGAACTTTGAGATAGCCATTTTTTAAAATAGTTCTAAGACCATATAACGAAAACTCCAGGGTCGACATAGCCCCCAAGAACCAGAGGGCAAGCATTGTAAGTTATGCTCTGGGGGAATATATAGTTCTTATGGAAGGGATGCTCGTAAAAACTTCAGAGACGGCTCATTTGATTGGAAATTGAAAGTTCTAGTTCAGTTCTTGAGAGTCAAAAGAGATTGGAGGGCAACTAGTTCCCACCCCACGCCCCTTTTCCCCAAATGCATCCGATAAAAATTTTGAGATAGCCATTAAGTTAAAAATTTTTCAAAAGTCAGATAACAAAAACTCGGGTATCGACACAAACCCCCAGGGCCCGGAGCAGGCGTTGTAAGTTATGCCCTGGGGCATATATGGTTCTTATGAAAGGGATGCTCGTATAAACTTCAGAGAGGGCTCATTTGATTGGAAACTGAAAGTTCGAGCTCACTTTTTAATAGTCAAAAGAGACCTGAGGACAACTAGCCCACCCCCCAAGCCTTCTTTTTCCAAACCCATCTGATAAAAATTTTGAGATAGACATTTTGTTAAAAATAGTTCAAAGGTCGGATAAAAAAATTGTTTTAATTCAAAAATTAGATAACAAAAACTCCGGTGTCAACACAACCCCCAGGGCCCGGAGGGTAAGCGTTGTAAGTGTTGTCCTGGGGGCGTATATGGTTCTTATGAAAGGGATGCTCGTATAAACTTCAGAGAGGGCTCATTTGATTGGAAATTGAAAGTTCTAGTTCAATTTTTAAGGGTCAAAAGATATCCGAGAGCAACTAGCCCCCCCACCCACTCTTTTTTCCCCGAGCCCACCCGATAAAAAATTTAAACTAGCCATTTCATTAAAAATAGTTTAAAGGTCAGATAAGAAGAACTCCTGTGTCGACGCGACCTCCCAGGACCCGGAGGCAGGCGTTATGAGTAATACTCTGGGGGCATATATAGTTCTTATGGAAAGGATGCTCGCATAAACTTCGAAGAGGAATCATTTGATCGGAAATTGAAAGTTCTTGTTCACTTTTTAAGAGTCAAAAGAGATCGGAAGGCAACTAGCCCCCCCCTCCACATTCTAAATGCATCAGACGAAAATCTTGAGACAGAAATTTTGTTAAAAATAGTCCAAAGGTCAGATTAACAAAAAATCCGGTGTCGACACGCCCCCCAGGGCCCTGGAGCAAATACGTTTTGTTACTAGAATACGTTTCAGATCGCTCAAATAGCAGCCTGGGCGTCGTCCAAGTATAGCTTGATTTGTGAATTTCTCGCAGTTTTTCTGCTGTGAGGGTGCATATAATCGAAAATTTGACTGTCCTAGTTTTCATTAGTGCACTAGCGATGGCATTAAAGTACGCAAAAGCTGACTTATACGAACTGAATTCATCTCGTCTGGCAGTGGCGCCATCTATATTCGTTAACTTACGGCTCTTTCGACTGTTGAGAAAGCCGCCAGATGCCACTACAAGTCAACAGCGATCCAACCATAGCCACAGAGAGAGAAGAGGAGGCCAGAGAAATAAAAATTGTGATATCCCTGTTCTCGTTTCTAACACGAAAGCGAGGTCTGTCAGAACGGCAAGGGAACGTATTCTGACAGTAGTTAAATGCATCCCTCCTAGTGAAATCCCTCGTACGCTCCGTCCGTGGTATGATGACGCAGTATCGTCGCTGACAAGTACCCCACCTCCCCTACCACCTGAGTTTTTCTTGGGGAAGTACAGACTGCCCAATATTCTAGTAGTAATGCCCGATCGCTAAACAACAAAACCGACGAACTTGAAGTAGTTCTCAAACAGACGAGTTCCCTCCTTGCTGTGATCACAGAATGTTGGGATATTAACGATGAAACCGGGCAAATCAAAGGGTACAAGTATTTTTTTTTTAATACGAGATGCGACCGAGGGATTAACCGACGAGGCAGCGGGGTCGGCCTGCACTTTCGGGATGACTTACCTTGTAAATTACTTAGTCAGCCCAGTGACTCATGCCATGAAGTAATATGGGTCGAATGCAAGCCAAAGCGCCTATCAAAGCGATATTCGTGCTTGGTTGTAGTCGCAGTTTACTACCCCGAGAGTGCAAAGAACAGGAAAGAACTGATCCAGTATATCCAAAACTGTACTGATGACCTACGCTGCAAACACGCAGCGCCTGCTTTTTGTAATCGCTGGCGATTTCAATCAGACTAATAAGGCATGGGTCTCCAGCATGCTTGACCTCAAGCTAGTTGTCTCAATCCCAACGCACGTCAGTGGTAGTATATTAGACCTTATTTTCACAAACATTCCCGACTATTACGAAGTACCCCTGCTCTCTCGGTCCGTTGCATAACTCTGACCGTAACACACTTCTTTGGAAGGCTAAAGTTGGCTTTCCAGCACCACGTAAAGTAAAAATTCCAACTCGACCTATGACTAAGGAGGCAATTCGTTCCTTCAGACAGTGCATTGGGACGTTTGACTTTGATGAGATTTGCTCTTTGACTGATATCGACCACAAAGTTGATACTTTCAACTCTTTGCTGTTATGTAAATATCATGAACATTTCCCTGAGAAAAAAAACAAACTGTTAGCGACACTGACAAACCTTGGGTAACACCAGACCTCAAGATGCTTATCTTAACTCGCTGCCAGTTACATCGCAGTGGTGAAATTGTTCAAGCAAACAAACTTCGTAACCGCATTGTTAAACTTTTACGAGCAGCGCAGAAACGGTACGTTACGGACAAAGTCCCGCCTCTCCTTCAAGGTGAGCCCCGCAAGTGTCACTCTGAAATCAAGCGTCTTACCGGTAAACGTACCACCAGTGACGTTAAGATACAGAAAGATGACAGAACGCTGATAAAATCAGCTGAAGTGAACGCCTTTTTCACTTCAATCTGTACTACTCACCCTTCCTTCACCGAAGCTGAAATCGAAGCCCTCATTGCTGACGTCTCTTAAGATACAATCGTTGAGGTATCCGAGTTCGCGGTGTATAAAGAACTTCAAAAGTTGAAAAAAAACTGTGCTTCTTATCCAGGAGAATTGCCAGTTAAACTTTTAAGACAACCAGTTAAAGTTTCTATGTTTCTAGCAAAACCACTCTCATCAGTGATCAATCAGTCGTTCAAGGAGCACAAGTTCCCGAGTGCTTGGAAAAAAGCCTACGTGCGCGTCTTACCCAAAGTCAAAGACCCGAAATCCTGTGATCAGCTTCGTCCGATTTCTATTACGCCTAATATGGCTAAAGTGACCGAATCCTTTATTTATAGAGAGCTCCTGGCCCAAGTTCAGCCAGCCCTTGATCCGTTTCAGTACGGCTGCTTGAACGGCAGTAGTACGACGCATTATCTAGTACGTCTCTACCACCTGATTACCGAGTGTTTGGACAAAGGCAGTAGCCCCGTTGACTTGCTTTTAGTCGACTATCGTAAGGCATTTGACTTGATCCACCATTATACAGCAGCAAATAACCTCGGGCGCTAGGAAGCATATTTTGCTCTTAGTTGTTGACTTTCTGCGTAACCGCTACCAATGTGTCTATGCTTTCTTCCCATGTGACAAAATCTGAGCGGGCTGAACTGATGTGTGGCGCGTCGCAAGGCACTAAGCTGGCAGCTCTTTTGTTTCTAGCAGTAATTAACTACATTATCCTCGAGTTTGAAAAAAATTTCAAATACGTGGACAATATCTCTCTACTTCTGAAATATCTTGCTGAAAAGTCAGACGTGTATCCCCAGTTCAGCAGTGAGATCAGTAAATCCTTTCTCGAGCAGTGTAGCGTTGATGACTTCCAGTTTAATGTGAATAAAACTAAAGTCAGGAGGTTTAATCCGCTTAAGCGTGACCTCTCATGCCCGGATCCGTGGTACCCTATCGCCTCAACCTCAATGATTCTCGGGGTTACTTTCAGAGTCGACTGTTCATTTAGCGCGCACATCGCCGGTCTAGTGAAAATAGGTAGTTGCGCACTACGGTCGCTAATTACCAAGCGCCGACTGGTTTTCTCACAAAGTCAGCTGAAGACGGTTTACGTCACATATGTGCGCCCTATACTAGAATATGTGTGTCCTGTGTGGGACCCTCGGGTTCATAATATTGACCACCTAAGTGAAGATCTGGAGGCCATTCAAAAACGGGCAGTGAAAGTGATACTAGGTCTGAAATACAACTCTTATGAGGCTACCCTTAGTACCTTGCGACTGCCCACGTTGCGTGATAGGCGCTTGCAGTTGATGTGCAATTTTGGGAAGTCCCTTCTTTCGTCCCAGAAACACCGTTCGTTGCTTCCCCCACCCGCCCTTATCACCGCCAACACCCCCCATAAAAACCAACTAGTGCCACCAAAGTGTCGAACAACCCGTCACAGCAATTAATTCGTTCCTTTTTTTGTCAGTTATTTCAACCGCCAATGATCAGTTTTATGCGATGTACTAGACAGCGCCACTTAGTCACGGCTTCGGCCACGGCTACGATAGTTGTTTATAAAATAAATGAGTCTATGAGTCTATGGAGTAGGCGTTGTAAGTTATGCCCTGGGTGCATATATGGTTGTTATGGAAGAGATGCTCGTACAAACTTCACAGAGGGCTCATTTGATTGGAAATTGAAAGTTGTAATTCACTTTTTAAGAGTCAAAAGTGATCGGAGGGCAGCTAGCCACCCCCACATTCCATTTATTTTTTTGCTAGAGGCACTTCATATAGAACGGGTCGTCGTATAAACTTCAAAGGGGGCTCATTCGATTGGAAATCGAGTTCTAGTGCCCTGTTTAAGAGTCAAAAGTGATCGGAGGACAACCAGTCCCCCCCCCAAGCCCTTTTCCCCAAATGCTGCTGATAAAAAAATTGAGGTAGCCATTTTGCTAAAAAATAGTTCAAAGATCATATAACAAAAACTCCTTTACGTATGGCCATTTCGTTAAAAATAGTTCAAAGGTCAAATAAGAAAAACTCCTGTGTCGATGCAACCCCCCAGGGCCCGGGGCAGGCGTTGTAAGTGTTGCTCTGGGGGCATATATGGTTCTTATGGAAGGAATGCTCGTATAAACTTCGGAGAGGGCTCATTTGATTGGAAATTGGAAGTTCTAGTTCACTTTTAAATAGTCAAAAGATATTGGAGGGCAACGGGCCCCCTCCCCTCTCTACGCCCTATTTTCCTCAAAGCCATCCGATAAAAACTTTGAGAGCCATTTTTTCAAAATGGTTCAAAGATCATATAACGAAAACTCCCGATGTCGACAGAATCCTTCATGGCCCGCGGTAGGCGTTGTAAGTTATGCCTGGGGGGCATATACGGCTGATGTGGAAGGGATGCTCGTATAAACTTCATAGAGGGCTCATTTGATTGGAAATTGAAAGTTCTAGTTCAGTTTTTAAGAGTCAAGAGATCAGAGGGCAATTATCCCCCAACGCCCCTTTTCCCCCAAATGTATCTGATAGAAAAAACTCAGGTGTCGATACAACCACCCAGGGCCCGGGGGCAGGCCTTGCAAGTTATGCCCTGGGGCATTGATGGTTCTTATGGAAGGGATGCTCGTATAAACTTCAGAGAGGGCTGATTTGAATGGAAATTGAAAGTTCTAGTTCAATTTTTAAGATTCAAAAGAAATCGGAGGACCCCTAGCCCCCCCCCACGCCCTTTTTTCCCCCAAACCCATCCGATACAAATTTTGACATAGCCTTTTTTTTTAAATACTTCAAAGGTCAGATAAAAAAAAAAACTCCGGTGTCGACCCAACCTCCATGGGCCCGGGGGGCACACATTGTAAGCTATGTGCTGGGGCCGTATACGGTTCTTATAACGAACAAAAATTAATTAAAAACACTTTTCGAAAAATTAGTTTTTCAAAGAAAAGAAAGGTCATTTTAAACTTAAGCTCAGCAGATACAAATACCTGTTAAGATTCAAACTCAAAACGACCAGAAATTACTATTAAAGAATAAATGAAACCCAAAACGAACAGAAATTAAATAAACAATCGTAGCAAAAAACATACAACAAGTAAAAATATAAATAAATAAATAGATCTTAAAGCGAATAATGCTTAGATTGAATGTGAAAATCAAGCTTAAAACGAAAAAAAATATTTTGCTATTAGTGTATAAATGAAACTTAAAACAAACAAAAATTAAATAAACAATCAATGCAAACAAATATATAATAGATATTAATGTAAATGAATAAATAAATCTTAAAACGGATGAAACTTAAATTGAATATGCAAATCAAGCTTGAAACGAACAAAAATCACTACAAACAAGAGTTTGGGTATCACCTCCTTCTCGCACGGTAAAAGCCTAAAAGTGGGTATCACCTACTGCGTCATTGGCGCTTTGCTGAAAACTATATGCGTCTTGAACAGTTTTGGAAAGTATAAACAACATCAAATTGAATATTTGATGTATAATGATATTAATTGTTGAAAGATCCATAAGTTCAAGAATTTATTTCACTGTAATTTTATTTCTATTTTCAATGCTGTAAGAACTAGAAAAGAAAATATTTGTAATATAATTCGTTTTCAGTTAAGCGCCAATGACGTAGTAGGCTTTTGTTTTTTATTTCCAGCTAAGGAAGGGGGCAGTATCCAAACTCATGTTTGTTGTGAAACTATATTCGTCTTGAACTACTTTAGAAGGAGCTAATAAATTAAACTGGACATTTGATGTATAATAATATTAATTGCTGAAAGCTCATCAGTCCAAAATTTTACTATAATTTTAATGTTTATTTTCAATATTAAGTACAACAGAAAATATTTGTCATAAAATTGGTTTTCAGTAAAGCACAAATGACGCAGTAGGTTTTAGACTTTTACCGTGAGAGAAGGAGGCGATACCCAAACTCTTGCTTGAAGTGATTTTTGTTCGTTTCAAGCTTGATTTGCATTTAAGATCTATTTATTCATTTATATTATTACTTGTTGTATGTTTTTTGCTAATGACTGTTTATTTAATTTCTGTTCGTTTTGAGTTTCATTTATTCTTTAATAGTAATTCCTGGTCGTTTTGAGTTTGAATTTTAACAAGTATTTGTATATGCTGAGCTTAAGTTTAAAATGGCCTTTACTTTTCTTTGAAAAACTTATTGTTCGGAAAGTTTTTTAATCAATACATAATAATGGTAGATGATAATAAGCTTACCTAAGCTATGGATGTCAATCTCTTGTCTTGGGCAAGAAATTTGAATTTGAACCTGGTGATGACAGACACAGGTTCCGTCGAAATTATCGTTTAAACAAAATCAAGACCTGACATCCATAGCTTAGGTAAGCTTATTACCATCTACCATTATTATCTACAAATTACCGCTGCTGAACTCAGCCATTTCTAATTGCGGAAAGCAACAAGGAGGTCAAATAAAAATAGCAGCATATGCCCCTCCTCCACCCCAATCTGTTTAAAGCTTCGCTCTATTCCCCCTCGCATGAAGTTAAACAATCCTCTAAATCCTTGTTTACGACCATTCCCCAGCCCATTAAGGGAAGACCTGCTTTTCGTTTAGCCCCAGAAGGATGACAAATAAGTTGCAGACGATTGCAACAAGCTGCAGGTCTTTTTTCGCAAGCTGGAAAGCGAAACTGCCTCAGCTTTCCATTGTCTATTTCCATCACTTGCGACAAGCAAAAAGCTGCCAGCGGTTATCTACAGTCAAAGCTGAAATGCAGCCTCTTAGATTACTCTGGAAATGTAGGGAACGCTGAGACCCCAGCAGACAAAGATCTCAGCCTCCCTTTCCATAAAGCATTCACTGCAAAATAATAGTTTCGAGGCGAACGACATTTGAGGTTTTCCTCAATACAGTTTCTGTTTAGACTTTCAGGTCTAAGATATAAGGTTGGGAAGCAGAAATGAAAAAAAAGTAAGTACAAAAGTTGTGACTTTATAAATTATTATTACCAAAAATTACGATGTAGATAGTACCCCCCCCCATATGTCCTGCTTTAACATGTTATAGAAATTGGGACATCCACTTTCTCGCTACACGATAAAAAAAAGTTTACCAAAAATTGTTTTTCATCTATAAATAGATACTTAAATTCACAAAAATGGACATTGACAATAGCAATACTAGGCTTCAATTTTTAAAAAAACTTTTAATTAGAGTTGATTGCATGATTAAAAAACAAAGATTATGCTTAGCTAACAAAGAGGATGCATATGCTCTCTCAGAGTATTAACAACCATTGGTAAGCCAATTACAGTAGGTCAGACCAACAACAACTGCCTGGACATATAAAACCCTATATATACAAGTCATAAAACCTTTATCCAACGATTATCAAAAAGGATATCCAGGCCATTCCCTGTTAAAATCGTTAGCTGTCAAATGCAAGAACATTTTAGTAAGAATGATGGATAGGCACGCCAATTAAAAAAAAATTTCAGGGGGAGTGGCAAAATGTAATTTACATAATCTAGGGAGGCAGTTTAGCTGTGTTTTTCTATATGAAAAACAAAAACAAATATTTTTGAAAATTTACGAGGGGTGGGGTTCTAGGGGGATGGGGAAATTACCCTCCTCCCTTCCTAATTGACACCCCTGTCAACACAATAAAAACAATTTTCTGTTTCCTTATCTAGATCTTTGACAATTGATTAATAGCTATGCTTTGTTTTAATTTGATTAGTGAAGATAGATTACATTGTGTTTAGATGCAATTAATGAAAAATAGTACAAGGTATTACAAAGATAAAGAAACAACAATCGAAATCCTGAGAAAAAGAAAAACGAAAACCATAACAAAACAAGACAATAACAATAACAAAAATACAGCATCTTACTGAACTCGGCTCTTTGTAGATTTCGATTTTTCTTCCAAAGAAGCAGGTTTTATTGCTGGGTTCCCTGGTTTTTCATCACAAACTACATTCAAGTTTGCCAAAATAGCATTAAAATCGTCCTTATGTGCAATCCAGTCATCATTAGACCACTTAAACCCAAGACCTGAAATTGAATAAAAGGGTAAAAATCAACTAATTACCCCTGAAAGTTAAGGCCTAAAAAAATGGGTAAAAATCGACAATTGGGTAAAAACCAACAACAAACGCATTAAAGTCAATGCCTAAAGAAGGATAAATGTGTAAAAAAATAGATCCCTAAAGTCAAGGCCTTTAAAAAAATACAAAGGTAAAAATCAATAAAAGAGTAGAAATTTTTGGTTCAAAAAAAAAAAAAAAAAAAAATGCAAGTTAATTTATTTCAGATAGTTCCTTGAAGACCAAGAAAATGACAGAAAGATCAGCATTTTACAGGCTTCCTTTTCAACAGAAAAGATGCAGGAATTACTATGGTAACAGCCTTAATTTGGGCGAAAGGGAACGGGAGGATATTTTTAATAGTACAGCGATAGTACGGATTAGAAAATTCGAATCATTGGTTTTCAATCTATTTTCATCTATTTTCTCTTATATTCTCTTCAGGGAGGAAGGGTGTCAAAGTTCTTAGTTGGTATTTACATCTCGTCCTTTATAAATGGTCGTTCCCAACTACTTTTAATCGGAGAGGGCTTGCCAGCCTCATAAATTTCTAATCAAATTACAAAGGTACACTCAGAGCTGCATTGTATCTTATTTTGTAAGATGGTAAGCTGGGATCAAAATTCTAAAGAAAAAACTATGTAAATCGTCAAGCGGTCGTCTTCACAACTAAACTGATGTAATAGCAAACAAGGTATGTTACCCAACAAAAATATTACTTTTTATTTAATAAATAAAAAAAAAAAAAAAAAAAACGAAAAAAATTAGCAAAAAGAGAAAAAACAAAAACGAAAAGAAAAATTGAAGCTTCAGTGCAAGCCACAGTTTATAGAATTAGCAGTATGATCATACCCTATCTCACCCATTATAAAAACCCGGACCAAGGTGCGAGTGCTCCAGAGAACGTTTTTGCAGATATAAACATAAGCGGCATTAGATCTTTTCACGGGTAGACAAGTCAGATTTCTCTTGGACACGAAACAAGTGGAAACCCGCTATTACGAATAATGCACTTTGTAACCATTTCTCATTGATTGACGGAAACAGACTAACCCGTTAATGTAGAAATAAGTGGGAGGAGCTTTTTGTTCGTACCGAGAACGAAGACCAGAAATGATCTGCGATAAACTTACTGGATAATTCTATAAACTGTGGTGCAAGCTGAACAAAAATTAACTGAAATACAGTTTCAATGGAATTTTTTTTTAGAGGCAGTATTATGATTACATCTTTCATTTATATTTTTGTCTTTTCTGTATATATAATATTTTTGCAGAGAAAGTTACAATGATACTTCTTTCATTTTGTATTTATTATAATTATTTTATTTATTTTAGAGAGGATGGGTTACAATTACGAAAATGATTAAATGGTGGTACAGAATAGCCACAATACAAAGGGCTTCTTGTGAAGAGAGGGGCTCATCAAGATGATCATCAGAGATGAGCCCACATCATCTTGATGAGCCCCTTAATACAGGAAAAGCAGGTTTAGCTTTTTATGGGTTTGTTTTTAATAGTATCGACCTGAAGCATGTCCTCTTTGGCTGCTAATTAGCAAGGTAGTGTAAGTGACATCAAATAGTTTTGATTCTTGCAGTAATGTCATCACTGAGAGGAAAGGAGGTGGAAAAAAAATATTAATAAAAAAAACTGTCATTCAAACACATGTTTGTCACAAACTGGCTTTAAATACAAGACTTTAAGCTTGTGCATGCCCAACATTAAGTAGAAAAACACTTCAAGGTATTCCTGTGTCCAAATTCTTTATATAACATACTATACACATTCTAAAATTAGCATCATGCATTTTTTTTTTCATAGAAAATTGTTTTACTTAGCAAAATGTTAATACTGAACAGAATCAGTTTTTGGAAATTCCACAACCAATAGCCTAAATATGAAATCTGGCAGTATTTGGAAGGTGCCTTTAACTCCTACGAGTAAGAGTAGATTCAAATATGTCATTTTGGGGAAATTTCTTTCCCAGTACATTGCTTCTTCAGGCAAAAAGATAAAGATTGATAAGCCTAAGTTCTGCAAAATCAGTTATTGAAAACGTCCAATAGTTGTATACAACCATACCCGAAGAATCATAAGAAACGGTTTAAATGAAATTGGAATCTCATGGGACGGGGTAAAAGTGAAGCTTTGAATAGATTGAGTGGAGGAGGAGCATCCGGAGCTGGGCTGGCCTATGATACAATGATTTTCACCTTGATGGTTGGTGATCACCACATCATTCTTGATGAGCCCAAGTTCTGCAAAATGAGTTATTGAAAAAGGTCCAATAGTTGTATACACCCATACCCGAGGCCATACCCTGGCCTCAGGCAGCTTGGTCTAAGAATTATTAGTAGTAACAAAGTTATCACTTGCTCACTTTATATAACCTAGAATACAATGTAGAAACATAAACAACGCCCATACTGTCACTCTTGATAGGCACGGTACTGCAAAATGAGTTATTGAAAAGCGCTCAATAGTTCTAAGGATAACACTGACAGTGTTTTCCTCCCTATTTCTTATCCCCAACAGATTCTCAAGTAAGTTGATTTTTTTTTGTATTACAAAGTAGAGGGGCCACAGTTTGCTGTGGGCGCCTCTCTTGCGCCCACAGCAAACTGATCATCATTTATTAACCATTATCATTTATAACCGATATCATTTATTAACCAAATTATTTTTAACTTTATTAATTAATTAATAAATTATTTTTCAATTTATCATATGAACTATTTAATTATTTCTAATTCTTTAATTTATTTTTATTTTATTAATTAATTAATACTGTTTTAATTGTTTTCATTTATTAACTGCTCCTTCCACTTTATTTTAATAAAAATAAATATTCAAAAATAACCTATTGATTATAACTGTTAGATTATTAAATTAATATTTTTGTGCCCCTAAAATTTCTGTGCCTGGGGCAAGTGCCCCCTCCCTAAAACCGCCACTGCCACTACTGTACAGGTAGGCAACTAGACAGACAAATTACCTTTACTATCTTGTTTATACATGACCCTAATTGGGTCCAAGCCACCTTGCTGATCCTTACCAAGTCCTTTGCCCTTTGTCCATCCCATTCGTTCCATTAGTTTCTGGCCAAACTTTTTCTCATCTATAAAATTTGTTTAACATTATTAGAAATTAACTAAACAGGTGATAAAAAGAAATGTAAGTGGCACTATTATCACATCTAATTGAAGGGGCCAAAAAGGAATAGTTAGTCACAAATGGTAGAATTAATTTTAACTTACTTATGCCCCCTTACCCCTGGGAAATTCTCCCTTGGTCTCTTCCCAAGTAAATACTGAAATGGTATCTCTGAAATCAAATATAAAACTATGAATCATGCAGCAAAAAGAAAATACTAGTAAATCACATATTTATGCAAACACAACAAAAACACATCCAACCTTTAAAGGAATGGTAAAGAAAGAATTTCCACAGGTTGGATAGATCTATACACACTCTTTTCTCTCCTGGGGGAATGTTCCCTTATCTCCTCCCTGTGCATAGATATGCTTACAACCCCTATCAGTTTAGTTAATATGTACAATACTCAGTACTATGTTGGGATAGCAGAAAAACAGCAATTGTTTATTATAATAGGAAGAATGTTCTACTTCTACAATGGATGTTCACAAGCCCTGATGTTGCTGATTATTTGGCTTAAAATGGGGGTCAGCAGTATGACTCTGTAAGCTCATCCAGAATTGATCCAGCTCTACATGGGTACCTGGAGAAATCTACGGTGAAAACACAGGAAGTGTCATATAATTTGCCCTCAATTACCCATTACACTTTCAGCTGAAGACAGGGAATAAAGAGATTACTACTTGAACTACACAGATTGGTCAGCACTTAGGTCTAAGTTTACATGAAACCATACACATACACATGAAACCATACAAGCCATACCAGGGCATAGAAGAAGAGGCAAAGGATTTAACAACAAAAACGAGGAGTAAACTACTATATTTTATTACTCCTTCAGATATCTAACTCAGTATTCATATCTATGATTGCACAAAATGAAAGACAGTCAAGAATTAAAATGAAAAAAATATTGTAATTTAATTTTGATGAATTTCCATTAGGCTTACTTCTATCCTACACACATTTTCAAAGCAACACACAGCAAAATTGCTGTTGTTTAAACTTTGACTTACTACTGAGTTTTCTTCCTTTTATTGGAGAGGTGGCTCCACCCAGGAAATTTGCAGAAATAGAAAATTTTGTAGTTAGGAAATTATAGTGCAAGAACTTGACTATTTTTATATATTCTTTGTTCTCTTCCCTTGCCCACTCTTTTCCTTCTATCCCTAATGAACAACATTTTCTCAAAATAATTTACATTTCACAAACCATTTCATGATACACTGCTTCTAAAAATGTAGTTTTAAGATAAAAAAAAACTTAACATTTTTCATACACAAGGGCTGGGGTCTCCAAACGTTTCTGCTGGAGGGCTGCATTACCTGTCAAAGAGCAGTAAAGAGCAGTTTGGGGACTCACTACACACTAGAAGTCCAAATGAGAAAGAATTAAAATATAGATTTTGTTGTTAATTATTTCTCATATTATTACATTTATAACATTAACATTATTTAATATTATGTAATAATATATTAATACACTGCACATGAACATCTGTAATAGTGAGAATTTAGAAATTGTTTCCTGAATGCCAAAATAGTAGATCCTTGTTGAGATTTGATTTGAAGTTATCAATTTTTGCAGATCCCACCGCCCTCTTGCTTAGGCTGTTCCACAGACCTACAATTCGATTGCAGAAAATTTTTTTCTTTTTCTTGTCTTGGCACACTTGCAGAACAGCTTTGCTGAATGACCTCTGGTACTTGAAAACCGGGCAGGATCAAACATATCTTTGTCATCAGACTTGAGCAACTTATAGGTCATTATCATATCACCTCTGTGTTGACGGTATGTAAGAGTTAGTAACTTCAGGTTTTGCAGTTGACAACCATACTCTTTATCTTTGAGACCCTTTATGCATTTTGTCGCCTGTCTTTCAACAGATTCGAAAGCCATCTAATCTGTTTTATTAATTGGCGTGGCGGTGCATATTCCATACTCCAATCTAGGCTTCACCAGGATTTTATAGAGTTTAGTCACTATTGCTGGAGATCTACTAGTGATTGTTAGCTTAATGGCACCAAGAGTCTGGTTAGCCCCTGCTACTGCAGCATGGGTGTGGCAGTTGAATTTGAGGTCTTCATCCACAACAACCCCCAAATCTCTTTCTGAGGTACTCTCAGAAATCAGGTGTCTCTGACTGGAATTTGATAACATTGAATAGTGCCATCATAGGTTATGTCTTCCAAAATGGAGAACCTTGCACATTTCAACATTAAACTCGAGTCTCAATATATTGGCCCATTCGCAAAAGCAATGTAGGTCGGACATTATTGAGGCTACACCCTGCTGTGTGTCAACAGGAACAATAATTTTCAAGCCATCAGCATATAGCACATCCCCACATCATCTCTGATGATCCTACATGCAAATGACGAGGAGAATTCAGCTGTTGCTTCAGTCATGAAGACCTTGCACTGCCAAAAATACGTCAAGTTGTTGACCTGTAATTATTCCAAAAATGATACAAATTTAGACCTGAAGGTCTTTAGGTATAGTCTATAGATTAGAAACTAGAATTTTCTCTCCTTGTAGTTTTAGGTTCTGAAATTTTAAGTGAACAGTAATGTACCGCAGGATTTAGTACCACTCCTAATTTCAATATATTTAACACACTAAGCTTGCTGGCGAATAATACAATGCAGGAACACAGGTTGTGGAATTTGTTTCCTCACTTGTCCAACCAAGCCTTTCTTTATGCCACTCATATTCTTTCCTCCCTTAACAGTCATCGAACTGAAGTTAGTCAAGACCACATACAGTCAGTCCAGACTGACCGTATTTCAAACAGTAGGCTGTACAAAAAGTGTAGTTCAGTTCCTTTTTTAGGGCTTTAATGAGAGAAATATTGACATGGCTAGTGCACATTCTGCAGATGAATGATGACAGATTGCCAAAGACTGCCCTTCCTGGCCAACCGTCTAGGGCTAAATGAAAGCAGGTTGTCCTTATTTGGGGTTAAAGGATGTCATAAAGAAAGATTTAAAGGAAATGGGAACTTCCTGGGAAGTTGTAAAGAGGGAGGCTTTGAATAGATTGGGATGGAGGAGTGCTGTGTTGGCCTCAGGCAGCTTGGTGCTGTGTTGGTTTTAATAGTAGCAGTAGTAAGTTATAATCAGCAAATATTTTTTCACTTCATTATATATCCTCTCCAGTAGCCATCCATGCTATATGGGGAAGCCAACTCTAACAATAGATGGCACCATATAACTTCATTGACTTTAAAAACTCAATGAAATGATAAAATGTCATTTTTTCCAGCAATTGAAAGGTCTCCATGGGCTAGATGAAAGGCTGTATCTGGTGCTCCTGTGGCCTGTATCTGGCATACAGGCCGTAGTTTGTAGACCCCTACAATAGGGAAACCAAAATAAAACAATCATGCAATCCTCTAAAAGTATTACCTTAATTATCATAGTCAGAGTCACAGTCATAGTCTGAACCGTTCAGACAGTGTGGCCACATCGTGAACAAAAAAGTAAGCCGCAGCCTTTGAAAAACAAGCCAAAAATAAGCCAGACAATTTTTTGCCCAAAATCTAACTTTACTTTTAATGGTGTCCAAGTTTTGACGGCCGTTTTATAGAAATACTCACCACTATTCAGGTCCTTTGATCCTGCTGGCATTATCCACCTTTCAATTCGTTCCCTGGTTTGCGGAAGTTCAGTTCCAGTGTAGAGATTATTTTGAGGCTGCATTTAGTAGAATTGCGATAAACCGCTACCCCATGCGAAACTCTAGAGACTTTACAGAAATTCCAGCGCGCTATGTTCAGAAAATGCTCGACCATGCTTACTTTCCTGTCCAACAGTTCGGGGAAAATTATTGACGAGGACGCCCACCGGCTCGATTTCTCCTGTGTTAGTTCGAGCACTGTCCGTGTGTGCGCCACAATTTCTGTATCCCATAATTTCACTGAGTCGGACCTCCGATTACTATAATGATACTCTGTGACCCAATGCGGCACAACTTACAATGCCTGCCCCAGGCCCTGGGGGGTAGTGAGGACACCTGAATTTTTGCTATCTGACTTTTGAGCAATTTTTAACTTAATGGCTATCTCAAAATTTTTATTGGATGCATTTGGGGAAAAGGAGCATGGGGGGGGGGCTAGTTACCCTCCAATCTCTTTTTACTCTAAAAAACTGAACTAGAACTTTCAATTTCCAATCAAATGAGCCATCTCTGAAGTTTTTTACAAGCATCCCTTCAATAAGAGCCATATATTCTCCAGGGCGTAACTTACAACACCTGCCCCTGGGCCCTGGGGGGCTGTGTTGACCCTGGAGTTTTTGTTATATGATCTTTGAACTATTTAAAAAAAAGCTATCTCAAAGTTCTTATCGGATGGGTTTGATGAAAAAAGGGAATGGAGGGGAGGGGGGGCTAGGTGCCCTCCAATCCCTTTTGACTCTTAAAACTGAACTAGAACTTTCAAATTCCAATTAAATGAGCCCTCTTTGAAGTGAATATGAGCATCCCTTCCATAAGACTCATATATGCCCCCAGTGCACAACTTACAATGCCTGCCCTGGGCCCTGGGGGGTTGTGTTGGCACCAGAATTTTTGTTATATGATCTTTGAACATTTTTATTGGATACCTTTAAAATTTTTATTGGATGCATCAGGAAAAAAAGAGGTTTGGGAGGGGGAGCTGGCTACCCTCCAATATCTTGTGATGCTTGAAAAGTGAACTAGAACTTTCAATTTTCAATCAAATGAGCCCTCTCTGAAGTTTATATGAGTATTCCTTCCATTAGGCCTAATGCCCAAAACCTCCCCCCCCCATGGAAAAAATTCATACATCTTTCTCAATAGCAAATACTTTATATAAACAATGGACAAATGTCATAACTTAAATACCTTTCTCCAGGGGTTTTGTGGGGTCAAGTTACACTTGTAGTTATGTTATTCCGACTGATTAAATCTTTTAAAAATCAATATTTTCCTGGTTAATTTTTATTATAAGCCCACCCAGCATGAGCAGTCTGGAGGAGAGTATGGAGGAGTTGAATTCGAATTTAATTGGGGATCAATCACCCCAGGGTTAAACTAGAATTCCTCCGCTCAAAATAGGAACAATTACAGCTCTTAAAAAGGGAATTTAATGGATATGCCCAAGTATATGTTGATCGATCTTTAAGTGAAGAGGGATGTGGAAGTGGATGCTTTTTAAAAGAGCTCAGCCTATGCACTGTGAAAAAACACAAGGCAGGGACCAGCACACTAACAGCTGAAGTAGCTGCAATCAATTTGTGCTTAGAGACCCTAATTAAACTGAAACAGAGCAATTAACATATAGTAATATTCTCTGACTCTAAATCTGCTCTCTATATCCTATGAAACACTAACTTTGAAACACTGGGCATAGGCCTACATCAAACCAAAGAAAACCTAAGCAGCCTTGGAAGATTAGGCTTTGTTACTAAATTTCAATATATACCTAGTCATCTAGGTAAAGAAGGAAATGAAAAAGCAGACAAGATAGAAAAGCAAGAAGCAAAAAGCCAAATGGAACCAGTGAAATCTCTAACTATAAGGGATACAACTAGATTATGACTAAAAACATGGCTTGAATTAAAGCCACCAAATTTATCCCCCTTTCCAACCAGTATACAATCAGTCTGGTTCAACTGCCTGTGTTCAAATACAGCTAACTTCAACCACCACTCTCCTTCATACAAAATAAAGCAGCCAAATGGAGAAGTTGCCAATAGCCCATTTTGCAGGTACTGTAAAAACACAGAAGAAACCCCTGAGCATATACTGTTGAATTGTAAAATACTGGAAAGAAAACTGTCAATGGATCTAAATCTACAACACCATATATAGTAGGTCAAAATACGCTGACTATGTTGAATTAGATAAACCCTACTATGATGTTACCTCACATTATTAGCTAATAGCTGATTTAAATCTTTCCATATTCATCCACATTTTGAATATTAATAAGCAGTGTTTACAACAAGGCAGTTTACTATAACAGTAACATAATTTTTACAACAAGAGAAACTATGTAGTAAGGGATTATCTCATTCAGTAAAAATTGAATTCTCCCAAGAAGAAGTGTATGAACTTATCATGAGAAAAGAAGAACAAATTAAAGATTTGGATCTATTGTCAACCCAGCCCAGAAAGAAGAGGGGTCAATGATCTGATTTTCAGGACACTTGCATTGATTGTCTACAGTTGATTGATTAAATTTAATATAACAATGAACCTTGTTTATTTCAAAATCTGAAAGGTTTTTTTCTAAATAACAAAACTATAGGATAACTTCCATAGTTGCTGTCTGTTAGAGGTAATGTCTCATGTTTAATTATCAATGTTGTGGTCAAGATTTGTAGACTATTGGCCAAGATTGATAATTCTGAAAATTAGTAGTGGTCAAGATTAAAGTCTCAGCTGCCAGGTAAAGGACATACTGCATTCTAATCAGAGATACAGCTCAGATTAGGCACTGGCTAATCACTAGGAGTCTTACCCTATAGGCCTAGGCTACAGCAACAGTAACAAAGAAATCAGACATCAAAGCAAGGGTAACTCATCTACTTATCCTGCTCCTGTACTTATATATCTCTTTCTGATATTTTCATTAGTATTATATGGTACTTTATTACATATTAGCTATTAGCCTATATTATATATAACTAATTTCTCTAGTATTTAACTATAGGCTAACACATTGGGAAAAATGAATAAAAGTGAGTCTGAAACAAGATTGATTGCTTCAGGTTTGCTTATGTCACAAGCTGATGCTCATCACTGCTAAAAATGGGGGTGCAAACCAGTCATGTACACCAGCTATTTTTCTGTGGCATGTACCCAATTTGCTGGTAGCCAATGCATTGAGGTACACACCTCAATGCATTGGGTACCCCCCCATACCAGTTAGGGATTAATTGTTTTATGTACAACCATCAACATATAATGTACTCCTTCACCACTGTTGTAGTATACCACAGGAACTGTACCTCAGAATTTGATACCTACATCTAACCAAGTGTACTACTCCATATATAGCATAGCAGGACCTACTCTATATATAGCGTAGTAGGACCTATGCCATGTTTAATGTAGTACTGATTGTGGGGTGTAGCACTCAAATTCTTAGGTACAGATCCTGTGGTGTACTACTGCAGTGGTGAAGTAGTACATTATGTTGATGGTAGTACATAAAACAATTAATATCCCCAACTGCCCCATAACGATTTTCACTTTTGCATGTATTCTGAGAAAACCAATGACCAATTTGCTTCTTCCTTTGAGCATATTTAAACTGAAGTGATGCAAAGAAAACCTCAAATATAAATAAATGTATTTTCTCAGAATAGGCCTAGACAAAAAGTGAAAACGGGTATGGGGGTACCCAATATATTGTGGGCAGTACCCAATGCATTGGGGTGTGTACCCAGTCGACTAGGCTGTGTACCGAATCTGTTTGTACAGAGATACAAACCACAGAAAATAGCTAGAGTGTACATGACGACAGCATGACGACTCCTGGACGACTCACATGAACTAAACAGTTAAACAGGATCTGTAGATGTTACAGACATGCCTGTTATGAGTTTGATTCCTGGCGTTATTCTATACTAATAAGTAACAGCTAATATACTGTACCTTCAGCTGTAGTTCAACCCCATGACTTAATGGCTAATGCTTTTTATGCTGTTGTTACGAAGCCACGTGCCTCTTAGGATTTGAAAACTTCACCGCAGTGCCGTGGTTAGATTCGTATTTTGACCATAGAGTTAAAACGTGATTTTGACCTTTCGTGAGCATTCGTTCGTTCGTTCGTTCGAAAATCGGATAAATTGCCAAAAAATATAAATTCTTCCCGAAAAAGTAAATCACGCCAAGAAATAAGCCAGCTCAAAATAAAAATAGCCAAGTTTTAAGCCACAAGCCAGTTCCAAAAATTTTCACGCCAGTCGCCAACAAAATAAGCCAGTTTGGCGTAAAATAAGCCAATCTGGCCACACTGTCTGAACGTCCGAAAAAAATTTGTACATTCTTTAGACAGTTTGCATCACATCCTACCTTTGCTGCCTTCGAATCATTGGTTAACGCTAAATTAACCAAGAAAATGCAGAGGAAAATCTGACTGCCTTTAGGCAGTCAGCCCTCGCAATCAAAGCGTACTTCTGTTTAGCTTTAAGTCCGGTATTAGATGAATGAGTATAAGGATCATGGTTGCAACGGTAGCTGCAACCTAGTAAAGAGCAAACCACAGCCCATAGTAACCAAAATTTAAAAAACGCGTTCTGAAAAAAACTGCCTAGAGAAAAAAATTACAATCTGACACTGAACCAGGAATGGTGGCTATTATTTTGTTTCGTCTTAAAAGTAAAAGTTTATTACAAAAGAAATTTTCAGTAATTTCAAAAAAAGCCTCAAGCCCCTCGAAAATGGCGTCAGTTCAAAATATAGAGTGTATCATTGGAATCAGCATAGTCGAAAAGCTAATACAGAGGAATTACATTCCCCCTCCTTGAACAACAAGGAAAATCACTTTTTTGCATGAGTAGCACTGATCTGTCTCCCTTTTTTTTCAACAGGCCTAGCGGGCTACCAGAACATCATAGAGAGATGCTTAATGGCTCATTCAAAAGCTATGTCTCATATCTACATTCTTTTTATAAATTCTGCTATCTGCAAGTGCCATATGGCATTAAAATGGCACTTTTTGTGCCCTTTCTCAAGGGGTGGAACTAGAAGGCTACCAGAACATCACAGAAAGATCTTTTATAGCTGATACAAAAGATATTGCTCATATCTACGTCCTTCATATAAATTCCACCATCAGTAAGTTCCAAATGACACTAAAAACGGCACTTTTGGTGCCGTGTCTCAAGTGGAAAAGCTCGGGCTATTGGGCTAGCAGAACTTATAAGATTGATGTTGAATGGCTCATTTGAAAGCTATTGCTCATATATATGTGCTTTTTTTTTTTATCAATTTTACCATTCTTAAGTGCGATATAGCACTGAAAATAACACTTTTGGTGACACTTCTTAAGTGGAAAAGCTCTAAGTACAAACACGTATTATTGTAATAGTTATGTTCCAGAACCCTTAACTGGAAGTATTAAAAAACTCCTCCCGTACACTCCTTCTTACAGCCCCCTTAGTAATTTTCACAAATCGTCTGCTCATCAGTAAGTTAATGAAACATTAGCAGGGTACCACACCATCTTAGATAGATGTTTAATGGCTCAATTAAAAGCTATTGCTTATTTTTCTAGGTTTAAAAAAAAATTCTACCCTCTATTAGACTTCAATGTTAACTAGATTCTGGGGAAAATTTGCAATGAACTCTTTGTCATGGTCAAAGCATTAGCTGCAACCTAGTAAGGAGGAAACCACAGCTTATAATAACTAGAAGTTAAAAAATGTTAAAACGGTCTTTTTTCCTTCTTCTTTTTTCCAGGCCTAACAGGTTACTAGAACATCATCATAGAGAGATGCTTAAGAGCTCATTCAAAAGCTATTTCTCATATGTACGTGGTTTATATAAATTCCGCCGTCTGCAAGTGCCATATGGCACGAAAAAAGGCACTTTTTATGTCGATTCTTGAGGGTTGGGGCTAGCGGGCTACCAGAACATCTTGGATAGATTTTTGATAGCTGATATAAAAAATATTACTCATGTCTACATTCTTCCTATAAATTCCAAAATCTGCAAGTTTCAAATTTCAAAGTAGGGCTCAAAACCCCTATGCCTTCCTAAGGCTAGAATATAATTTACACTTTACTGAAAACAAATACAAATGAATGTGCATTGCCAGTTTAATATAAATATACTGATATTTAGTAATCAAAATGTTAATCTTATTTGATTTATTAAAGTCATAAAAGCAAAAAATTACAATAATTAACCAAGTGAAACTCAAAACGAGCAGAAATTAACATAAGTTGGGCGCAGAACCCCTTTGCCTTCCCAAGGCCAGAACAAAATTTGCACTTTACTGAAAAAATATAATGTTTTTACTTTTAAAACTTTAATAAATAAAAAAATATTAACATTTTGATTACTAAATTTCAGTATATGTATATTAAACTGTCAATGCAAATTCATTTGTATTTTTTCAGTAAAGTGCAAATTTTGTTCTGGCCTTGGGAAGGCAAAGGGGTTTTAAGCCCAACTTATGTTAATTTCTGCGTTTTGAGTTTGACTCAATTAATTATTGTAATTTCTGTTCGTTTTGGGTTTCATTTATTTATCAATGCTGATTTGTGGTAGTTTCACGCTTGGTAGATTATTTGATTTTAGTTTTGCTCATTTTTTGTTTAATGGAGCTCTTTACTTTTCTTTGAAAAACTCATTTTGTGGAAAAAGTTTTTTTTAATTAATTTCTGTCCGTTTCATATTGACGTAGTTTTTTCAGGGAAAAAGAAAATAATACTTTAAATCTTTTCGTTTTTTAAGGCCTGCTATTTGTATGCCGGAGAAAAATTTTCAGCAATTTTTAACAGCATACACCCTTTTAAAAATCTGGACACAAATAGTACTGTTTGATTTAGTATCATAACTTCTCTAGTTGATCTGTAATGGAAAACTTGATACCATTCGCAAAAAAATCTGTTTACTTTCTTTGATAGCTTGGATACACTCATGCTATTTGGATTTGGTTAAATTTTAAGAGCAGAAGTAGCCCCGAATGTTTGAACAAAATACCCTCAGTCGTTCTTGGGATACTGCTGAAATGCCTTATTGGGAATTAGCATTATCACAGTGCATTTTGATATAATCTTAAGTCAACATTTAGTTTTTAAACATATAAAAATTGGATTTGAGGAAGACTAAAATCTATTCTATAAATCATATACAACAACTTTCTATATAAACCTTATATGCCCCCAGGACATAACTTAAAACCCTTGCACTGAGGGCTCTGAGAGGGTTATCAGCCTACAAGACCTAATTTCCAGAACTTTCAACTACGTTGAACAAAATGGATATCTCAAAATTTTGATTGGATGTGTTTGGGAGAATGGTGGGCGTGAGAGGGCGTTAGTCGCTATCCAATCACTTTCAACTATTAAAAAAGGCACTAGCCCTTTGAATTTCCAATTGAATGAGCCCTTTTGAAGTTTCTATGACAATGCTTTCAATAAAAATTTTATATGCCCCCAAGGCATAACTTACAACCCCTGCCCTGAGGGCTGTGGGGGAGGGGTTGTCATCGTTAAAGACCTAATTTCCAAAACTTTTAACTATGTTGAATAAAATGGCTATCTAAGAATTTTGATTGGATGTGTTTTGGGAAAAGGTGGGCAAGAGAGGGGGGTTAGTTGCCCTCAAATCACTTTTGACTATTAAAAAGGGTACTAGTCCTTTGAATTTCAAATCAAATGAGCCCTTTTTCAAGTTTCTACGACAAAGATTTCAATAAAAACCTTATATGCCCCCAGGGTATAACTTATAACCCTTGCCCTGAGGGTTGTGGGTGAGCGTCCTCCTTAAAAATATATTTTCTATCTGGAAATCAACTACCCTGAACCAAATGGCTATCTCAAAAATTTTTATTGGATGTGTTTGGGGGAATGATGGTTTTAGGGGGGGGGGGAGGGGGCTAGTTGCCCTCCAATCATTTTCGACTATTAAAAAGGGCACTAGCCCTTTGAATTTCCAATCGAATGAGCTTTTATTGAAGTTTCTACAACAACGCCTTCTTTAAAAACCTTACATACCCCCAGGGCATAACTTAAAACCCTTGCCCTGAAGGATGTGGGGGAGTGTCCTCCTCAAAAACATATTTTCTATCTGGAAATCAACTATGCTGAACAAAATGGCTATCTCAAAATTTTGATTGGATGTGTTTGGGGGAATGACGGGCGTGAGGGGGGGGGGGGGGAGGGGCTAGTTGAACTCAAATCACTTTCGACTATTAAAAAGGGTACTAGCCCTTTGAATTTCCAATCGAATGAGCCTGTTTTGAAGTTTCTACAACAACGCCTTCTATAAAAACCTTATATAAGTAGAAAGGGGGGTGCTACTCCCACCGGGGCTCCTTATATGGGCATGGATTCCCCAGGGAGAATGATTGCATAATCGAAGTGGGTCAATTACCTCTTTTTTGGAGAATTGTTTCCGGGGCAAAGTTTATTAATATCTTTGGAGTTCGCCCAGGAGAATTGTTTCCGGGGCGAAGTTTATTAATGTATTTGGTTTTCATCCAGGAGAATTGTTTCTGGGCGAAGTTTTTAATGTCTGACAGATGATGTCATGGTTGATTGATTTGTCACGAAAGGGGAATTAATTTGTTGTTTCTAAGGGGAATTATTGATTCTCGAAAGGGGAATTAATTTGTTGTTTCCAAGGAGAATTGTCTCCGGGACGAAGTTTATTAATGTCTTTGGAGTTCTTCCAGGAGAATTGTTTCCGGGCGAATGTTTTGATCTTAGAGATGAAGAGATTAACGCGGGAAAGGGTTTCTTAGTAATTTCAAATGTGAGAGCGCAGGGATGCCAAAAAAAAGGAACACACTGAAATTACGTTTAGGGGTTATTTGGGCGAAACCGTTTTAGACATTTTAGGGAATTATTACGGCGAAACAGTTAGAGACATTTTAAAAGATGATTTTAGAAGAGGTTTTAGAATAGGATTTGAGTGTGGTCGTTATAATACACAAGTTCCATTTGAACAGTGTTGTGACGTCCCCTACCCCAACCCCAAAGGGCTCCGATCCCCCTACCCCAACCCCGAAGGAAGCCCCCGGCCCCCAAAGGTTCCCCCGGGCTCCCAAAGGGCCCCCGGCGTCCAAAAGGCCCCTGAGCCCCTATTTTTTAATACTTTTTTAAGGCTTTATTATATCTTTTCAGAACAAGTTATTTTCTTAATGTCCCTCCTAAACCCATTTTACAAGTTGAAGTACCCATCCTTTTCACCCACAACTTTACTATACTGCTTTTTTGAATGCTCCAACACCAAGCAATACTTTTCAAAAGGCATTTCAGAGCAAGTTCCTTTCTTAATGTCCCTTCTAAACCCATTTTCCAACTTGAAGTACCCATCCTTTTCACCCACAACTTTACTTTACAGCTTTTTGAATGCTCCAACACCAAGCAATACTTTTCAAAGGGCATTTCAGAACAATTTCTTTTCTTAATGTCCCCTTCTAAACCCATTTTACAAGTTGAAGTACCCATCCTTTTCACACACAACTATACTTTACAGCTTTTTGGATACCTCAACACCAAGAAATACTTTTCAAAAGGCATTTCAGAGCAAGTTCCTTTCTTAATGTCCCTTCTAAACCCATTTTCCAACTTGAAGTACCCATCCTTTTCACCCACAACTTTACTTTACAGCTTTTTGGATATCTCAACACCAAGAAATACCGTTCAAAAGGCATTTCAGAGCAATTTCCTTTCTTAATATCCCTTCTAAACCCATTTTACAACTTGAAGTACCCATCCTTTTCACCCACAACTTTACTTTACAGCTTTTTGGATACCTCAACACCAAGAAATACTTTTCAAAAGACATTTCAGAGCAAGTTCCTTTCTTAATGTCCCTTCTAAACCCATTTTCCAACTTGAAGTACCCATCCGTTTCACCCACAACTTTACTTTACAGCTTTTTGGATACCTCAAAACCAAACAATACTTTTCAAAGGCATTTCAGAACAAGTTATTGTCTTAATGTCCTTCATAAACCAATTTTACAAGTTGAAGTACTTATCTTTTTCACCACAACTTTACTTTACAGCTTTTTGGATATCTCAACACCAAGAAATACCTTTCAAAAGGCATTTTAGAGCAAGTTCCTTTATTAATGTCCCTCCTAAACCCATTTTCCAACTTGAAGTACCCATCCGTTTCACCCACATGTTTACTTTACAGCTTTTTGGATACCTCAACACCAAGCAATACTTTTCAAAAGGCATTTCAGAGCAAGTTCCTTTCTTAATGTCCCTCCTAAACCCATTTTCCAACTTGAAGTACCCATCCGTTTCACCCTGGTGTTTACTTTACAGCTTTTTGGATACCTCAACACCAAGCAATACTTTTCAAAGGCATTTCAGAACAAGTTCTTTTCTTAATGTCCTTCCTAAACCAATTTTTACAAGTTGAAGTACTTATCTTTTTCACCACAACTTTACTTTACGACTTTTTGCATACCCCAACATCAAGCAATACTTTTCAAAAGGCTTTATTATACCTTTTCAGAAAAAGTTCTTTACGTAATGTCCTTCCTAAACCAATTTTACAAGTTGAAGTACTTATCTTTTCCCCCCACAACTTTACTATAAGGCTTTTCGAATACCCCAACATCAAGCAATACCTTTCAAAAGGCTTTATTATATCTTTTCAGAACAAGTTCTTCATGTAATTTTCTTCCTAAACCCATTTTACAAGTTGAAGTACTTATCTTTTTCCCCACAACTTTATTTTACGACTTTTTTGCACACCCAAACATCAAGCAATACTTTCCAAAAGGCTTTATTATATCTTTTCAGAACAAGTTTTTTCTTCATGTCCTTCTTAAACCATTTTTACAAGTTGAAGTAGTTATCTTTTTCACCACAACTTTACTTTACGACTTTTTGCACACCCCAAGATCAAGCAATACTTTTCAAAAGGCTTTATTATATCTTTTCAGAACAAGTTCCTTACTTAATATCCTTCTTAAACCAATTTTTACAAAGTTTATTTTGAACTTAGGTTACATTTTGAAAAATTAGGTTAGGTTAGGTTAAGTTAGGTTAGCCTAACCTAACCTAACTTAACCTAACCTAATTTGATCTAGCCTAACCTAACCTAACAAAAATCAAGAAAATGTAACTGTGTCAAGGTAAAGCACACCAAAACACTACTGAAATATTCCAACTCTTGCATTTCAACGAAAGAAAAACAAAATTATCTTTGAAGTATTCCAACTCTTGCATTTCAATGAGTGAAATTCAAAATGAACTTTGAAACATCAAGAGAATGTAATTGTGACAAGGTAAACCACAACAAAACACTACTGAAATATTCCAACTCTTGCATTTCAACGAAAGAAATTCCAAAAAGAACTTGTTTGAAAAATCAAGAGAATGTAACTGTGACAAGGTAAACTACAACAAAACACTACTGAAATATTCCAACTCTTACATTTCAACGAAAGAAATTCCAAAAAGAACTTTGAAAAATCAAGAGAATGTAATTGTGACAAGGTAAACCACAACAAAACCCTACTGAAATATTCCAACTCTTGCATTTCAATGAAAGAAATCCAAAATGAACTTTGAAAAATTAAGAGAATGTAACTGTGACAAGGTAAACCACAACAAAACACTACTGAAATATTCCAACTATGAACTTTGAAAAATCAAGAGAATGTAACTGTGACAAGGTAAACCACAGCAAAACACTACTGAAATATTCCAACTCTTGCATTTCAACGAAAGAAATCCAAATGAACTTTGAAAAATCAAGGAAATGTAACTGTGTCAAGGTAAACCATGACAAAACACTACTGAAATATTCCAACTCTTGCATATCAATGAAAGAAATTCAAAATGAACTTTGAAAAATCAAGAAAATGTAACTGTGATAAGGCAAACCCCAACAGAACACTACTGAAATATTCCAACTCTTGCATTTCAACGAAAGAAATCCAAAATGAACTTTGAAAAATTAAGAGAATGTAACTGTGACAAGGTAAACCACAACAAAACACTATTGAAATATTCCAACTCTTGCATTTCAATGAAAGAAATTCAAAATGAACTTTGAAAAATTAAGAGAATGTAACTGTGACAAGGTAAACCACGACAAAACACTACTGAAATATTCCAACTATGAACTTTGAAAAATCAAGAGAATGTAACTGTGACAAGGTAAACCACAGCAAAACACTACTGAAATATTCCAACTCTTGCATTTCAACGAAAGAAATCCAAATGAACTTTGAAAAATCAAGGAAATGTAACTGTGTCAAGGTAAACCATGACAAAACACTACTGAAATATTCCACCTCTTGCATATCAATGAAAGAAATTCAAAATGAACTTTGAAAAATTAGGAGAATGTAACTTTGACAAGGTAAACCACAACAAAACACTACTGAAATATTCTAACTCTTGCATTTCAATGAAAGAAATTCAAAATAAACTTTGAAAAATTAAGAGAATGTAACTGTGACAAGGTAAACCACAACAAAACACTATTGATATATTCCAACTCTTGCATTTCAAAGAAAAAAATTGAAAATGAACTTTGAAAAATTAAGAGAATGTAACTGTGACAAGGTAAACCACGACAAAACACTTCTGAAATATTCCAACTCTTGCATTTCAATGAAAGAAATTCAAAATGAGCTTTGAAAAATTAAGAGAATGTAACTGTGACAAGGTAAACCATGACAAAACATTACTGAAATATTCCAACTCTTGCATTTCAACGAAAGAAATCCAAAATGAACTTTGAAAAATTAAGAGAATGTAACTGTGACAAGGTAAACCACAACAAAACATTACTGAAATATTCCAACTCTTGCATTTCAACGAAAGAAAACCAAAATGAACTTTGAAAAATCAAGAGAATGTAACTGTGACAAGGTAAACCACATCAAAACACTATTGAAATGTTCCAACTCATGCATTTCAATGAAAGAAATCCAAAATGAACTTTGAAAAATTAAGAGAATGTAACAATGACTAGGTAAACCACGACAAAACACTATTGAAATATTCCAACTCTTGCATTTCATCAAAAGAAATCCAAAATGAACTTTGAAAAATTAAGAGAATGTAAGTGTGACAAGGTAAACCACAACAAAACACTACTGAAATATTCAGACTCTTACATTTCAATGAAAGAAAACCAAAATGAACTTTGAAAAATCTAGGGAATGTAACTGTGACAAGATAAACCACGACAAAACACTACTGAAATATTCCAACTCTTGCATTTCAATGAAAGAAATTCAAAATGGACTTTGAAAAATCAATAGAATGTAACTGTGACAAGGAAAACCACGACAAAACACTACTGAAATATTCCAACTCTTGCATTTCAATGAAAGAAATTCAAAATGGACTTTGAAAAATCAATAGAATGTAACTGTGACTAGGTAAACCACGACAAAACACTACTGAAATATTCCAACTCTTGCATTTCAACGAAAGAAATCCAAAATGAACTTTGAAAAATTAAGAGAATGTAACTGTGACAAGGTAAACCACAACAAAACATTACTGAAATATTCCAACTCTTGCATTTCAACGAAAGAAAACCAAAATGAACTTTTAAAAATTAAGAGAATGTAACTGTGACAAGGTAAACCACAACAAGACACTACTGAAACATTCCAACTCTTGCATTTCAACGAAAGAAATTCAAAATGAACTTTGAAAAATCTAGAGAATGTAACTGTGATAAGGTAAACCACAACAAAACACTACTGAAATATTCCAACTCATGCATTTCAACGAAAGAAATCCAAAATGAACTTTGAAAAATTAAGAGAATGTAACTATGATTAGGTAAACCACGACAAAACACTATTGAAATATTCCAACTCTTGCATTTCATCGAAAGAAATCCAAAATGAACTTTGAAAAATTAAGAGAATGTAAGTGTGACAAGGTAAACCACAACAAAACACTACTGAAATATTCCAACTCCTACATTTCAACGAAAGAAAACCAAAATGAACTTTGAAAAATCAAGAAAATGTAACTGTGATAAGGTAAACCACGTCAAAACACTACTGAAATATTCCAACTCTTGCATTTCAATGAAAGAAATTGACAAGGTAAACCACAACAAAACACTATTGAAATATTCCAACTCTTGCATTTCATCGAAAGAAATCCAAAATGAACTTTGAAAAATCAAGAAAATGTAACTGTGACGAGGTAAACCACAACAAAACATTACTGAAATATTCCAACTCATGCATTTCAACGAATGAAAACCAAAATGAGCTTTGAAAAATTAAGAGAATGTAACTGTGACAAGGTAAACCATGACAAAACACTACTTAAATGTTCCAACTCTTGCATTTCAACGAAAGAAATTCAAAATGAACTTTGAAAAATTAAGAGAATGCAACTGTGACAAGGTAAACCACAACAAAACACTACTGAAATATTCCAACTCTTACATTTCAATGAGAAAAATTCAAATGAACTTTGAAAAATCAAGAGAATGTAACTGTGACTAGGTAAACCACGACAAAACACTACTGAAATATTCCAACTCTTGCATTTCATCAAAAGAAAACCAAAATGAACTTTGAAAAATCAAGAGAATGTAACTGTGACAATGTAAAACACAACAAAACACTACTGAAATATTCCAACTCTTGCATTTCAATGAAAGAAATTCAAAATGAACTTTGAAAAATCAAGAGAATGTAACTGTGACATGGTAAGCCATGACAAAACACTACTGAAATATTCCAACTCTTGCATTTCAACGAAAGAAATCCAAAATGAACTTTAAAAATTAAGAGAATGTAACTGTGACAAGGTAAACCACAACAAAACATTACTGAAATATTCCAACTCTTGCATTTCAACGAAAGAAAACCAAAATGAACTTTGAAAAATCAAGAGAATGTAACTGTGACAAGGTAAACCACATCAAAACACTATTGAAATGTTCCAACTCATGCATTTCAATGAAAGAAATCCAAAATGAACTTTGAAAAATTAAGAGAATGTAACAATGACTAGGTAAACCACGACAAAACACTATTGAAATATTCCAACTCTTGCATTTCATCAAAAGAAATCCAAAATGAACTTTGAAAAATTAAGAGAATGTAAGTGTGACAAGGTAAACCACAACAAAACACTACTGAAATATTCAGACTCTTACATTTCAATGAAAGAAAACCAAAATGAACTTTGAAAAATCTAGAGAATGTAACTGTGACAAGGTAAACCACGACAAAACACTACTGAAATATTCCAACTCTTGCATTTCAATGAAAGAAATTCAAAATGGACTTTGAAAAATCAATAGAATGTAACTGTGACAAGGAAAACCACGACAAAACACTACTGAAATATTCCAACTCTTGCATTTCAATGAAAGAAATTCAAAATGGACTTTGAAAAATCAATAGAATGTAACTGTGACTAGGTAAACCACGACAAAACACTACTGAAATATTCCAACTCTTGCATTTCAACGAAAGAAATCCAAAATGAACTTTGAAAAATTAAGAGAATGTAACTGTGACAAGGTAAACCACAACAAAACATTACTGAAATATTCCAACTCTTACATTTCAACGAAAGAAAACCAAAATGAACTTTTAAAAATTAAGAGAATGTAACTGTGACAAGGTAAACCACAACAAGACACTACTGAAATATTCCAACTCTTGCATTTCAACGAAAGAAATTCAAAATGAACTTTGAAAAATCAAGAGAATGTAACTGTGATAAGGTAAACCACAACAAAACACTACTGAAATATTCCAACTCATGCATTTCAACGAAAGAAATCCAAAATGAACTTTGAAAAATTAAGAGAATGTAACTATGATTAGGTAAACCACGACAAAACACTATTGAAATATTCCAACTCTTGCATTTCATCGAAAGAAATCCAAAATGAACTTTGAAAAATTAAGAGAATGTAAGTGTGACAAGGTAAACCACAACAAAACACTACTGAAATATTCCAACTCCTACATTTCAACGAAAGAAAACCAAAATGAACTTTGAAAAATCAAGAAAATGTAACTGTGATAAGGTAAACCACGTCAAAACACTACTGAAATATTCCAACTCTTGCATTTCAATGAAAGAAATTGACAAGGTAAACCACGACAAAACACTATTGAAATATTCCAACTCTTGCATTTCATCGAAAGAAATCCAAAATGAACTTTGAAAAATCAAGAAAATGTAACTGTGACGAGGTAAACCACAACAAAACATTACTGAAATATTCCAACTCATGCATTTCAACGAATGAAAACCAAAATGAGCTTTGAAAAATTAAGAGAATGTAACTGTGACAAGGTAAACCATGACAAAACACTACTTAAATGTTCCAACTCTTGCATTTCAACGAAAGAAATTCAAAATGAACTTTGAAAAATTAAGAGAATGCAACTGTGACAAGGTAAACCACAACAAAACACTACTGAAATATTCCAACTCTTACATTTCAATGAGAAAAATTCAAATGAACTTTGAAAAATCAAGAGAATGTAACTGTGACAAGGTAAACCACGACAAAACACTACTGAAATACTCCAACTCTTGCATTTCATCGAAAGAAATCCAAAATGAACTTTGAAAAATTAAGAGAATGTAACTGTGACAAGGTAAACCACTACAAAACACTACTGAAATATTCCAACTCTTGCATTTCAACGAAAGAAAACCAAAATGAACTTTGAAAAATTAAGAGAATGTAACTGTGACAAGGTAAACCACTACAAAACACTACTGAAATATTCCAACTCTTGCATTTCAACGAAAGAAAACCAGGTAAACCACAACAAAACACTACTGAAATATTCCAACTCATGCATTTCAACGAATGAAAACCAAAAGGAGCTTTGAAAAATTAAGAGAATGTAACTGTGACAAGGTAAACCATGACAAAACACTACTGAAATATTCCAACTCTTGCATTTCAACGAAAGAAATTCAAAATGAACTTTGAAAAATTAAGAGAATGTAACTGTGACAAGGTAAACCACAACAAAACACTACTGAAATATTCCAACTCTTACATTTCAATGAGAGAAATTCAAATGAACTTTGAAAAATCAAGAGAATGTAACTGTGACAAGGTAAACCACGACAAAACACTACTGAAATATTCTAACTCTTGCATTTCATCGAAAGAAATCCAAAATGAACTTCGAAAAATTAAGAGAATGTAACTGTGACAAGGTAAACCACTACAAAACACTACTGAAATATTCCAACTCTTGCATTTCAACGAAAGAAAACCAAAATGAACTTTGAAAAATCAAGAGAATGTAACTGTGACAATGTAAAACACAACAAAACACTACTGAAATATTCCAACTCTTGCATTTCAATGAAAGAAATTCAAATGAACTTTGAAAAATCAATAGAATGTAACTGTGACAAGGTAAACCACGACAAAACACTACTGAAATATTCCAACTCTGCATTTCAGTGAAAGAAATTCAAAATAAACTTTGACAAATCAAGAAAATGTAACTGTGACAAGGTAAACCACGATAAAACACTACTGAAATATTCCAACTCTTGCATTTCAATGAAAGAAATTCAAAATGAGCTTTGAAAAATCAAGAGAATGTAACTGTGACACTGTAAACCACAACAAAACACTACTGAAATATTCCAAGTCTTGCATTTCAACGAAAGAAATTTATAAATGAACTTTGAAAAATCAAGAGAATGTAACTGTGACAAGGTAAACCATAACAAAACACTACTGAAATATTCCTAAGAAAAAATTTAGAATTTGTAAAATTGGTTTATGAAGGATATTAAGAAAGGAACTTGTTCTGAAAAGATATAATAAAGCCTTTTGAAAAGTACTGCTTGATCTCGGGGTGTGCAAAAAGTCGTAAAGTAAAGTTGTGGTGAAGAAGATAACTACTTCAACTTGTAAAAATGGTTTAAGAAGGACATTAAGAAAAAAACTTGTTCTGAAAAGATATAATAAAGCCTTTTGGAAAGTATTGCTTGATGTTTGGGTGTGCAAAAAAGTCATAAAGTAAAGTTGTGGGGAAAAAGATAAGTACTTTAACTTGTAAAATGGGTTTAGGAAGAAAATTACATGAAGAACTTGTTCTGAAAAGATATAATAAAGCCTTTTGAAAGGTATTGCTTGATGTTGGGGTATTCGAAAAGCCTTATAGTAAAGTTGTGGGGGAAAAGATGAGTACTTCAACTTGTAAAATTGGTTTAGGAAGGACATTACGTAAAGAACTTGTTCTGAAAAGGTATAATAAAGCCTTTTGAAAAGTATTGCTTGATGTTGGGGTATGCAAAAAGTCGCAAAGTAAAGATGTGGTGAAAAAGATAAGTACTTCAACTTGTAAAAATTGGTTTAGGAAGGAAATTAAGAAAAGAACTTGTTCTGAAATGCCTTTGAAAAGTATTGCTTGGTGTTGAGGTATCCAAAAAGCTGTAAAGTAAACATGTGGATGAAACGAATGGGTACTTCAAGTTGGAAAATGGGTTTAGGAGGGACATTAAGAAAGGAACTTGCTCTGAAACGCCTTTTGAAAAGTATTGCTTGGTGTTGAGGTATCCAAAAAGCTGTAAAGTAAACATGTGGGTGAAACGGATGGGTACTTCAAGTTGGAAAATGGGTTTAGGAGGGACATTAAGAAAGGAACTTGCTCTGAAATGCCTTTTGAAAGGTATTTCTTGGTGTTGAGATATCCAAAAAGCTGTAAAGTAAAGTTGTGGTGAAAAAGATAAGTACTTCAACTTGTAAAATTGGTTTATGAAGGACATTAAGAAAAGAACTTGTTCTGAAATGCCTTTGAAAAGTATTGCTTGGTGTTGAGGTATCCAAAGAGCTGTAAAGTAAAGTTGTGGGTGAAAAGGATGGGTACTTCAAGTTGGAAAATAGGTTTAGAAGGGACATTAAGAAAGGAACTTGCTCTGAAATGTCTTTTGAAAAGTATTTCTTGGTGTTGAGGTATCCAAAAAACTGTAAAGTAAAGTTGTGGGTGAAAAGGATGGGTACTTCAAGTTGGAAAATGGGTTTAGGAGGGACATTAAGAAAGGAACTTGCTCTGAAATGCCTTTTGAAAGGTATTTCTTGGTGTTGAGGTATCCAAAAACTGTAAAGTATAGTTGTGTGTGAAAAGGATGGGTACTTCAACTTGTAAAATGGGTTTAGAAGGGGACATTAAGAAAAGAAATTGTTCTTTTGAAAAGAAATGCCATTGAAAAAGAAAAAAAAAAGAAAAAGAAAAGAAATGCCATTTGAAAAGTATTGCTTGGTGTTGGAGCATTCAAAAAGCTGTAAAGTAAAGTTGTGGGTGAAAAGGATGGATGCTTCAATTTGTAAAATGGGTTTAAGAGGGACATTAAGAAAGGAACATGCTCTGAAATGCCTTTTGAAAAGTATTGCTTGGTGTTGGAGCATTCAAAAAAGCAGTATAGTAAAGTTGTGGGTGAAAAGGATGGGTACTTCAACTTGTAAAATGGGTTTAGGAGGGACATTAAGAAAATAACTTGTTCTGAAAGATATAATAAAGCCTTAAAAAAGTATTAAAAAATGGGGGCTCAGGGGCCTTTGGGAGCCCGGGGGAACCTTTGGGGGCCGGGGGCTTCCTTCGGGGTTGGGGTAGGGGGATCGGAGCCCTTTGGGGTTGGGGTAGGGGACCTCACAACACTGTTCAAATGGAACTTGTGTATTATAACGACCACACTCAAATCCTCTTCTAAAATCATCTTTTAAAATGTCTCTAACTGTTTCGCCGAAATAATTCCCTAAAATGTCTAAAACGGTTTCGCCCAAATAACCCCTAAACGTAATTTCAGTGTGTTCCTTTTGTTTTTGGCATCCCTGCGCTGTCACATTTGAAATTACTAAGAAACCCTTTCCCGCGTTAATCTCTTCATCTCTAAGATCAAAACATTCGCCCGGAAACAATTCTCCTGGAAGAACTCCAAAGAACATTAATAAACTTCGTCCCGGAGACAATTCTCCTTGGAAACAACAAATTATTTCCCCTTTCGAGAATCAATAATTCCCTTAGAAACAACAAATTAATTCCCCTTTCGTGACAAATCAATCAACCATGACATCATCTGTCAGACATTAAAAACTTCGCCCAGAAACAATTCTCCTGGATGAAAACCAAATACATTAATAAACTTCGCCCCGGAAACAATTCTCCTGGTCGAACTCCAAAGATATTAATAAACTTTGCCCCGGAAACAATTCTCCAAAAAAGAGGTCATTGACCCACTTCGATTATGCAATCATTCTCCCTGGGGATTCCATGCCCATACAAGGAGCCCCGGTGGGAGTAGCACCCCCCCTTTCTACTTATATACCCCCAGGGCCTAACTTAAAACCCTTCCCCTGAGGGTTGTGGGGGAGTGTCCTCTTCAAAAACAAATTTTCTATCTGAAAATCAACTATGCTGAACAAAATGGCTATCTCAAAATTTTGATTGGATGTGTTTGGGGGAGTGATGGGCGTGGGGGAGGAGGCTAGTTGCCCTCCAATCACTTTCGACTATTAAAAAGGGTACTAGCACTTTGAATTTCCAATCGAATGAGCCTCTTTTGAAGTTTCTACGACAACGCCTTCTATAAAACCCTCATATGCCCCCAGGGCATAACTTAAAACTCTTGCCCCGCGGGTTGTGGGGGAGTGTCCTCCTCAAAAACATATTTTCTATCTGGAAATCAACTATGTTGAACGAAATGGCTATCTAGAAATTTTGATTGGATGTGTTTGGGGGAATGATGGGCGTGGGGGGGGGGGCTAGTTGCCCTCCAATCACTTTCGACTATTAAAAAGGGTACTAGCCCTTTGAATTTCCAATTGAATGAGCTTGTTTTTGAAGTTTCTACGACAACGCCTTCTATAAAAAACCTTATATGCCCCCAGGGTATAACTTAAAACCCTTGCCCTGAGGGTTGTGGGGAGTGTCCTCCTCGAAAACATATTTTCTATCCGGAAATCAAGTATGCTGAAAAAATGGCCATCTGACAATTTTTATTGGATGTGTTTGGGGGAATGATGGGCGTGGGGGAGGGGGGCTAGTTGCCCTCCAATCACTTTTGACTATTTTCAAATTCACTTTATTTTTCCCTTAATATTCTTGTTAACAACAAAAATAACAGCGGAAGTCAAACAATTTAAAAACACTTACAAAATTAAATTATTCAAACTTGATTTATTTACAATTTTTCTGGGTCACCATTGTAGTGTTTTACGAAGCATGGACCAAATGACTTCAGGTAGTGCTCGGATGAGTGGATCGGCGGTCGTTCCAGCTTTGCTGCGTTTTTCGTTATTTCTCTGAGCCTCGTAGAATGTTGAGTTTGGCGCGCCTCAAAATCCGGAAGTAGATCGCGGTGTGTTTCAGAGTCGAGGATTTTTCGTCCAAAGTCCATGACCAGTGTGTGCCTTCTCTCTTTGAGGGACTCCAACTTCAGAATTTTGAGGCTCATCTCATAGTCAACGTAACTACTCCCCAGTATTATTTTGCAGGCCCTTTTCTGCAATTCTTCAATTTTGTCGCTTTCATCTATGGTCAGTGCGCTCTGCCACACTGGGCAGGCATATTCAGTGAGCGGTCTAGTGTAGCATTTGTAGCATACAACCATGATCTCAGTTTTCATCCCAAAGCGGCAAAGGCAGGCAAAAGATCTTAGGAGGAAGGCGGTCTTCGAGACGATTGACGATACGTGGGTGTTTCATTTCAGATCGGCATCCAGGTGGACACCCAGGATCTTCACCGTTTTTACAGCCTTCGGCCCACCGCATGGCGGGTCTGGAACTGGCCGTTTAAGGAAATTAACCCTAAATAGGACTGTTTTTTCCTGGCTGAGTGTAAGTTTCACTTGGTTTGCTTCATCCTCGATTTTTTGCATTACTGTTAGGATTGGGTCTGGCTGTATGCTCTGTGAGAGAAGTCTGAGGAGGAGGGTGGAGAGATCGTCAGCGAATTTGTAGCGTTCCATAATTTCGCGCAAAAGTTTGTTGATCACAATAAGGAAGGCTAAAGGGCCTAACTTCGACCCTTGTGCTGCACCGCAGGTCAGATCCCTTATGTTTGACGTTTCGCCATTGGGAAGTTGTACTTTCTGTTTGCGGTTTGTCAGGAAACTGCCAACCATTCGCAAGACAATGTCTTGCTCCAAGGTTGCCTCGTCGATAACAACTGAGTGGTCGAGTAAATCGAACTCTTTCACGAAGTCCGCGATGATGCAGTCAATATAAGCACCGTCAATCTCCAGATGCTCCAGGATGTCTCTGATGAGGCGGATCAGGTAATGCACAGTACTATGACCTGGACAAAAGCCGTACTGCCGAAGATCAAGATTTTCACTAATATCTTCGAAAAGCCATTTGAAGACAATTCCTTCCAGGACTTTTGAGAAAATCGATGTCTTTGAGATGGGTCTTAAGTCATTTGCAGATTCGACAGATGATTTTTTCGGTATAGGAATGACCACAGCAGTTTTGAGTCGTGTGGGGAAGGTGCCCTCACTCAGGCATTGGTTTACTACGGCAGTAAACGGTACCGCAAGCTCGTTGCTGCATGCTTTGATCAGTTTGATTGGCAGTTCTCCAGGAAATGAGGCCTTGGATGCGTCCAGTTTTAAGAAAGCGGTCTGGATGGTTTCTGCTTCAATGACAGGGATTTCAGTAATGCTTGGAAGGTCGGGAAGTGATGTAAGACCAGGGTACTTTGTACAGATTGTAGCAAAGTGGTCGTTAATCGCGTTAGCGTAAGTTTCTCCCCTTTTTCGTTTCTTAGTTCAACGTTTTTCTGCTTCCGGCCAAGAATGTTCTGAACCGTGCTATGAAACTTTTTAGAATTGGAAGATAGAAGCTTCTGTACAGTCAAGCGGCCGTGCTGTTTCCTTGCATACTTTATCTTTCTCATCACTATATTTTGCAACTTGTTGGACTCTGCTCTGTTAGAGTTGTACAAGTTATCCCGCCTTAGGATAAGCTCTTTTATATCTGGCGTGGTCCAGGGTTTCGTTTCATTTCCTATTACCCGTTTCTTTTCTGGAAAATGCTCTTTGAACATTTTCTGAAGTTGGTCGCAGAAGGCATTTGTCATGTCTTCAGCGGACGGTAGTCTGTAAATAGGAGTCCAGTTCTGCAATGTTAGCTTTCCCTTGAAGGCGGGGATTTGTTCATCCCTGATCGGTCGATAGGTTACTGTTTGTTTAATTACCTTTCGCCGTGACGAATGCGTCGGTCTCCAGGTCACTGTTAGGTGACCTGGCCAATTAAGCCAATGCTTGCTGTAATTTCTCGCTCGTTGTAGTACTGTTCGAGGTTAGTGCAGACCATGTCAAGTAGGTTACTGCCGCGGGCTGGAGACTTCACCACTTGTTTCAGTGATAGGCTGGACTCTATCCAGGAAGACTTAATATCATTGAAATCTCCGCATATCACAATACCGGCAAAGGGATATTTACTCCGGAAGTTGTCGACGGAGTATTGTAGGTAGTTGACTAGATTCTTCCGGAATGGGGCTTTGGGTGGGTAGTAGACGACTCCAAAGATTAGGGATGACACTCCCCTTGGTAGGAAGCGCGGTCTTACCCAGACCCATAGCACTTCGAGTTCTGGGGATTTGGGTATTGGAGGATCGAGTATTCGGCTGGGCGTATCGTTACCGCAGATAAGACCAACTCCTCCACCGTGGCTGCTTTTCTTCTTTTTTTTCGTCTGCTGACTTTCGAGATGATATGTATGCATTGTAGCCATCAAGACTGAGTATACTGCTATTTGTAAGCCAAGTTTCGGTAAGACAGGCCACATCGATCTGTTTACCTCCCATTAAGATGTCCAGTTCCTCGATTTTGTTTGTTATTGACCGGACGTTCGACAGCAATATAGAGGGAAATTCTGGATTCCGCTTTAATCTTGATTTCATTTTTACAGGATCAGAGGTTTGGGTCCTTACCGCGTGACAGTTACTTGTCTGTGCTGGCGGAGGGACTTTCTTGTAATACGTCATCCAGGACTGATGTTTATTATCACTTGGTAGGTGTGAAGGAGCGTTTGCTGTTTGTGGTAGAGTTGAAGTTAGACTTGGAGGTGGTGGTTTCGGGCGCTAAAGATCAAGTATGGATCGTTGTAGCAGGTCGTGTTTTTCAGTTTCTACACCAGCATTTCAAGCAGAGTGGTGGGAGATACGGTAGGTCGGTAAGTATGGGTGTGATTTGTTCTGGAAGTCCTTTGCTCTTGGTAAATACGATTTGGATGGTGGTGATTGGGTTTTGTGTTTTTCGTACCACTCGTTCTTCTCTCTCCTGGTCCTCCTCTCTTCTGGTTCACGGTTGAGGGTCTTAAGCAGGTCCATGGTTTTGATGATTCTGGTTGGTGGTTGGTGTATGCTATGCCAGAGAACCCACTGCTGTAGAAAACGCGAGTCCGGAAGTGATTGTAGTTGTTGACTGTCGGTGGGTGATGATTCGGGTGCATATAGTTTTTTGAACTTGTTTGTTCCGTGTCCGTTCTCGTTTTCTGGTGGTTTAGTGCTGGTTTGATTGGGCGAAAGAAGTTGCATCGTTGTCCTTTGGTGCAACGCCCGTCCGCAAATCTCTTACATTTTTCAGGATGCAGTTTTTTTGCATTTTGCTGACTTGGCGTTTTGGCAACCATCTTGAGCGGAGTGATGTTCACAAACTGGAGGAGTCTCAACGAGATGAGAGAAACGACACTGGTTGCCCCATCTGCAGTGACCTTTTTTAAAATAAATGCACTCAGTTTGGATACTTTGGAATGTTTTGACAGGTTGACTGAGTACAATGACTGATCTGTCTTGTTCTGCTCCCCTCGTGCCTTCTTTAATGTCAGGATTTCTGAGTGGAACTTGGCCTGAGTTGCTGGGTTCTTCTGCTACTGGTGCTCCTGGAGTAGGACTGACTAATCGCAGGACATTTCGGACAATAATAGTCTCATGAGGATCAGTCATCATACTCGCATTCTTCTTTTTAGGCTGGACCAATGATCGGTTGTCAAGTTGCGATTGATTGTTCTTTAGAAGCATCTCCGTCATTTCAAGTATTTGTTGTTTGTATATTGTGTTGGAAGCAGAAAGCTGCGCAATCAGCGCCCTTTGATCGAGAATGGTCTGATTCTGCTGCTCAATTCTTCTGTAAGAGCATTAATCATTGCAAATTCCAGAGAGTCTTCTGGGTTACGAACGGAGGTATCAACATTAAGACTAGAACAGTTGAAGCTTGCTATGACCGGGACATCGTTTTTGAAAGGCGGTTCCGCAAGTTGAGTATAGAACTTTGGTGGGTGGTGAATGACGGACGATAAGAGACGGTTTTCGTCCGCTAAAGCCGGTTTCCTTGAACGGGCCTGTAGAACCTCGTAGGGCGTTGTTCCTGCGTCATCCCACAACATCGAACTTGCTGCCAGAGGGGAGGCTCTTGGACATTCAAACGTGTTAGAGTGGGCAAGGTAAGCGTTTTCAGTTTCCCTTCTGTCGCTTTCCACGAATGAGGTCAACGGCCGTAGTATTTCTCCCTCCCAGAAACGGGAAAAACTCGAATCAAAATTTGAATCACTGACAGGAAAGACATTTATCGTCTGATTTGCTTTTGTTAATTTTGTGTGCTGCCGTCTATCAAGTCTGTGAAGGTCAAGCGCTGTGATTAAATTTTCCTCAGTAGATGGTACTAGCGTCGCCTTGGAGAGAGAGCACCTCGTTACTGCTGTGCCAGTTTCGAATTTTTTGGACTGCTTTTCTCGTCCATTTTCAAATGCTGAACAATTTGAGAAAGTAGTTACCTTAGTTTGAGTTTTTACGCCGGATGTGGGTTGACGCGGGTTTTCAGAATTCAAATTGTCCATTACTGCATCATTAGCGGTGGATATAATTGATTGGCATGTAGGTTGCGTCGCTGCCTTCTTCACACTCCTGGTTTTCAGCACGTCCTTCTTCATAGCAGGAGTTACTCCTTCTGGTTCACCTTTCAGGGAACACACAACACAAGTCCATTTAGGATCCGGAATATAACTCTTTGTGAGTCTAATTCCTGCACAAAACGCATGAGTCCATTCCTTACATTTGCTACATTCCACGGAGTTTGAGGTCACATGTTTGTGGCAAGACACACATAGCCACTTAGGTTTGACTCCTGTTTTCTTCTGGGTAGACTTCGCTGTTGCTGCTTTCGTCATTAAGAGTCAGGTTACTTATGGTCAGCGATGTACGGGGAGGGGGGTTTGGCTATGCACCAGATTCGCGCCAGATCCAAGAGGGGGGCTGTCTTGGTCTTTTGATGCACCAATGCCACCTTATTTTTGAAAACAGTGCACAATCATGGAGCTTATAGAAAGATCTATCACAAAACGCATTGACCTATTGGTCGAACGCGTTCAAACCCCCTAACAACACCAGGAGCAAGGAAACAACAGGAGCAAGAGATCACCGGGAGCAAGGGAAGCGTCAAGACCTGCTCACCTGTTCCCTCCAATTTAAGGCTAATTAACCGGCAGGTACAGATACAGCGCTTCCGGCAGGTTCTCTCCCCTCTTCTGCTTGGTCCCAAGCGATCCACGCAGTCCACAGGACTTCACTTATTCAGAAGAAACATATACACAGGTGGCAACAAAGATAGTGCTATATGAAGATAGCACAATAGATGGCGTGCCAATCTATATAAAAAAAAGATGGCGCTGGTGATAATAACCAGAGAGAAAGACCTATACTAGGAATTATAGAAGGTCCCTCAAAAACTACTCAACTAAAAATCTATAATTAGAATTTACAAATCAATATGGAAATAACCTCACAGTAATGCAGAAGCTTTATCCCATTAAGGGCAGAGATGCAAACTCAGCTACAATAACTCTGTATATAACATAGATGGCGTCTCAACCTTCATTTGATGAAAAGGGTACTAGCCCTTTGAATTTCCAATCGAATGAGCCTTTCTTGAAGTTTTCTACAACAACGCCTTCTATAAAAACCTTATATACCCACAGGGCATAACTTAAAACCCTTGCCTAAAGGGTTGTAGGAAAGTGTCCTCCTCAAAAACATATTTTCTATCTGGAAATCAACTATGCTGGACAAAATGGCTATCTCAAAATTATGATTGGATGTGTTTGGGGGAATGATGGGCGCGGGGGGGGGGGGGGGTGCTAGTTGCCCTCTAATCACTTTTGACTATTAAAATGGGCACTAGTCCTTTGAATTTTCAATCAATTGAGCCTTTTTTGAAATTTCTATGACAACGCCTTCTATAAAAACCTTATATGCCCCCAGGGCATAACTTAAAACCCTTACCCCAAGAGTTGTGGGGGAGTGCCCTCCTCAAAAAGATATTTTCTATCCTGAAATCAACTACACTGAACAAAATGGCTATATCAAAAAGTTGATTGGATGTGTTTGGGGGAATGACAGGCGTGGGGGGGGGCCTAGTTGCCATCTAATCACTTTCGACTATTAAAAAGTGCACTAGCCCTTTGAATTACCAATCGAATGAGCCTTTTTTGAAGTTTCTATGACAACGCCTTCTATAAAAACCTTATATGCCCCCAGGGCATAACTTAAAACCCTTACCCCAAGAGTTGTGGGGGAGTGTCCTCCCCCACAACCACAAAATTTTATCCCAAAGGTTGTTCAGCCCCTAAGTTTTATGGTCTGCCTAAAATCCATAAGAAAGATATTCTGTTACATCCAATTGTAGCATGTTATAGTTCTCCAGCTACAGATATAGGAAGTTTCTTAGCCACCATTTTTAAGCCTCTTTTAAGCACACAGAAGTCCTATATTAAAAACTCCATAGATCTTGTTGAGAAGTTAAAAAATCAAAGTACAACAGAAAATACCGTTTTATCTAATTTTGATGCAGTTTCTATGTACACTTCATGCGATGTCCATAAATGTGAGCAGGCTTTACAAAGAAAATTAGAGGAAAATTCAGCTTGGTCGGATTACAAAACTTTGGAAATTGATACAATAATGACCCTTGTCCGTCTTTGCAACAAGTACTCCTCGTATTTTAAATTCCAAAACAAATTTTTTCTTCAAAGAATGGGCTTATCCATGGGCACTGTTTTGTCTCCTTATTTGGCAAATTTTTACATGGATTTCATAGAACAGTCTGCTTTGAATAGTTTCCACTTAAAACACTCTATCTGGTTTCATTTTGTTGATGATATCCTTTCTGTTTGGGAACATAGACAAGACTCTCTAAGAGATTTTTTGGCACATTTGAACTCTTTTGATTCGAATCTCCAGTTCACAATGGAACTTGAAGATTCATGTACATTTGAGGGGTAATTAGTCTAGTATCTTTTAAAATACCTAGTTCATTTTTCAACTTCTGTGTGTATTTGTTCGTGGGATCAAATTTTATTTCTTTGTAAATATTTTTATCCATTAAAAGGGTGTTAACTTTTAATTCATAATCTGCAGAATTCATAATTACAACTGTGTTTCCCTTGTCTGCTTTCGTAATTACTGTGTTTTTGTCTTTTTTTAAATTTCAGAGGATTTTAATTTCTTCCTTTGATTGAGTTGAAAGTGACAAAGATGGTCTATAATCAAGAATACTCTTTACAATTTCACCTCTGAGTAGGTCTGGATTTTCGACTTCACCATGAGAGCTAAAAATAGCAGACTCCACGCCCGTAATAATTTCTGAAGTATTTACGTGTGTTTGAGCCATTGCAAATTTTGGTCCTTTTGAAAGAATACTTAGTTCCTTGGATGTAAATACCTTAGAGGATAAATTTTCCAAAGGAGGACCAGGACAAAATCTAGGAAGGAAAATCCGTGTTTGTTGAAACTGTTGAAATTCCAGTTTTGAGAATTTTTCCAATAAACAAGTTTTTGCTAAATGGAATATGTGTCTGAAAGACCTATGTGAGATTTGTAAAATCTGGTGAAAAACTTGAGGGGACAAAATCTGATATAATAAGGATTTTAAATTAAGTATTTTATTACTAAGGATGTATCTTCTGGATCTATGGTCTTTTAAAATATGTGTTAAAGTTTTGAAACCCATTCTCTGAATAAATGGGCCTTCAGAATGTGTGCCTAAATGTAGGTTGAAACGTAAAGAAGGTGGAAGAATTCGATGTCTTTTACAAGTTTCTAAGAAATTAAACTGACAAATAAGATTTGCATGTTTCTTAACACAATTTAAAAAATCTAAAACAATATTGATCCAATGCTCCCCGTAAGCTTGACGCAAATACATTCTTAGACCACACTGGCTATACATGACAAACAAAACTCAGAGAGGAGAGAAAGTAACAAAATGAAAAATAAATAAAAAAAGGGTGAAAAAACGAGGATTTTGTCAGCCAGCGAACCATGAAGATGACAAAATATAAGCAAATATTTCGACAAGGACCTCCGCCAAGTCGTCCTCAGTGCTAACAAAAAAAAAAAAAAAAAAAAAAAAAAACGAAAATCAAACCTTTTGAAGTTTACTGTACAAAGACAGAACAGACACTGAATAAAAAAACCAGGCAGGAATCAATGAAAATGAATTTACCAAGATGATTGTGGAAGGATCTTTCATCTTGCAATAATTTTAGCTGGTCTACAATTTCGGTTTTCATTAGATATGCAAATAGGTTCTTTGACCTATGACCATTCTCTATAACCATTCTCTGAATTGCCGAAATTGCCATTCTCTGAGTCCTATATTAAAAACTCCATAGATCTTGTTGAGAAGTTAAAAAATCAAAGTACAACAGAAAATACCGTTTTATCTAGTTTTGATGCAGTTTCTATGTACACTTCATGCGATGTCCATAAATGTGAGCAGGCTTTACAAAGAAAATTAGAGGAAAATTCAGCTTGGTCGGATTACAAAACTTTGGAAATTGATACAATAATGACCCTTGTCCATCTTTGCAACAAATACTCCTTGCATTTTAAATTCCAAAACAAATTTTTTCTTCAAATAATGGGCTTATCCATGGGCACTGTTTTGTCTCCTTATTTGGCAAATTTTTACATGGATTTCATAGAACAGTCTGCTTTGAATAGTTTCCACTTAAAACACTCTATCTGGTTTTGTTTTGTTGATGATATCCTTTCTGTTTGGGAACATGGACAAGACTCTCTAAGAGATTTTTTGGCACATTTGAACTCTTTTGATTCAAATCTCCAGTTCACAATGGAACTCAAAGATTCAGGTAAGCTGTCTTTCTTAGATGTTTTGATTATAAAAACTAATCCTAGTCTTGAATTTTCTATATATAGAAAGCCGACTCATAATGATCGATATCTACATTTCTCTTCCCATCACCCTCCTTCTGTGAAAAGAGGGGTAATAATCTCTTTAGTCGACAGAGTTTTAAAAATTTGTTCCTGTAATCATATAAATTCTGAACTAAATTATATCAAGGATATTCTTTTTTGCAATGGTTACCCAATCAAACTCATTGAAAATATAATAGATAGACGATTAAAAAAGATAAAAGAACAAAATAGGGAGCTTGTCCCCCTTGATTCAGGTACACTGGCAATTGACAAAAAAACTTTCATCGTTTTACCATACATCCCAAAACTTGGCGATAAACTTGGAAAAATTTTAAATAAACATAATCTCTCTGTTTCTTTCAAAACCAAACAAAAAGTTGAACACTTTTTCAACTCAGGAAAGGATAAAACAGACCCTGTACTGGGTAGTGGTGTCTACAGAATCCCGTGTTCTTGTGGAAAATTTTACATTGGTAGGACCCAGGACCCATCAACAACTAGGTGAATGTTTGCATGAGCACAAAATTTCGATAGATAAGTCCCTGAGATTAAAAAATAACAATGACAACTTTGATTCAGCATTGGCTATGCATATTTTCGTAAATCCGACCCATCTAGTTCTGTTTGACAAGGCAACCTTAATATCAACTGTTAATGGCGTACCACAAACTTTTAAAGAGGTAATTGAGATAAAAAAATATATGAACCAAAATTTAGCAATAAATAGAGATACTGGAGATATTTCATTAAGCCCAATTTATGACAGTTTAATCTTGAAGGAATATATCTAATAAATATGAGGCAATCAAGCCAGTAGCTCTGTAGCCCACAGAGTGAAGCAAAAGGAAAAGGGCTAAATAGTTTTACTGAAAAGCCTGCCTGCTGGTAAATAGAAGAAGGACTCAATCAATATTTTCACCCAAAAAAACTTAAAAGAACCTATTTGCATATCTAATGAAAACCAAAATTGTAGACCAGCTAAAATTATTGCAAGACAAAAGATCCTTGCACAATCATCTTGGTAAATTCATTTTCATTGATTCCTGCCTGGTTTTTTATTCAGTGTCTGTTCTGTCTTTTTACAGTAAACTTTGAAAGGTTAGATTTTTTTTTTTTTTTTTTTTTTTTGTTTAGTACTGAGGACAACTTGGCGGAGGTCCTTGTCGAAATATTTGCTTATATTTTGTCATCTTCATGGTTTGCTGGCTGACAAAATCCTCGTTTTTTCACCCTTTTTTGATTTTATTTTTCATTTTGTTACTTTCTCTCCTCTCTGAGTTTCGTTTGTGACCTCAGAACAGAGATGAGGTGGGCTGGGGTCTGAGACAGTAACAGGAAACAGGTCCAGGACAGCAGGGTTTGGAAGGATATCAGGATTAAGCTTTTTTTGAAGTGCTCCATCCATCTCAATCGGATACCTTCTGTGCTTTGTATCTGGGAGCTGTTTTTATCTTGCAGTGCACAAGAACTGAGACTTTTCTTGCTTGTTAGCTCACAAACCCTCTTATACATGAAGTATGAGTCACCCTTCTTAAAATCAGACTCACACTGTTCGCATTTTTCTTTAATATAGGTGCAATGGGCAACTTTTTCTACAGCATGCTTCAACTGCTTATATCTGTCCCTGCTCTCTCTGTCTGACCTGTTATTGTGTTTTTGTTTCTCAGCACATAATAAAATGATTTTGTTGGTTATCCAAGGCTTTTTATCACCCTTTTTGGTTCCTTGGGCAGACATCACTCCTTTACTGATGATCCTAGAGGAGTCTGTGACCAGTTTATTGATATCCTCTTTAGATAGAGTTATAGGAATATTAGAAAGAAGGTCCAATATTTGAGTAGACAGTTCATCAATGTAGGTCTGGCAGGTTTGAGGGTCTTTGAGAAGATGTATGTTGAAACAAACAGGTCTATTATTCAGCTTTGCAGAAGATTTCAGGCGTATCTTTAGTGCAGACATGACCAGGAAATGGTTGCTGTTGAAATTGCCACCTGCAAGGGTAACAGTATCTAGCACAGACAATTTCCACCACCTAGAGATGTGCACTTAATCAATAAGATTATGGGTTTTTCCATCCGGCAAGGTCCATGTTGCCTAACAATGTTCTCTGTGTTTGAAGAGTGTTGGTAATGGCTAGATCACTGTCTCTGCAAAATTCAATGAGGCATTCTCCCCTCTTGTTAAGTGGTCCAAGGCCAAATTTACCAATAACATCTTCATTTCCAGCAGAATCATTACCAACAGTAGCATTGAAGTCGCCAATGATAACAACAAGGTCTTTTTTGGGAACTGCATCAATTAGGCTTTGCAGTTGAAGATGGAAATTGTCAGACTCTTCATCTGGTTTGCTGCACTCAGGAGCAGAGACTTGTATGATTGTGATGTTGATCAGTGATCCTTTTCATTCATATCATAATCAATCATTCTGACACAGGTGTTACAGAAATAAGGGATCTTCATGCCTTACTCAACATCAAAAAGCCAACACCTTGGTGATGGACACTGTCAGTTCTCCCAGACACTATCAGACTAGTGTTGCCATTCCTTTCTTTGCCAGTGCTAGGGAGGTGTGTTTCTGAAAGTCCCACAATATCCCATTTATATTGGTTTAGTTCATTTAGGACAAGATCTATTTTGCCTTGTTTAGCAAGCATCCTAATGTTCAGGGTTCCAATAGATAAAATCAATTTAGGGGAAAGCATAGCCTCTGGGTTTGGAGTTGTCAACATTGTTAAAGGGTCTCCATTCATGAGATTTTTGGTCATCAGATTGTTGGTTGCCCTGGATGTGGTAACTTTGTCAGTTGCCCCAGATGCAGTAACTTTGTTGGTTGCTCTGGACATGGACGTATTGGTTCTTGTCCTTGATTGTTTGCACTTCATAGTTCTTAATAAGAAAGAAGGTTTCTTGGCTAATTTCAGGACGGTGGTAAGCCACTCCTCTTCATCCCTAATTAGTGCTTTAGAAATATTTAAAAAGCTTCTAAAGTAGAATTTTAGAAAATTTTGAGTTTTGGGGGGAAGGGATTTTAAAGACCTCTTCCCATGACACAACTTGTCCTCTAAAGTTGATTCTGATGTTTGTAGAGCTCTATGTCTTAGTGCTTTAGAAATATTTAAAAAAGCTTCTAAAGTAGAATTTTGGAAAATTTTGAGTTTGGGGCAAAGGGGGATTTGAAAAAATTTGAGTTTGGGGGGAAGGGGGAATTATTATACAATTAATTTGGCCTCTAAAGTTGATTCTGATGTTTTTAGTGTGCTATCTGTTAGGGGTTTGGAAATATTTAAAAAGCTTCTAGAGCAGAATTTTAGAAATTTTTGAGTTTGGGGGGAAGGGGGACTTCAAAAACATCTTCCCATGACATAATTTGTCCTCTAAAGTCAATTCTGATGTTTCTAGTGCTCTTATGTCTTAGCATTTTTGAAATATTTAAAAAAGCTTCTAAAGTAGAATTTTGGAAAATTTTGAGTTTGGGGGGATGGGGGATTTCAAGAACATCTTCCCATAACATAAGTTTCCTCTAAAGTTGATCCTGATGTTTGTAGTGCTCTATGTCTTAGCACTTCAGAAATATTTAAAAAAGCTTCTAAAGTAAAATTTTGAGTTTGGGGGGAAGGGGGATTTCAAAAACATCTCCCCATAACATAATTTGCCCTCTGAAGTTGATTCTGATTTTTGTAGCACTCAATCTATTAGTGCTTTATAAATATTTAAAAAGCTTCTTAAGTAGAATTTTAGAAATTTTTGAGTTTTTGGGAGGGTGGATTTCAAAAACATCTTCCCATGACATAACTTGTCTTCTAAAGTCAATTCTGATGTTTGTAGCACTCTATCAATTAGTGCTTCAGAAATATTTAAAAAGCTTCATGAACATACGGACTTATAAAAATAAAAACATCTTCTCATAACATAATTTGTCCTCTAAAAACAATTTGGATTTTTTTAATGGTCTATCTCTTGTCAAATCCTTTCCCTAATTCAGGGGCACTAAAATGATGATAATATGAGGGTTACTTGTGCACTAAATGGTACACATGAAAGAAGTCAGGTTTGGTTAATACTAATCAAAAAAATAAATGGCTTATCAATACAGAGTTGTCTTCTACCCCATGGGACCTGCATGCTACTGTTAAAGGGGTTATGATAAGCAAAGTTGTGACATCATAAATGGGTTCCATAAGCAGTGTCAGCTAGATAGTAAATAAGTTAAAGCAATGACTGTTAAATGAAAATAGGATTTTGGAATATATTTTAATGAATAAGGTTAAAAGCTGAAGTTGTGTCATTTCCTGAAAGCTTTAGCCACCTAGATGAACTGCTTTACAATATAGCAAGTGATCTCTCATGTGGTATTTTACCTTCTTTTTTAAATTGATTTCTGTCTAATAAGCAAAACTAGCCTAACAAAATACTGGGCTAACCCAGGCCATGTCTCCTAACATGGTAGAGCAATAGGAATGTCCATCCAGAACCGCAAACATTTAAGAAGACTAATAGCTTAAGAAGAAGTAAATTTTACCATTCACCCACAGCTTTCCTCTTGGATTAAGTGTCCATTTCACTTTAGAGCGCTTTTCTGCAAGCATGGCCATTGTGATTTTAAAATTTCTGCGCCGCTTATTTAAAATAAAGTACTTAAATTTGTAAAATTATAATATAAACCCCGTGATATTTTTTGTTTCTCTTTTATTTATTTAGTTTTCCCTTAGAAAAAAGCTCTGTGTTCTATAAAAAACAATTTTTCATAGTTTTTATATAAGTGTTTATTTACTTTAATTTTGCTATTTGAATAGTTATTAGGGATGTACTTGAAAAATTTCCAGTTAACGGCGCATCTTATGAATTCAAATTTTTTAAACGGTTTTGACTAAAAGGGGGAATAGCCTAATAAAAAATCATGTCTAGTCGTAGTGATAGACCTGAGCCTGAGACTATTCCAACCATCATAGTTGATCCTAGTACAAAGAAAAAGTATCAGAGAGGAAAGCTACTTGGAAAGGTAGGCTAATGCTGTTTTATTCATTTTAGCTTGTCTGACATCTCAGCCATTTTCAGCTGCATACCATTTTATGCTCTTTCCAGATACCTTAAAACAAATTTCCATAGAGATATGGTGTTGGGTCTCTGGTAAAATTCTACTTGAGCTACTTTTGGCTATCTTGGAAAAGTTTTAAGTTAGGAAAATGAAACTTTCAGGGATGGGTCTACAGGCTAAAGTATGTCCTAGGCCTATCTATTGAAATTTTTACAAAACAGCATTTTCCCTTAATTTTCAGTTATCAGTTTCTTTTTCTCTGGCTTTAGTTCTGAAAATTCAATTCCTGTTATTTGAGTAGAATTTTAAGCCATATCAATGTTTTCTTTCAAAATTTAGGAAATGTATTTGCATAGCCTATCCTTAAAACCTTATAAATTGAGTAATTATTTAGCCTTGGCCCACCTCATAAGGAGACATTTTAAGAAAACAATTCTTACTTTAAAATATGTATAATGATCCTAGTTCTTGTATTATCCAAGGGGAGAACCTTTATCATCAAGTCTTTCCTCTAAAAATCCTCAAAAGAGAAAAAGATTCCAATTATCACCACGTTTTTAATTCAGTGCTTAAGTCTTTTGAAATTGCCACTGTAAACTGCTGCCAAATAAGTTGTTTTATAGATAGCATTTAGCACATGTTTAGCATGTGTGTCAAAAAACGTGTTTAAAGAAAAAGTAGTGGTATATTGAGATTATAGAAATTGTGAATTCTGTTATAAATCATGCCATTAACAAAAAATTTATGCCACTGCTTATTAAAAAAACAGTATTTTTGCCAGTGCTCATTAAAAAAAAACTCATTAAAAAAAAATATTTCACCACTGCTATTAATATTTTGTATTTATGCCACTGCTATTTGCCCTTCAAAATTCCATGCATCTTTTGTAACCTAACCTAACCACTGCTATTAATATTTTGTATTTACACCACTGCTATTCACCCTTCGCCACTGCTATTTGCCCTTTGCCACTGCTATTAATATTTTGTATTTACACCACTGCTATTTGCCCTTCGCCACTACTATTTGCCCTTTGCCACTGCTATTAAAAAAAAAAAAAAATAAAAAGACCGGCATGAACACTATCTATAAAAGAACTTATTAGGTGGCAATTTAAAGCAGCAATTTAAAAAGACTTAAGCATTGAATTGAAAACGTGGTGATATTTGGAAACTTTTTCTCTTTTGAAGATTTTTAGAGGAAAGACTTGATGATAAAGGTTCTACCCTTGGATAATATAAGAACTAAGATCATTATACATATTTTAAAGTAAGAATTGTTTTCTTAACATGTCTTGTTATGAGGTGGGCCAAGGCTAAATAAATACCATAAATTGGAGTTGAGCAAAGTTGTGAAGCTGAAAACATTTTTTTTTGTACTTCATCTAAGCAGAAGACTTATTTAACAAGGTTTCACTTTTATAACCCACAGATTTTTAAAGGTCATCAAAGGTCAGGACCCTCTAGAGAGAGGAGTAGAGGTAGGTACTTCAAAATACCTCTCTGTGTGTGTGTTTTCTCTGTTTGTGTGTTGTCTCTGTATGTGTTTTGTCTCTGTGTGTGTTTTGTCTCTGTGTGTGTGTTGTCTCTGTGTGTGTTTTGTCTCTGTGTGTGTGTCATCTCTGTGTGTGTGTTGTCTCTGTGTTTGTGTTGTCTCTGTATATGTGTTGTCTCTGTGTTTGTGTTGTCTCTGTATATGTGTTGTCTCTGTGTGTGGGACATACTTTAGCCTGTAGACCCATCCCTGAAAGTTTCATTGGTAAATTTCTACCAAATTATATTATTGACCTGGTCTTACCTGGTCTAATCCTGGTCTAGTTTACCTGGTCACTTCCAATTCTTCCAATCATCACTTCCAATTCTGCACTTCTACATCAGCACTTCCAATTCTGTACAATAGAAATCTTAAAATATAAAATATAAGGCAGCATCATTCAGCCAGCCCAGGGGTCAGAGCCCACCTCTGCCCAATATTATTATATTATTAAATATAAATTCAATATTGTAAATATAAATTAATACTAGAAGATAGCTAAGAGGCCCACAATCACCCAGAACAACAAACCAAACAAATAAATTTGTCTTTTTAAAAAGATGCTTGATTAAAAGTAATCCTGAACTAAATGAAATTTAAGATTCCTCTTTATTAAATGAATAGAATAAAATTTATCAATAAGATCCTTGTGAGCATCCAAGCAACAGGCTATTGATACAAATGGAGTGAATTCAGATCTCTCAGTACTATACTTGTCAATTTAGATACTCTTTTTTTTGTTGCATGTCATAATGATGTACATCTTGTGATTGGGAGAACAAACTTCGATTGAGGTAATATGGTGGTAATTTCAAAATGCCATAATTAAATTTGAAAATAATTGCTCCAAAAGTAAATTGTTGAGAAACTGGAAGTATATCTAGATAAATATATAAAGATGCTGTAGAAGACTTATTTGGACATGCAATAGGTGATGGAATAAAAAGTTTCAGGATTCTTAGGGCTTTTTCAAGTTCAGGTTGACACAGTAATACATATGATTTTGTTTAATTGCTATTAAATTTTAAAAAGAATCAAGCTTCAGGGGTCAGTAGACCAAATAAGTTTGGGAACCACTAGTTTATGCAAAAACTTTAGAATACTAAATGGATACTATATTAAGCAATTTTCTTTTGCATCTTCTCTTTGTGACAATTCTCAGTAGTTTATTTGAGCACAACAAAAGTAAGACAAAGCTAAACAATTTTGCCCATGGAAAACCTTATTCAGCTTCTCAACATAATTTTTACTAACATATGGCATGTAATACTGTAGAGACGCTATTTGAAGAAGAAAAAAAATTTGGTACTATGGTACTTGTGCACTAACTGGTACACACCACTATAACTGTATCAAGGAAACTGTATCAATTTTTTTTTTGGGTTTAGGGGGGGGGAGGTACCTAGGTTAGGTTACATATTTAATATATGCTATGCTTTACCCCCCCCCCCCCCCCCCACCCATAATGTGCAAATATAGCCCAAATTTTGTTTCTAAACTATCATATATTCATCCTATTTATTTTTTTGATTAGTATTAACCAAACCTGACTTCTTTCATGTGTACCATTTAGTGCACAAGTAACCCTCATATTATCATCATTTTAGTGCCCCTGAATATGTTGATTGATATGTATATGTTGTTTCTTGAATATACACTTATACATATCTCTTAGAATATACAAATGCATATGTAGAGGGTGGAAAGTTTTTCCACAAATATTTGTTTGAAGAACAAGCCCCCTCCCCTCTATACTGAAATATTAGTCAATAGTGGCATGCAAAGGTGGCTTTTTTGCATTTTATCTCTTCGGGGAAAAAATATCCTTGATAAGCTCTTTCCACCCGAAATTTTGGCTTTGCACACATGAGCTTGAATGTTCCTAACATTCTTGTCCTGGACATTTACCTCCACTTGTGTCTACCCAGAGCTGTTCAAAGAGGGGGGGGGGGGCAGATCAGCTGTCCAGGGTGCTGCATCTTGGGAGGTGCTGCAGCTGGGAGGTTGCCCACTTTGATCTAATTTTTCACTTCAATTCTGTTTTTTTTGCTTATATTTGAGTTAGGAGGGGGGTGTGCTGTAATTAATTTGTCCCCAGGCACCACCAACCCTATGAACAGCTCTGTGTATACCTATATTTATTTATTTTTTTTAGGAAGGGCTGATCAACAATAAATGCTTATTTGAGGGTATCAATTTACATCCACATTGGATAGACTAATATATTTCATTTTTATAGCTAACAGAAAATAAAAGAATGGATACCTTGATGCAAATTAAGGGGATAACCCCTAGATCCTCACATCCAGTTAGAATCATGTCAAGTTGGTGTAGCCAATTCATCTTTTTAGCACATTTAAGTCAATTGTAGATGTAATGATGATAGATAATTGTTTTTAAGCATCTCAGCTTTTCAAGAACTTATAGAAAAAAAAACAACTTATTTTCACTTCTTTCTCAATATCCTTCATAGTGACGTTACATATTCCGCCATAATATACATGTATCTTTTCCAATTAGTTATATTTTTTTTATACTAAGCTGAATAGACATAGGGTGATTATTTTCAAAGCAGATTGAGAAATTTGCCATATCTGATAAGTCCTGTATGCTAAAGATCTAGAATGATCCCTTGCCCATCTCCATTGGTCAGTCTTGATTACATTTGTATGCAGCAGTAGAAGAGCCAGAATTTGAACATCCAAGTTTCAGGTAATTTCAAAAATATAATTTACTAACTGCACCACCTTTCTTTTCTTTTTGTGATCATGTACCTCTCAGTCTCCCAAATGCCTTTTATCTCTTTTGAACATCTAATTGAAGAAAATATGCTAACATTTTCTTAGTGCCACTGGTGGGTTCAGTAGGGTTTAAAAGACAACCATCATTCAGAAACAAGAAGGGAAAGAACATTTTTTGAAGGAAAGAAATAAGAAAAAAGGTATTAAAATATTTTGGCTGAAAGTAGGTAGCCTGTTGAATTTGTTTTGTCATGATGGGAAATTTGGTATTTTCTAGTTAGAAGTAGTAATCTAGTTAGAAGTAGGACCTTTTCCCTCTGCCTATGACTAAGTCAAGAATTGTTTAGAGACTATCTAAATAAAAACAGAAATCTTGAATTTTGTGAATTTTTGGAAGGGGGATTTACTAGCTTTACACAAATCTACCAAACCAAAAATTTTAAGAAAAAAACAGGTATTTAAAGTTGAAATAATTGCTCCAATGCACATTTTAAATGAAAAAAATGGTGATTTTGTCAACACTTACTTATCTTGCGAAAATTCTAAGCAGATAATATAGTTTATCAAAATTGCCAAATTTTTTGTTGTATTTAGGGTAGGCTACATTTTAAACTCAGGACCTCTCTTACCTCTCATGTAAGTCCTAACATAGTCACTCTCCTTAATTCAAATAAAAACGATAGTATAAAGAAATAGTTTGTAAACTAATAAAAAAGAATGCCTTTAATAGAATGCCCATGACTTTAATAAATTATTCTTAAAATTTTTTACTATCTTATTTTTTTTTGTGCAATATTTTTGTGATTTGTTTTCAAGGCCGTGTCAAGGGGGGGGAGTTACCCGGTTTGAACCCCCCCCCCCCCCCGAAATTTTTGATCGAGTCGAAAATTAGTCTAAAAAATACCTGTAAAGACAAAACCACGGGATGTTAGACAAAGTCCACAGGAAAAAATCGGGTACCCCTCCCCCCCCCGAACAACAATCCTGGATCTGCTCTTGTTTGTTTTAATAGTTAAAGGTCTATTTGATACAAATAGGCTTCCAAGTAATTTTGTTTTATATAGGGTGGATTTGCAAGATGTTTCGAACTGACAGATATGGCTACAAACGAATACTGGCTGGCAAAATAGTCCCAAAAAGTCTCTTGACAAAACCACATCAACGTGACAAAATGACGCAAGAAATTCAAATTCACAAAGCCCTGCATCACAAGTACATTGTTGGATTTCATGGCTTTTTTGAAGATCCAAACCATGTATATATTATTCTGGAGCTCTGCAGGAGAAGGGTAAGTTAAAAAAAAATGTCTTAAGTTTTTTAGGACTAGTTTTTTTTAATTTATGTGATTGTTTAGTAGTTCAGAGGTTGCTGTTTTGAAATGTCAGTTATAGCCTATATTACGGTAAAAAAGAATATAATCTAAATTGTTCTCAAAATTTGACTTTGGGTTGTAATTAAGGGGGGATGGGTTGGAGTTCAGTAATTACATTTTTAAAGTTTAACTTTAAAATTTGTATTGGAGGTTTTGTCCCCCCCCCCAGGTCAGTCTTAGAAGCCTGATGAATGTATTTAGGATGGGCCTTATCATAGCAAGACAATTCTGTGCTGCACTTATGTGCTGCATTTTCTCAAACTTTAAATAAATCAGAACAACTAAGTTACTAAGCTTTTGGGAAGAAATTTTCTCTCCATGAGCAGCACCACTTTAAAAGTGACTATGTTCCCTGACTAGGGAACATGACTATGTTCCCTGACTAGGATAATGTGATAGCAGCAAAAATGTGCATGATTTCAAAGTCCAAGCAGTTTCAAGTCATAAAAAAATAGAATAAAAAAGAAAACTTATAAACAGACCAAGGATGTTCAAAGGTCAACCCAAATTTTTCTTGAATTTCTGGGAACTGCATGTTTAAACTATTTAATTAAATTTTGTTTTCTATTGCCCCCCCCCCTCCTCTGGGAAGAAAAACTCCGACGTGCCTGAAACATACTTGATTTATTATTCTAAGCTTTTAAGATGCTTTTACTCCTGAAAAATGGATTCTAAGAGTGCGAGTGCACACGAACTTTTTTGCTTTCTCCTTTATATATATATATATATATATATATATATATATATATATATATATATATATATATATATATATATATATATATATATATATATATATATATAATATATATATATATATATATATATATATATATATATATATATATATATATATATATATACATATATATATATATATATATATATATATATATACTATATATATATATATATATATATATATATATATATATATATATATATATATATATATATTTAAACAGAAGAAAGAAATCGGTTATACTTAGTCACTTTTTTCTGGAGCATCGTTGCGGCCGACCCCTCTATATATATACTTGTCATACTTGTCAGACTTGTCATAGCTCTATAATCTGTAAATGAAATGTAAATAATGGTACATCCTTAGATAGAGTTGGCTGAGTACACACTCAACCCAGTATACAGTGTAAAGCAAATTTATTAGCCACTCAAATGAACCTGTTTCCAAAAGGCGTGCAAGATTAGCTGCAAGACTGACATGCTCCAAGAAGGAATTGATCCAATTTTTAGTCAATTTGAATAGCTGGAATAAACAGCTTTTTAATTTTGTCACTTTTGGCTGAACCTATGTGGTATTACCAACTGGTTATATTTTTTGCTTCTTAAAATAATTTCAGGAAAACACTAGTTCAATCTTAATGTAAAGAGTAGGCGGTTGTGGGAGGTATTAACCATATGCTGTGCTTTGGTCAATTGAGGGGTGATAGGAGAGTGCACTGTAGACTGGTTATATACACACCAGTTACTGTCCACAACTAGTTATATTTATTGCATTTTACAATACTGTCTGGAAAGCACTAGTTAAACCTTGACATAGAGAGTAAGCGGTTGTCAGAGGAAATAACCACAGTTTGTGCTGTGGTGGCAATTAGGATGGGGAGGAGTGGCTGGAGAGCACATCTGGATCTGTAAAAATTACCTTTTTCTCTATTTTCATTGTAAAAAATTCGAAGAAAACAACAAAATTGCCCCCTTCTTCTAGATTATAAGACATGTTTTTGCCACCCCTTTCTACGTTTCTACGAATGGATGCCACTGACTTTTTTGTAAGATAATCTCCGTTTTCTGCTTTTATTCGCTTTTTCTTTTACACCTTTTTGGCTCCACCTGCTTTCATTAATTTTTTTTCTCTACTTAGTTTGGCCCTCTTCTTTCTTTTTTTCGGAAATATTGTTTCCTTATTTTGCAAATTATCTATTTTTGATTTAGCTGAGAAATGACGTGAAATTGGTCTTGAAGAGGAAGGTTTAATTTTTCCATTGATAGTGATTTTTGTTTGTTTTAATTTCTAAACCAGGCACTTCTGCAAAGAAAGGAGGCTTTGGGCCTACCCCGACATCTTCTTGAATAAATATTAAGTGTCATTTACTTTATAAAATGTCAACTAAATTTTTCGGAAGATTTTTTTTCCAAACAGTTCGTGGTAATGAACTGTAAGTATGAAGCAACGTGGCCAATAGTGACCAAACTTGAAAAAGGGAAAGAATTGGCTATTTATGCTGACTCCCAAGTATACAAAATTCAACAAGTTTAATTGTACCCATAAAAGCTACGAGCCTGAGAAAACTTGTTGGATTTTGCAGAAATTGGGGGGAAAAAATGCATGGTTACCACTTGAGCAACGGTTTTACCATTCACGGCTTTAAGTATCTGTGTACCTGTCCAGCTCTACTCAATTGATGATTGTGCGTGTATGTGTGGAATTTGAAACATATAAAAAGGGAAGTTGACTAGCATGCCAGTGAAGACCCAAGGAGAGAGACAGAGAGAGCCCATGTACCTTTCATTTCCACTAGAAAACCCCTAAAAAGTTCAGTGGTATTAATGAAAATCACACTGTTAGATTTCAGCATATCAGAGAACTCTATTCTAAAGGTTTCAAGCTCCTATCTAAAAAAGAGTGGAATTTGCTCTTTTTTTTCCCAGAAGAAAGATCTTCATTTTTTTCCAATTTTATGGCCTCTTTTTAAGTTACCAAAAAGATCGTGTCACGGAAAAGTGGCGTTTTCTGCTATTTTTTGGCACCAAACTACGATTTTACCCCAAAGAGGATCAAGTTGCTTCTGATTGAAAATTATGAGATAGCCAATTGATTTAAAAATATCAAAAATTGTATATTGAGCTTCTCGATTGTAGAGGAAGTGATACCATACGTTGGCGAATTTGTTCGTGAAAAGTCACATAGTTCATAAAAGATAAATGGTTAATATTCACGTTTATCTTAACGCTTGTTTTAACTAAGTTGTTTCACGTGATTTTACACAGTGAAATTCTGTTTATTTATGTATAATTGCTCATCAGCTATTATTAAAGAGGGATGGTGGGGCATTGTGTTGGCAGGGGGGGGGGGAGATGTTTAAATGAGCGTATTTTAACGCTCTAATTGTCTAACTTGTCATGAGCCTTCAGATAAATATAGAAAGAGGCATGGGGGGGGGACGGATCAATCTCTCATCCCCCCTGCTTTAGACTAAGCCTGAATAAGGGTACTGCAGAAGGATACCTCCCTTCCTATTGCAGAAAATGTTTCTAATTATTAGTGCTAAAATGGGGTGGGGTGGTAGCAGTGGCACTCATTTCGACAACCTTTTTTTATGTAGCATAAAATACTAATTTCGCATGCCCACCGGCACAGAGTTTGAAAAGTCAAGGCGGGACATCAGCCTCGACGGGAGATTTCTTTGGGGGAGGGAGTGCTACCAGTAGTTTTGTTTTCAGGTATTTTAAATGGTAATATTTCGCTTTTCCTATTTATGTAGAATGTTCCATCGTATTTAAACATGCATATAAAATGTATTTAAACGTCAGAGAACCTTATTGTAGAGGTCGTGAGGGCTTTAGCCGCATTGAAGATCCAAAGTCGTGCAGAATTTCCATCCATATCAACAATATTACCCCTTTCTGTCCATCCAAAATTCAATTTCATCCAAAACATAAACTAAATTCCAACATTTTGTTCTTAATCAGAAAAGCTGGATACCACCTATCAATTTAGAATTATTGATATATACAATTGAACAGCAAGAAATCAGGGGTCTATGGGCTAGTGTCCCATATCATATCTTGGTTATACCTGGCCATGGTTTGAAAGACGATCAGAAATTAAATAAGAAATACAAGTTTTTTCAACTGAAAATAAGGAGTAACAATAAATTTAAACAAGCCGAAATTAGTCCCTGTATGAGGTGGGGGGAGGGGGAATGTTCCATCCTCAACCACTCGCTCTTTGCGCTAAATTTGACTTTCTGGCACAATGCCTTAAGAACGACTGCTGAAGCACAATGACCATTGAATTGGAAAGAGCCCTCCCGTGATATTCTAGGACCACTAAGTCGGTACAATCACCCCTGAAAAAAACAAATAAACACCCATCCGTGATCTTTCTTCTGGCAAAAAAAATACAAAATTCCACATTTTTGCAGATAGAAGCTTGAAACCTCGACAGTAAAATTCCACCATGGAAAGTTGTTTTCACGTAAAATCCCCCCCCCCCCTCTCATGGGAAATTTTTCCAAGACATTTCCATTCTAGCTGGAAATTCTACCCAGAAAATTTCTTATGGATGATCTTGGGATTTTTTTTTTTTTTTTTTTTTAAGCGAACTTTCATTTGAAAAAGACAAATTTCTTTTTGTTTTTAAAATCATACCGGTAATACTTTTTAAAGCACTAAAAAACTTTAGCGCTTAGAGAGGTTGAAAAGGGGTAGCTCCCCTCAAACACGGAATAGTTTCGGTCGTATTAAGTTTTAATGCGGCTTACTTTCAGTTGAAAAAAAACTTTCTTTTTTATTTTTTATTAAAAAAGCAGAAAAAACTGTGGAATTTTTAAAGGCTGTTTTTTTTTTATTTTATCCGAAACATTATAGTATAGGTTAAAAATAAATATGGATTAAATACCAATAAATAGATAGTAACAAATAAATATTATTGGATTTTTTTTTAATTGTAACCCGAATATTACTCTTTAAGTTATTAATTATATCTACTGTACTCTAATATCCCAAGAACAGGAAAATGAGTAGTACTCTTATTGAAACCCTGATGAAAACAAACTCCTAATAAATCTTCTCCCATGGTGAAATTTCTGGGTAGGGTTAAGGTACCGATGATTCGACAGTTTCGTAAAAAAAAAACACTTTCTACTCCAGAAGGCTTGATTTAAAGACTTTTGGTTTAATAAGGGTTTCAGTATGTAGGAAAAACATCTACGAATCTAACTGTTTGATTAGAAGTTCGAAGTTTTATCAGAAAAGGGCACACAACTCTGATTTTCTTAAATTGGAGCATTTTCACCTACAAAGTCGACAGAACAAAAAAGTTACATGTTTTCGACGTAAGTCGGAACCCAATTCCACACGTGTCGAAATAATTGGGGGATACTCGTGGGCAGATCCTGGTGCATTTGGCATGTCTATTCTTTTTACTTTATTTCTCCGTTATCATATGGAGTGTAATTGTTTGACCTAGGTCTCTATAATATAATGTGTGATATAATAATGTGATATAGATCTTTCTCTCTCTCTCTCTCTCTCTCTCTCTCTCTCTCTCTCTCTCTCTCTCTCTCTCTCTCTCTCTCTCTCTCTCTCTCACGTTTTTATTAGTAATAAATATACGTAACTTACGAATTAACTTACGTAACGAACTGCTCCAATCATATATTTTTAGTACGTATATTAGGGGTTCGCCCCCTCGTCAATACCTCACTCTTTAGGCTAATTTCGAATTTTTTTCCAATTCTTTAAAAATTACCTCTCAATCACAGAGGCTGTTAATTAGAATAAATAGCTCTTATGAAAGTAATAAAAAAATTAGCGTAAAGAGTGAGGTAATGACTAGGGGGCGAATCCAATCATATACGTAATAATTTCCATTCGTTTTAATTTTTGATCGTTTTTTTTTTTAAATAATGCTGGAAAATCCGGCGCCCCCTTCATAGCAATGTCCCTTCCCTCATGAAAACTTCCTCCATGTAAAGATCCTCTCAGGTAACCCTCGACCCCCCCCCCCCCCCACCAGAAAAAAATCCCCCTGAAAACGTCTGTATACTTCCCAATAACCAGTACTATATGTAAACATTGGGCAAAGTTCATAACTTGCAGCCCTTCCCCCGGGGACTGTGGGGGATTCAGTCATCCTCAAAGACATAGTAATTATATTTTTCGACCATGCTGAACGAAATGGCTATCTCAAAATTTTGATCGGGTGACTTTGGGAAAAAATGAGCGTGGGAAAAAATGGAGGGGCCTAGTTGCCCTCCATTTTTTTGGTCACTTAAAAAGGGCACTAGAACTTTTAATTTCGGTTCGAATGAGCCCTCCCGTGATATCCTAGGACCATTGGGTCGATACGATCACCCCTGAAAAAAAAGCAAAAAAAACAACAAATAAACACGCATCTGTGATCTTTCTTCTGGCAAAAAAAATACAAAATTCCACATTTTTTAGATAGGAGCTTGAAACCTCTACAGTAGGGTTCTGTGATACGCTGAATCTGATGGTGTGATGTTCATTGAGGTTCTGTGACTTTTAGGGGGTGTTTCCCCCTTTTTTTCGAAAATCAGGCAAATTTTCTCAGGCACGTAACTTTTGAAGGGTATGACTAAACTTGATGAAACTTATATATTTGAAATCAGCATCAAAATCTGATTATCTCTCTCTCTCTCTCTCTCTCTCTCTCTCTCTCTCTCTCTCTCCTCTCTCTCTCTCTCTCTCTCTCTCTCTCTCTCTCTCTCTCTCTCTCTCTCTCTCTCTCTCTCTCTTCTCTCTCTCTCTCTCTCTCTCTCTCTCTCTCTCTCTCTCTCTCTCTCTCTCTCTCTCTCTCTCTCTCTCTCTCTCTGTCACTCCTCTCTCTCTCTCTCTCTCTCTGTCACTCTCTCTCTCTCTCTCTCTCTCTCTCTCTCTCTCTCTCTGTCACTCTCTCTCTCTCTCTCTCTCTCTGTCACTCTCTCTCTCTCTCTCTCTCTCTCTCTCTCTCTCTCTCTCTCTCTCTCTCTCTTTCTCTCTCTCTCTATCTATCTACAATTTAATCCACTCTAAAAAAAATTAGTTTTGACTATCCTTTGTCTGGAAAGTCCAGATTTCTTGGAATATGCATGTCCTACTTAAGATTACTAGAAGTTTGTGACACCAAGGAGTTTTAACATGTTTCATTAGCATTTTGGGTGGGATAAAGTCTAAGAAAACGGGAGGGGATTTCAAGAATTTTAAGAAGTTTATTGTCATTATATTTGACTTAGTGGAATTTACTTTTATATATAAATTCTTAGCTTTATCCAAAAAATGGGTAGGATTTTGATGGGGTCATTTTTTATAGTTCTATGACATATTTCAAGGATCAGCAGGTCATCTACATATTAATAGCTTTGAGGGAATCTCACCAATTTCATTAATCAATACTACATATAAGAATGGTCCTTCCTTGAGGAATTCCACGCTAATTAGAGAGGGGTTCAGAGAGAATATTTTGTATTTTACAGCTTGGGATTTATTTGAAAGAAAACATGTAAGATTTACTAAGAGAGGGTCTACTTCAAATTTATTGATAAATGTGATAAATGAATTAGGGTGTTGTGATCAACCAAGTCAAATGCTTAAAAATATGAACATAGTATGAGCCCGAGGCCAAGCGGCAGTTCCTCAGATGATGGAAACGTCTAGCATCTAGCATTAAATCAGTAAAGCTACGATTAAAAAAAAAAAAATTAAACGTTTCTTTCATGTGAAATATTGTTATATTCATATATACTATGAAAACATATACTATGTTTTCGTCAGAGGACCCTTGAATTTCGACACCAATTGTTTATCATCTGTTTTAATTGGTTCTAGGCGTTTACCCCTCCGGAAAATACCCCCCCCCCCTGTGGAAAATAAGGCTTTCCAAATTTGAGAATTTAATTTGAGTTTTTTTTTTCCGTAGGGGGAAGTTTCCAACGGAAACTTCCGTAGGAAACTTCCCTCCGTTTCCGTTTTGGTACTTGTGTATTATGCGTCACTCACTCAAGTTTACGCTGTGTAAAATTCGAGAACACGCCAGTTTTTCCGTTAGTTCCTTCGTTACTGTAGAAATAAATTTAGGCTATAAATTTGCATATTAGGGAGGGGAGGGGGTAAAGTATAACGGGTCTAAAGTATAACGGATGTGTTTGGTACAATTATTCTGCATATTTGATAGATAGATAGAGAAGTGTATTTTAAAGCCAAATATACGGCCATGAACATAGTAAAATAACATAAATGAAAGGCAGAAATAACATAAACTTTGATCAGTGATCATCATAAAACACTTAAATGAAACACTACATTAACCTAATAATAGTACTTAATACTTAGAAAAACGGTCATTAAAAAAAAAACTTTTTTTTTTTGTTAGTTAGTTAGTTAACAAAATTTCCAGATACCTCGCTATTCTTCTGTGGCCATACCTAGAAAGAATTGTTTTCTGACTTCATACTGTCCAACTACTTCCCCCCCCCCCCCCCCTTGTGTGCAAATATATAGCCCAAATTATATATTTCTCATATATTTGCCACTTGTCTTTGTCTTGTCTCGCGCTAAGCTGAAAAATACTAGTGAAGAAACCGGTTTGTTCTCGAGTTTTACACAGCATAAACTTGAGTGAGTTGTCCATAATACACAAATTCAAAAATTTCTTCCCCCTACGGAAATAAAAAATATAACTCAAATAAAATTCTCAAATTTGGAAAGCCTTATTTTCCACGGGGGGTATTTTCCACGGTGGGGCACTTTCCGCCCGGGGGAGGGGGGTAGTTGCCGGGGGGTAAACACCGGCCACCGTTTTACATGTCCAATGAAGTCTTAACAGAGCTACCTATATTTCGACAAGGCCTGTTGCTGTATGCCGAAAATTTCAATAAGGTTACTACAAGATATTCTCAAAAGAAATGAATCTCATAATAGAAGCCATTATCTACATTTCAATTCGGCTGAAAGAACATTTTTAGTCAGTTGGGTATTCCACTACAACAGACAAGAATTTTCGACACTTAGTTCGGAACATAGTTTCGTCAATATAATATTAGCTGTCATTTAACTTAATTTTATGAAGAAAAAGCCAATGTGGCTACATTTTAGAAAATTCCAGATGCATCTTGATGCATTGGTGCTGATCCCACCTTTTTTTGCAAAAAAATAAAAATATTTTTGCAAAAAAAATAAAAATATTTCCCACCTTTTTGCAAAAAAAAAAAAAAAAAAAATTTTTGCCAAAAAATAACCAAGTAATGACAGTTTGAACTGTAATTGCCGGGAGCTCATTTTGTGTCGAAAACAGGAAACTGATTGAATAGATTGTTCTTTTCTTATCTGGATGTATGGGATATAGTGTCAAATGTCAACATTTCGCATTGTCAAAATATAACGACGGGTTCAAGACATGGTGTTCCAAGTCACGGCTAAGCAGAGTTACCCTCTTTCGAAGGAAAATTTCGACAATGGTTCCAAAATTGCACTGTCGAATCATCCTTTACCCTGGCCCTCTTGTTGCTCGTCACTTCTGCAAATGAATGTCCATCATCATCTTAGTCGAAAAATGACCCTAATGAGTCTCTTATCGTTTGGAAATATGCCCCAAACAATCACTTTTTAGATGTTGTCTACCGATTTTAGGGATATCACCAAATTGCAGGTTTACCTAAACTCATTGGGAGCAAATCAATTAAGAACTCACTTTTGGTGCTTACTTTTTGCGTGAACCAGACAAGAATTCATCCTGTTCGGCACCAATTGACGAAGGCGTTGATGAACTTAACCTGTCTTTGGCTGCCTCTTCAGTGAACCCTCGTCCCAGCGACGACGCCCGTGTCGGTCAAACTCCACTCAAGGATATATGTTATTCTTGAATGTCTGCCAGATTTTTTCAGTGATCACCAAGCAGGGCGTATTCAGGATTCTTGTTTGGAGGTATTTTTTTGGATAGGAGGGGGGGGGGGGTACACAAAACTAAAAAACGCATCAATAGTTTGTTTATATGCATTTTTGTTACATTTTTTACGAGCCGGACAAGCATTTACAGGGGGGGGGGTCACCCCCACCCCTCAATACAGCCATGCCAATAAGTCTCCTTTTTCAAGTCGGATTGGCGTCACGGGTAAGGACATCGAAGAATATAGTACCGATTGATGGTCTTACAACAGTTCGGCATCACTTTTAAACTATAGCCATGCGAAGAGACATTTGGAAGTTGATTTATCGACAGGCTGTCAACATGCTTGAGAAGTTGGGCTTCTACTAGGAAGAGCTGCTAGGGATGCCAAAAGAGGATCTAACAAATTCCGTAAGGCAGTGTAAATGAAGAAAAAGTAACGGCAACTATGAACAACTATTGACTATATTAAATGCTATCCTCAAAAGTCAAGGAACATTTGAAATATAACTATGACTGTAACTACGACTATGTACAGTGCAGTCATAGTGAACGTTTGAGAGTTATCCTGATAACAATATGTTTACAGACCTAGTCACATGGGACGGGAGACTCCTTCCCCAAGACTGGTCTAAAGGCTTTCTGCCCTATTTTAATTGTAAATAGTGGTATAAAGAGGCACTTACCCAATTTGAAGCCCTTCTCAACCTCCGACTCGACCTCCTCTGGTAGTATATGCTACTCTTGATTAAGCCTCGTCTTGATTGACATCATTCACCCTACCACCAGCATGACCGGCTTCGATTTGACGGCCAATCATAGCCGTGAGAATATTTGAAGGCTGTCCAGCTATATTGACTGTCCAATCATAGCCGCCGGTTCAAAACTGATCCCCGTACAAAAATACTGCTGGTAGGGTAAATGATGTCAATCAAGACGAGGCTTTAGAGAAATGATCTTGAGAAACACTATCAGCGTGACAGTTTTTCTTTTCAATAAAAACAAAAAATGTTGTAAATTTTGTACGTATAATTGTTCTTTTATTTTATCTTTTCAAAAAGCATAGATTTAATAAAAATTTATTTAATCCAGAGTCTCATGGAACTCCACAAGCGACGAAAAGCAATCACGGAGCCGGAGACTCGCTACTTCTTACGACAGATTCTTATCGGAGTCAAATATTTACATGATAATAAGATCATCCATAGAGATCTGAAGTTAGGTAACCTTTTTTTGAATGACGAAATGGAAATCAAAATCGGTGACTTTGGCTTGGCCACAAATGTTGTCGGTGGTGAAAGGAAGAAGACACTGTGTGGCACTCCAAATTATATTGCCCCTGAGGTTTTGAACAAGAAAGGGCATTCTTTTGAAGTGGATGTTTGGTCCATAGGATGTATAATGTAAGATTTTTTTACATGTTATTTTACAATTTTTTTCCTTTTTTCTTACGATTGGTACAAATCATAAACTCTTTAAAAATCGAGGATAGTGTGTGATACACTGTATGGTACTCCAGATTATACTGTTCTAAGGTTTTGAATAAGAAAGGTATTCTTTTGAAGGGGCTGTTTGGTCTATAGAATGTATAATACTATATTTTTTAATCTGTATTTATTCTTAATATTTTACAATTTTCCCTTTTTTCTTATGATTTGATAAAAATTATTTTTTTTTTTAAATCGAGGACTGTGTGTGGTACTCCCAATTATACTGCTGTAGAGTTTTGAAGAAGAGAATATATTTTTTTGAGGTAGTTTTATATTTTTCTTGTTTTTTCTTACGAATTTGTGAAAATTGACGTGTCGGAACCTACATACCTTACCGTACATACCGTATTTTGAATTTGACGGTTTTTACAAAATTTTGGCATTCTTGATTGTTCTTTTCAAGTGGATGTTGAGTCAGTTAAATTTGATCTTTTTATATTGTTGTTTCTTCTTTGACCTATTTGTTAAAAATTAATGTTTGGTAGCATGGGCATATATAGGTTCTTCCCTATGTAGCTTGCTAACAAAATTATAAATGAATTAGAAAGTTTAAAACAAAATGGTAAAATTACTCCACAACTATATAATACATTTTTCCCCCGCGGTAGCGTTTGTCCAAAGTTTTATGGTCTACCAAAATTACATAAGCAAGGCATTCCTTTAAGGCCCATAGTAACTTGTACGAAACCCCCCACATCCAATATTGGGAAATGGTTATGTATAGCCTTTAAACCTTTGCTTTACTCTCAAAAATCATATATATATAATTCAGTAGATTTAGTTGAAAAACTCAAAAATGTAAATATCTCGGAAAATACAATTATAAGTAGCTTTGACATTGTTTCAATGTATACAAATATTAATGTAGCAGTACCTGAACAATTATTAGAAAATAAAATCAAAGAAATTATCATTCAATAGAATCTTCAGCAGCAGGAATAGATTGTGAAGTCTTAATGACCTTGGTTAAACTCTGCAACAAATACTCAATGTATTTCCAATTCCGTAATTCTTTTTACCTGCAAATTAATGGCTTAGCGATGGGCGCGCCCCTCTCCGGGTTACTGGCGAATATTTATGTGGAACTTATTGAAAATTGGGCATTAGATTCGTTTACTTTTTTTTGAAAATCGAGGACTGTGTGTGGTGCTCCAAATTATACTGTTGTAAAGTTTTTGAAGAAGGGAATATAATTTTTTTAAGTAGTTTTACGTTTTTCTTATTTTTTCTTACGAATTAGGGAAAATTGACGTGTCTGAACCTACATACCTTACCGTAAATACCATATTTTGAAGCTGACGGTTTTTACACAGTTTTGGCATTCTTGATTACTCTTTTAAGTGGATGTTGAGTCAGTTAAGTTCGATCTTTTTATATTGTTGTTTCTTCTTTGACTTGTTTGTAAAAAATTAATGTGTGGTAGCATGGGTGTACATAGATTCTTCTCTAGGGGGGGGGGGGGGAGGGCAGCTGATTCTGTGATGAAGGGTGGGGAGCTGAAGTTATATTGGCAGCTCACAAAACCTTGCATTGCCAGCAAGTTCTATCATACCTATGAAATCTTTATTAATAAATAATCACCAAAAATCATAAATCATCAATAAGCTTCAGCATTAATCTTCTTGGATTAGAGCTAAATCTTTCCAAGACATTATGGATAATTTTTTCTTGTCTGACTTTTATTCTGTCATTCCAGCTGTTTATTTCCAGCTTTTTCAACCATCTACTTTTTATCTACTGCTTTTTAGCCATCTACCTTTTTTCAACTGCTTTTTCAACGATCCGCTTCTCAGCCATATCTAGTTTAAATTTTAATTTCTAGGGGGGTGGGGCAGCCGCCCCCCCCCACCCCCCATTCCCGTACGCCCATGTGTGGTAACTTTCAAACTTTACCATATGTTAAGCAGATATTTTGAACGAAATATTCGCATTGTTGGTATTTTACTGATGTGGATATCTGCTAGTTTTAGTTGGGATCAAAACATTGTAACAGTATATCCAAGCACAGTCTATTTATTAGATATCATGAAGAAAAATAAATTTGAAAGTCATTTCCTGTGGAAACTCAAAAATAAATAAAAAATAAGATATTTTGCAATGTAAAAAAAAAATACATGTAAAAAATTTCTTAGACCACACTGCTTTTCCATTTACGAAAAATTAAGCAAGAAAAAACGGGTTGTAATTTCAACAAAGCAGTGTAAATAAAAACAAAACAACACTTTAATTAAAAAAATATCCCGAATATTTCGGCCCCACGTCTGGGAGCCTTTCTCAACGGAAAAAAAAATGTTTAAAAAAATAAAACACATACAAATAATACGACAACCAAACATACGAGGAAGAAGAAAAAATTAAATAAGAACAACTCACATTATAAACAAACTTCCAGCACTGGCGTTATAACAAGAACAAAACCAAAGCGAATGTCTATGGCAGGGCCGTATCCAGGATTTTTGTTCAGGGGGGGTTTTACTAATTTTTGACTTTTTTTGGGGGGTTTTTACTCATTTTTGACTCAGTTTTCGACTAATTTTACTGATTTTTACCTAGGTTTTACTAATTTTCGACTTATTTTCGAGTCGGTCAAAAATTTCGGGGGGGGGGGGGTTCAAACCGGGTACCCCCCCCCCCTGGATACGGCCTTGGTCTATGGTGAAACCATGGGTCAGTCTCCTCAACATTCAGTGCATCTTAGACACTTCTTTTTCTTGCTTAATTTTTCGTACATGTAAACTTCTTTTGACTTGAATTTTGAATAAAAAAAGACGAATTCGTTTCCAGTGGATGTCTGGTCAATTAAATGTATAATTTGAGTTTTTTATTGTCGTTTTCTTCCTTAACATTTTCATTTGTAGTTTTTTTCTTCATGTTGTCATTTGACAACATTTGATGTAGATGGCGTACAGGCTTTACCCTGTTCTAATCTAACGTGTTTATAAAATTAGGTCATATCTCCCAATATGACCAATGTATAAATTATTATAATTAGTGTAATATTATCATAATTCATACCAAACTATAATATTTTTATAATTGTAAAGCTCAAAAATTGTAAAGAAGAGAAAACGAGTGAAAATCGAAGAGAACTTTGCAAATATTTCGGTCGCGACCTACGCTGAACCATCTTCAATGTTGAATAAGAAAAATAGAGATAAAAGTCCAGAGGATAATACAAAAATCAAACCTTAAAAAAAATGAAACTAAAATAAGTTATTCTTTCATCGTTACTTGGAAAGGGTCTTATTATTGAGTGCAGCAAGATGTGTAGCTTCACAAACACTACCCAGTATGATATTCCAAACAATTTTTGTAAAATTTCTAATGATAAATATGTACAAATAATAGTTCAAATAGGGATAAGTCCTTTTAATAGACAGTGAAAACAATGACAAAATCTCTGGATATTTCGATCACATACACAGTGATCGTTTATCTGTCAATGATTACTGTGTATGTGATCGAAATATCCAGAGATTTTGACATTGTTGTCACTGTCTAATAAAACGATTTATCTCCATTTGAACTGTTATTTGTACGTCATGGAGAGGCAGCGTGATCTCAAAAAATTCTAAATTTAAGGTATTATGTCGAAACATGGGCGTAGGGAGGGGGAGGGGGGCAGCTGCCCCCCCCCCTAGACCTTCAAATTTACATTAGATATGGCTGAAAAAGCAGTTGATAAAACTCCATCACACTATCGACTGCCCCCCCCCCCCCCCCCCCCCTAGACAATATGCTGCCTACGCCCATGTGTCGAAAATACTTGATTTATAAAACAACGCTTTAAATGATTTGGATCATACAAAGCATGATAATTTCAGTAGTGATTTGGAAGGTTACTATCACCAGGAACTAAATAATCTCCGAACCAGTAAAAGATTTAAAGTTTCATAAAACAAAAGTTCAATAGGGATAAATCATTTCTATAGACAGTGAAAACAGTTACAAGATCTCTGGATATTTCGGTCACATATACAGTGACCGTCTTCAGCATGTTACCGAAATATCCTGAGATTTTTAACTGTTGTCTAATAAAAAGATCTATCCCTATTTGAACTGTTATTTGAACATCATGGAAAGGAAGTGCGGTCTTGGAAAATACTTATGATAAATGTGCTTATGAATGGTAAACTTTTGTTGTTGTGTATGGCAGATTACATATGGGGAAGTAAACATATGTTCCTCCTTGGACGCTTAAATCTCTGAACTAGATAGTGCAGATATATAGTGACCCAATCATTTTCAAGATTCAGTTGGGTAATAAGTAGGCCTACTTACTATTGTGAATTTAGTTGATTATTATCACTGTTTTGTTTCTTAGGTATACTTTGCTGGTTGGGCGTCCGCCATTTGAAACTCAAACACTGAAAGAGACCTATGCCAAGATCAAGAAGAATGAATACCACGTTCCCTCGAGAATTGGACCTCTTGCCAAGGATCTCATAATGAGAATGCTTCAGGGTGATCCAACGAGGCGTCCAACAGTCCACCAAATTCTGACTGATGATTTCATGACCCTTGGTAAAAAATTTCTCTTGCTCATTTTCTCCAAATCCATGCCCTTGCGTTTTTCTTATGTATAAAGGAATATCCTCACAGGATCCGAATTTCATAAATGCTTCCGAATTCATTGATTAGGACCGAATCTTAGCGAATGATTTTTTTTTTTTTTTTTCAAAACGACTATTCATTAGCTCAAATGGTCAAATTTGTGTTCATGCCGAGTAAATATAAAAAAAAAACGTGGCCAATAGCTACATGAAATGCTGCCAACACTGTACACTCATCAGTCTGATATTCGGGCCAAATAAGTTAGGGTCAGTGTTGAGCGAAATTTGACTAAACTGTTTTCGACTAAACGATTTGCCTTTATCAATAAATAGGCTCAGGGTATCATCTGGTTTTGAGAGTTTATCTGCACTCTCATACTCACAAATTGTGCGTGAATTTTGCCACAAGGATCTAAAGACCAATCTCAATTTTGTTTTGATAGAATTAGACAGATCGAAATCTTTCATACCGACTCCAAGGTTTCCAAAACCGAAGCGGGAAAACATGCTAGATTGGCTCAAGTGGAACTCAATTTTGGGGTCTTCATTCAATTCGATACTCAGTTCCTTTTTATATTTCTGATTTTCAGGATCAGTATATGTCACTGGTTAGTGGGCTAGACTTGTATTCCTATGTACTTAAGAATAGGGGTTAAAATCCTTGTGACAACGATTTTTTGGTTTGAAACGATGGCCAGTGGTGTGACTCTGTAAGCTTAGCCAGATTCGACCCAGCTCCAAAAAGGTTACCCGGGGAAATCCGAGGAAGATAAAGAGCAATAGTGTGTGAAAGCACAGGATGGCTGGCCCCTAACCCCCAATTGCAATTCCTGGTTGAAGGGTCTAGAGTGCCACGACTTTTCTAGTATCTGTATCAGTCTTCTGTTTCTGAACCCCGGATTTCGCTATTACGCATCATGGCCTCTTTTTAATGCTAAGTTTTTTGTGTAGAGAAGGTTCACCCGTATCCTTAATATTGGAACAATTGCAATAAGTATATTGACTGATTAGTTGAAAATGTTTATACCTACGTATAATACGAATTCTTGTGTTTAATTTCTCAAGCTGCCTTTTTAAACTTCTGGTTACAATGGGCTGCGGTTAACTCTTTACTAGTTTGAACGTAAAGGTACATTCATGATTTGAATAAAAAATGTCAAATTAAGGAATATAATTTATATATTTAGAGGGTTTTAGCTCATTTTTTTGAAATTTTAATTCGAGATAACTTCTACTTTCTGGTATAGCTAACTATAACTAGTGTGTTAGTCTAGTCTATAACTAGTTACCGTCGTATTTTCTTTCATTGATTTTATTATTCTCACTTAAAGCTGTGGCTGGGATAAAACTCAAGTGGGGAGTAACAGTATTTGAAATTTCATAAAATAAAATAAACAAGGCTCATTGTGTTTATCATCTATTAAATCTTCTTCTTCAACAAAATCAGTTTAATTATTCAAAGGATCTAAGTAATATGCTATTTACTCACTTGAAACCACAGTTTATATAATTATCCAGTAAGCTTATCGCAGATCATTTCTGGTCTTCGTTCTCGGTGCGAACAAAAAGCTCCTCCCACCTCTTTCTTCACTTATGGATCAGTGTGTTTGCGTCTATCAATGAGAAATGGTTACAAAGTGCATTATTCGTAATAGCGGGTTTCCGATTATTTCGCGTCTGACTTGTCTACCCGTGAAAAGATCTGATGCCGCTTATGTTTCTATCTGCAAAAACGTTCTCCGGAGCACTCGCACCCCGGTCCGGGTTTTATAATGGGTGAGATAGGGAATGATCATACTGGATAATTATATAAACTGTGCTTGAAACTCCAGCGTGATGTGGGGTTTCTCTGTAACCCCATATGAGGATTGTATTTATGTCTTATGTCTGGCAGCAATGATGGTGCTATACATCAACTTAGTGGCTTGGCAGACCTCATTGAGCCAACGCGCAAATACTCAGTTACTCAGTTATGGCACGCTCACTACTCGGTTATGGCATGCCATTTACGGTCATTCATTTTTGTTCAAATGCTTCATACATCAAATGATAGTGAGAGTGCTATTCATTCATGTAATTTCTCAGCACACTTCAGTGAGCTAATGCACAATTCTATTTCAGTTACTTACTGGCCGTTAACAGCAACAGGAGGATTGTGCATACTTTATTATACATGGATACCCATCACATAATTCACTGGCATGCATTTTCATGCAAATGCATCTTACGTCTAGCAGCAGTGATAGTGCTACCCATTAATGTAATTTTTTCAGCAGACTCAACTGAGCTAATGCACAACTCCCTTCAGTTACTGACTCGCTCGTGGGAACTGTGCACATGCTTATGTGTCCGGGTTACAGCAAACCCCAGCACGCTAATCACGTCCTTGCAAATGGATTTTCTGTTTATTTCTTCATGAAATACGCTTTATAACATGTCATTCTTTAATAAATGAACCATAATATATTCATATTAATTTACTACCTTAGTATACAGATAAAAGCATAATGACAAATATAAATAGATAGACTTTGACTGGAATTCACCCTACCCCTCCATACTAATTATGAATATGCTGAACCGCACCGCCATAGGGGTTATCCTAAGTTTAAACTTGATATTGTTCGGAATGGCAAGCTCGACCGTAAGCTCCGTAATAATCTGTAATGTAGCCAGTCTGAAAGGGAAAGCATAATAAAAATATTTGGTTTGAAACTACTTTAACATAGAAATATGAAGAGATAAATAAAGGATTCCGTAGGTATGTATACAGATTGACGTTTCTCATTTTCAGGGTTCTATCGCGTCTTGCTTCCCGTTGCTTGGCAATGGCACCATGTTTTGACACGAAACTGTATTTTCTTTTTTCCTTCACTAGGGTATGTTCTATTGCGAGTTCCTTTTTCCTGTTTGACAATGGAGCTGCGTTTTGACACGAAACTAAATTTTCTTTTTCCTTCGGTAGGGTATGTTTCATCACGGGTTCCTTTTCCTGTTTGACAATGGTGCTGCGTTTTGACACGAAACTAAATTTTCTTTTTCCTTCGCTAGGGTATGTTCCTTCACGACTTCCCTTGTCCTGTTTGACAATGGCGCCACGTTTGGACACGAAACTGAATTTTCTTTTTCCTTTGCTAGGGTATGTTCCATCACGGCTTCCTTTGTCCTGCTTGGCAATGGCGCCGTGTTTGACACTAAACTAAATTTCCTTTTTCCTTCCCTAGGGTATTTGACACGCGTTTTGACACGGAACTGATTTTATTTTCCTTCTCTAGGGTATGTTCCATCGCGAATCCCTTTGTCCTGCTTGGCAATGGCGCCGTGTTTGACACTAAACGGAATTTTCTTTTTCCTTACCTAGGGTATGTTCCGTCACGGCTTCCTTTTTCCTGCTTGACAATGACGCCGTGTTTTGACACGGAACTGATTTTATTTTCCTTCTCTAGGGTATGTTCCATCGCGAATCCCTTTGTCCTGCTTGGTAATGGCGCCGTGTTTGACACTAAGCTGAATTTTCTTTTTCCTTCCCTAGGGTATATTCCGTCACGACTTCCTTTGTCCTGTTTAACAATGGCCTCGTGTTTGACACTAAACTAAATTTTCTGTTTCCTTCCCTAGGGTATGTTCCGTCACGGCTTCCTTTTTCCTGCTTGACAATGACGCCGTGTTTTGACACGGAACTATTTTATTTTCCTTCTCTAGGGTATGTTCCATCGCGACTTCCTTTGTCCCGCTTGGCAATGGCGCCGTGTTTGCCACTAAACTAAATTTTCTTTTTCCTTCCCTAGGGTATGTTCTGTCACGGCTTACTTTGTCCTGTTTGACAATGACGCCGCGTTTTGACACGGAACTGATTTTATTTTCCTTCTCTAGGGTATGTTCCATCCCGGCTTCCTTTGTCCTGCTTGGCAATGACGCTGTGTTTGACACTAAACTAAATTTTCTTTTTCCTTCCCTAGGGTATGTTCCGTCGCGACTTCCTTTGTCCTGCTTGACAATGGCGCCGCGTTTTGACGCAAAACTAAATTCTAGCATCGTAGCAGTTCGAAGACCATTGGGAGAGATAAACCAAAAAGGTGAGCTCTTAAATGTTTAATCAGACTCTTTTTTGTCACTGAACAAACTAGTGAGGTAAATTAAATGTTTTCTCAGGGATACAGTTTCACCGGCTCTATCTTGTGGGGTGTTTTATTGTCAGTTTTTGGTAGTTTTTTGGGTTGCCAGTAGTTGGTGCACAAATCTACTTTGGAGCAGTTAAAAATTTGATAGCGATATCGTTTTTATAGAAATTATGATTTTTTAAATTCTTGCACGAGTGCAATTTACAATGGTATGTACTTGTTGAATTCTAGTAGACTTTAAGTCTAGCTCTTTTTGAAGTAAATTCAAACATAATTTTATGCATAACTTGTCTGTTTGGAAAACAGTACGTATTGTACGTATTGTTTTATATTGTACGTATTGTATATATTGTACGTGTTGTATTGTAAACAGTACGTAACAGTAGTGAAGTTTATTCAAATACAATTCTCGAACATAATTGTATGTACAATTTTTCAGTTTGTTAAACTGTACGTCGAACTCTATTCAAACATAATTTTCTATTATAATTCTGCGCATGATCCTTGAAACTTAGTGGGCTAAAAGTTGAACTCTATTCAAAGCTATTTAAGCATAATTTATAAAATTTGAGTAGACTGTAAATCAAACTCGATTTGAAGTCTATTCAATTGTCGTTCATTGTGCAACTATCAAACTTTAGTAGAGTGTAAGTTGACTCTATTCAAAGCCAACTCAAACATAATTCTTAATATAATTTTTGAATTTGATAGAATATAAGTCGAACTCCTATTCAAAACCTATTTAAACATAGTTTATAAAATTTTAGTAGACTGTAAATCGAACTCAATTCGAAGTCTATTCAAATGTAGTTCATTATGTAATATTCGAGGTTCAGCAGACTCTCGAAGCGGAAAACTATACAAAGCCTATTCAGATATATTTCTATTCTAATTCTCGAATTTGGTAGACTTTAAGTCGAACTACATTTAAAGTATATTCAAATATACCTTTGAATACAATTCTACACGTAGTCCAGTCATCCTGGCTAAGTGGACGTGCGCTTGGTTGAGAATTCTTTGTTTAAGGGGCACGGGTTCGTTCCCTGGCGTGGCCAGATATCTGGTTTGGGAAGCGGGTCAGTGGTGTGACTCTGTAAGCTTAGCCAGAGCCGACCCAGCTCTAAATGGATACATGGAGAAATCTGGGGAAGGTAAGCAAGAAGTGTGTGCAAAAGCACAGGATGGCTGGCCCCCAGCCCCCCATTGCACTTCTTGGCTGAAGGGCCGCGAAACGGAGGTCAGCACCGCCGGTTTGGACTTTAAGGTTCTAGTGCCGTCATACTTAGTTACTTACTATACGTAGTCCTTGAAATTTAGGAGACTGTAACTCGAACTCCATTCAAATATAATTCTTGGAATTTAATAGACCATAAATCGAACACTCTTCAAGGTCTATTTAAAGTCAAAACGTCAATATTGATAAAAAAAAAAAAACGGGAAAATGTAAACAATGGGAGAATTAAATAGCTTACAGCCCTTGCCCCAAGGGCTTCCAATAATTTTTTACTTTTAAAAATGGCTTCAGAACTTTCAATGTCAAATCAAAAGAACCCCTTCCATGTTTTTTACGAAGAATCCTTTCATACGAAGTGCCTTAGTGAAAAAAATGATACATACATCCCATTTCGCTTGTTACTGAGGCGTCAAATCCAAAATTATAAAATTCATCACTAAAGCTCACTGTAGCACCAAGGCGGTGGCCGAAATTTGCTTGTTTATTTATTTGTATTTTTTCCAATTCAGAGAATTTGCCTCAAGTTAGCGCGCCTGTTGCAAAGTCTGTGCCTCAGAAAAAGAGTGAATCGCCTGAAGCATTGCTTCTAGACCTCCATACTCAACTGAAGGATCTTATACAGTCTAAAAATAGCAAGAATGCCAAAGCTAATATGGGTAAGTGTTCTTTCACTCTCTTCCTCTCTTTATCTTTTTCTATCTCTCCTTCTCTCCCTGTCTTTTTATCCCCCTTCTCTCTTTCGCTTGTTTTACATCTCCTCCCCCTTTCTCTCATCTTTTTCTATCGCTCCACCTCCCCTCTGTCTTTTAAGTCTTTTCTCTCCCTTTTTATTCCTTTATTTTTTTCTCTCTTCTTCATGTATCTTTTTTTGTCTTCTTTGGTCTTCTATGTATTTCCTTTTATCTATATCTTCTTATGACTTATACCTTCGACCTGTGCTTATAATTTTGTGCATGCAGTGCGGAGATTGGGGTTTGATTCCCTCATCCGCAAGGCTGTGCGACAGGCCTGCATTCTGTCTTTATTAAAAAAGACCAAGCAACTGAAACGTCAGTTCGATACCCTATTTGCTCTATTGATCCAACAACCAACAATTTAAAACGCTTTTTGAAAAAAAATGTCAAGTGAGAAAAAAAACATAATTGAAAGCTGGCTCAGTAATTGCATTGTCGAAAACCTTATCCTAACTTATACGGGCCTGGGGTTCGGACCCCGCCGCAGCATAGTTGTGCGTTTAGTTCGCTACTTGTCCCTGTAAAAAGACCCAGCAACTGAAGCGTAGATTCGACGTCCTATGCGCCAGCAATGGCTCTGAGGGATTTTTTTAAAATCATAACTCTCTTTTGTTACGACGTTATTTATTTAGATGACGCTGAAGACCCAGAAAGTGTACCCATGGTATGGATTAGCAAATGGGTTGACTACTCGGATAAATACGGCTTTGGCTATCAACTCTGTGATGACAGTATTGGTGTGATATTCAATGATCTCACTCGACTTTTGCTTCTATCCAATGGAAAGTAAGTCCTTTGTTTTTCTTCAATTTATTGGATACCCGAATTTTACTTCTAGCCAATAGATGCAAAGCATAGGGGATTATTTTTATTGTTCCTATCTTAGTCTTGGGTTTATGGTAATAATTAGGTTGAGTGACTCCTTGATGAGTCCTTTTCTAATTGTATTTGGCCAATAAAACTTTTAAAAACTTATCTGTGGTTCAAATTAAGTCGTGAAAAGATGTCTCTGTTTTTATTTCTTCACCTCCTTCTAGAAATTTCAAAAACAAGTCTTAGCAAATGGGCTTCATCAGTTGATTCAGCATGAAAATATAGTTAAGAAGATGTATATAATGAAACTTTCCTCTTTTACTCATGTGTGTTCTTATCACAAGGATCGATTGTTTTAACTCAGGGATCTCCATACTACAAATGTGGCCTAATAGAAGACAAAAAAAAGATATAGGCAGAAGAGAGAGAAAAAATAAAGGAAAATAAAGGGAGCGAAAGGCCTTAAAAGACAGAGGGGAGGTGGAGCGATAGAAAAAGAGAAAAGATGAGAGAGAGGGGGAGGAGATGTAGAAAAAGAGAAAGAGAGAAGGGGAATAAAAAGAGAAGGAGAGATAGAAAAAGATAAAGAGAGGAAGAGAGAGAAAGAACACTTACCCATATTAGCCTTGGCATTCTTGCTATTTTTAGACTGTATAAGATCTTTCAGCTGAGTATGGAGGTCTAGCAGCAATGCTTCAGGCGATTCACTCTTTTTCTGAGGCACAGACTTTGCAACAGGCGCGCTAACTTGAGGCAAATTCTCTGAATTGGAAAAAATACAAATAAACAAACAAAGAAATTTCGGGCACCGCCTTGGTGCTGCAGTGAGCTTTCATTAGTTTTAGTACAGTATGGAAAATTTGGTTCAGAAATGGGACATCACAGTGCGTGGTTTGGGAAGTTTCCCAAAGCGATACAGCATTAACTTCAACAGGCCTTTTATATTTCCATCGCAATGCAATAAAATTTGCCAGTACGTACGCGCGAAGGTGGAGTTATGATAAAAGGTGTGTGACTGGCGTGACCCAATAATCTTTAATAGAGAGTATAGGAATATTCAGTTCTGTTATATTTATGCTATGTCCATCAGCTGGTCTGAAATAAATAAAAAGCAAAAAAAGAATTTCTCAAATGTCTGAGAAAATTTTGTTAGAAGTTTTGGGAAAGAGTAGAATAACTACTACGGAAGAAGGATGAAAAGTAACCCTGTAAAGATAAAAATACAAGAAAGAAGATGAAAATAAAATTTATGAGATTAAAAAAATAAACTTGAACTTCTTTTCTATTTTCAAAATTATTTCAAATTTTTGAAATCAGTAATGTTCAAATTTTGACAAATCAAAAGGTTAAAAAAAGATATGAGAGAACTGTAGATGATGGGAAAATTTTGTTCTCTCTCTCTCTCTCTCTCTCTCTCTCTCTCTCTCTCTCTCTCTCTCTCTCTCTCTCTCTCTCTCTCTCTCTCTCTCTCTCTCTCTCTCTCTCTCTCTCTCTCTCTCTCTCTCTCTCTCTCTCTCTATCTCTATCTCTCTCTATCTCTATCTCTCTCTCTCTCTCTCTCTCTCTCTCTCTCTCTCTCTCTCTCTCTCTCTCTCTCTCTCTCTCTCTTCTCTCTCTCTCTCTCTCTCTCTCTCTCTCTCTCTCTCTCTCTCTCTCTCTCTCTCTCTCTCTCTCTCTCTCTCTCTATCTAACTATCTCTCTCTCTCTCTCTCTCTCTCTCTCTCTCTCTCTCTCTCTCTCTCTCTCTCTCTCTCTCTCTCTCTCTCTCTCTCTCTCTCTCTCTCTCTCTCTCTCTCTCTCTCTCTCTCTCTCTCTATGTAACTATCTCTCTCTCTCTCTCTCTCTCTCTCTCTCTCTCTCTCTCTCTCTCTCTCCCTCTCTCTCTCTCTCTCTCTCTCTCTCTCTCTCTCTCTCTCTCTCTCTCTCTCTCTCTCTCTCTCTCTAACTATCTCTCTCTCTCTCTCTCTCTCTCTCTCTCTCTCTCTCTCTCTCTCTCTCTCTCTCTCTCTCTCTCTAACTATCTCTCTCTCTCTCTCTCTCTCTCTCTCTCTCTCTCTCTCTCTCTCTCTCTCTCTCTTTAAAAAAAAAAACAAAAAAAAAAAAAATAAAAAAATCTTGAACCGAATGTGTCTTCGTCAGATAATCAAATCCTGGAATATATCCTCTTTGTTGTTTATTCCCGATATTTTTTCATGAAATTAATCGGTTCGTAATAATTATCGTAATCTTTTTGTGTAATCGCAGTCAGTATATGTATGATTTAAATTAAACGTCTTAGATAAAGACGTAAGCAAAATGAAAAGATTTGGGGGGTTCTGAGAGTTCAAGGGGCAAGAATAGGCTTGGAAATTTATGTTGCGATGACTAATTCGTTTAGATGAATTAATGAGGGTGAACAAGTGGTGTTGTGTAACAAGAAGATCGATCAAGTGGCTAGCTCCACTTACCTGGGCAGTGATTTTGGAAAGACGGTAGATGAAGTGAAGATGTTAAAAATAGAATAGCTAAGGCCCAGGGTGTTTCTCACAATTGAAAAGAGTTTGGAAGAATAAAAAAACAAGTCTGCGGACCAAGATCAGAGTATTGGAAGCTAAGGTTATAGCAGTGCCGAAGTATGGATATAAAACGTGAGTGCTTCGAAAGGCAGATGAAGATTGTTAAATATTTTCCGGAGGAATGGTATGTCAAGTAACAAGCTTTACGAAAAATATGATTTGATTCCACTTTCTAAGGCTATATTGGAAGAATATGGCTAAAGGATAACTGATGGCCAAAGAAAACGGAAAGCTCATCCTCCCCGACTGGGGTGGAAATAAGTCATAAAGGAGGGTTTCAAGGGGATCGGAACTTCACGAAAGGGGTAAAGATTGGGATTTTGACTAGAGTTGATTGGAAGAGTGTGCGTAGCTGCGTTGGCCTTAAGCTGCTTGGTTGTTAATCACGATGAATGTGGCCTAAGCTGTGTTGGCCTTAGCTGTTATAGATCATGTGATCTATATTGGTAGTAGCCTCACTGTTATGAATGTATGAGCACTGCTGGTAAATACCTGCATGTACCAGTTGTCTCACTAAATACCAGGGGGGGGGGTAACAGACAGGGAAAAGGAATGGTACATAGCAGGTTATTATATAAACCATTCATTTAATAGCAAAATAAGGAATAAAACTTATATGATCAAAGAATTAACTTAAAATAACTAAAATTATTAATACTCACCATAAATTGACTTCTAGTTGATGAACATGAGATATGAAGATGGCCAGGAAGCAGTACCGGGGGCAGGAACAGGGGTTGACAATTTTTTTTAGTATATCTTCTCTGGGATAAAAGAACTACTTCTCAGCTAGTTCTAGAGCTTAAGCATGCGTGAGTCAGTTATTGGCAGCAGTAGTAGTATGACGAGGTATCTCAGTCACTTGTATAATGAATATAACTCTTTCTCTTTTTTTCCAGAGACATACATTACATCGAACGAGATGGCACAGAGAATTATCATAGTCTTACAACTTTTCCAGCGAGTTTGGACAAGAAAGTTAAACTTCTTTCCTATTTCCGGAACTATATGAATGAACATCTCCTCAAAGCAGGAGCCCTTATGGCTCCAAGAGAGGGAGATGAGCTCAGTAGAATTCCAAGTTTGCAGAAATGGTTTAGAACATCTCGTGCTGTTGTTATGCATATGACTAATGGAACGTTTCAGGTATGATTATGGTTGCAAATTTTCGTTTGCTCCTGTTGGCTCTTCTGTTAACCCGGTTAACACCACTGGCATCGAAGTAAGAATATCTAAGGAGCTTTCTGCCCTTAACAGACTGAAACGCTACCTTTTAACATTTTTTAAATTTAACATCAGACGCGCACCAAAACTACGTATTTTCAACGCTCTCGTCGGCTCTGTGATGCTCTACGGAGCTGAGAGGTGGCAAACATCGGCCGCAACTCTCTAGGGCATCCATATGTCAAAGTCTGAGTGACATAGAAGATCTGTCAGTACGACTTCATGAACCAGAAGTTATTCCAACTCACTAAACAGTCTCGGTTTAATTCAAATAGCTGAACGAACCATACGATGGTTTGAATGCCTCCAAACCTACCCGTAAATGTCATTTACGACTTCCACACTATCACAGCCGGCTGGAGGCAACCCGGGTTGGCCAAAGAAACGATGGTCCGATGATATGTCAGAGTTCTTGACGGTGGCAAATATTAGGCTTAGCAACGACAAGCGCTCTTCATGACCCGAAATGGATAGAAGAGGCAAACTTCACTCTCTACGCCGAGTAGAATTAAGAAGAGATTTAAGTCCAGTCACAAAAACCACGAAAAAGTGCAACACACTTTGAAGTGTTGAACTACTAAACAAAAGGACTAATAACAGTTGAACATATTAAACATATTGAACATATTAAATTTACATGAACATATTAAATTTACATGCTCGACATAGCACTAAGAAGCGCTAAAACTGAGCTGTTTACAAGGTACATAAAAATTGCAAAAGAATAAAAGATATAGAGTAAAACTTCGAATAACGAAACAAAATTTAAACAAAAGAGAAAACTAACGGTTTTTAAAGCAGAAAAATGAAATGCTTATCCTAATTAAATATAAAGGCCGACTTTTTTACCAGGGATTCCGTAACATTTGGAAGCATTTGCACTGCATGTCGAAGGTAATCACACTGTAAATGATGCATTTATGGTAGCTGAATTTCGCACTGCAGGCTTGAGTGTTTGCTATAAACTTTTCTAATGCCCGTGGGATGTTACAGTAGCCCTTTCTACTATTTTTTGCCACCGAATACCCAAAAACATATGCCACTCAAATAGCTTATGAAAATAAAGCTTTCTTTTGTTTTTGAGAATCAGCAGATTGTTGTTGCATCGAATTTTTAGAGACGAATGTATTTTGAAAACCTGGAATTCTGTAAAAAGTCCAGTTTTGAGACGTCTTAATAGCCTCTGTAGATTCAAACAACCATAAATTACCTACAAATTTCTTCTTCTTCCTTTGAATGCAATTTAGCTCTTTTCTTATTCCTTTGTATTGGGATAGTATTTATATTTATCTACAGCCAGTGTTGATACTAGGTAAAATGTTTGGGGGGGGGGGAGATTTTACTGACTGGCTGGTCATTTTTATCGACTCTTTCTTGTCAATAATTAGCATAATGTCCGTTTCGAATACAATGCGTAAGATCACTGCGCGAGTCAGTAAAACCGGTGCATTTACCAACCGAGATGTAGATTTCGGTACTTATCATGTCACTGTTTTAATGCTGTTTATTTAACCAAATGGACAGCTGTGGTACCATCTATGAAATCACGGCAAGAGTCGGTAAAACTACTGCGTTTACCGGCCAAAGTTTGAAATTTCTGTAGATGACAGGTCAGTATTTTTGTCGTCTTTATTGAACCCAACAGAATTTTAACGGCGTCGAAAAAATCGCGGCGCGAAGCGCCACGATTTTATCGAATTATTTTTTATCGAGTGACCAAAAACATTGGGGGAGGGCGTCCTCCCTCCCATATATGATGGCATTGTCTACAGTGCTAAAAATGTCGAGACATTCCATTTATTCCCAGACAATCAAAAATCATACTGCAAATTTCCAGCGTTGTCAGATTTAACTAAATAGTTTTGCTTATTTATTTTCACGGTTCAACATGGCAACGCTGAGGAAAATGTGCTTCTGCCATAAAAATATCTTAATTTTGAAACAGCTTTAAGAGAAATGCTATGAAATTATGGTTTTCAAGTATTAAAAACCTAAGATGTGTGTACGGGACAAAACGGGGTTTTTATTCTGATGGCCTTGGCACTTTAAGCAGCTTTTAGGGTCTACTCTATTTTAGTTAAATAATTTTACCGTTAATTAATTTATTAAATACTAAGAGGGTTGAGCTGCTTTTATTTTTATTATTTGCTTTTCTATTGTTACTATCTATGGTTGTTTTTTTTTCTCGTTTTTGTTCGTGCCCGAATTGCTTACGTTATTCATTCTTATTCATAGTATGATTACTTATGTTGTTCACTTTTATTTATTTTATATTTTTATCTATCCATAGTTTTTATTCTTATTATTACATTCTTATACATTCTAATGCATTCTCTGCACTCTTATTCGTATTTATATCTTATTCAAGTGTATATTCATTTGTGTTCCGAAAATTTATCCGCGCCGCCGCCGGCGCGATCATTTTTGACCGCAAACATTTATGTTTCGATCAGTCTTTCTTAAATCCCAGCTTTAATTTACAACAGATTTGGGCCTATTTACGAGTAAGAAACTTCGCGAGTCGCTGGCTGGACGCGTGTCTTCTTCGTTATTCATCAAGAGAAGTAGAAATCTGATAGAAACGAAAAGGCTGTGGCATTTCAGAACCATTGCATAATAGTTGAAAGATCTAATAGCTATGTATTCCTAACGGAATTAGTTATCAAAATTAGTAGTATAATTTTTTCATCGAGCACCCGTCATCGTCGAGAAGAACTGTCAAAATTTACATCACAGCTGCGCTGGTAGGAAAATCTTTCCCCTTAGCTTTCATACCATCAGACGTCTAGAAGGGCTTTGGAAGGTATATCCCTTTACAGTCCAGATTGTTGATAATGAAGATCTGTGCTCTGAAAGAGAGACCAACCAAATGTTGTTTTAGCCCATGAAGCTGATGGCAGAAGCTGATTGCTAAGCTCATCAGAGGCTCTAACTCCAGCCTCGCCCCTACCTGCACAGCCATCCTTTCAGCCAAGACCACATCCCAACACCACCAAGAAAACAAAATGCTTCAAGGAAGAAAGGAGGACAGAACGAAAGTGGTCACTGATGCATCAGTGAAGGCCAAGATTGAAGCTGCCTTTGCTACAAGGAAGGCAAAGAAGGGGTGGAAAATAAAATGAAGCAGCAAAAGCAGGCTTTGAAGAGATTTGGCAAGAAGACAGCACTGAGGGTGAAAATGAAACTGAAAAGGTTCAGACAGCGATTTTAATGAAAACTTAGACAGCCCTCTTGGGTAAGATTAACTAAAAAAAAACAAGTTTTTTTAACTGCAAGTAAGGAGCGACATTAAAACTTAAAACGAATAGAAATTATTCCGTATATGAAAGGGACTCTCCCCTCCTCAACGCATCGCTCTTTACGCTAAAGTTTGACTCTGTCTTACAACTTTATTTTTTAAAACAATAAATAACTTTAGCATAAACAGCGAGGCGTTGAGGAGAGGACAGCCCCTTTCATATACGGAATAATTTCTGTTCGTTTTAAGTTTTAATGTCGCTCTTACTTTTAGTTACAAATACTTGTTTTTTTTTTAGTTAATTTCTGAACGTTTTTGAATTAATGCAGCTTTGATTTTGGCTCACCGTACATGAATATTTAAAACGAAATTCATTAATTTTCCTTTTTTTTGGCTAATTGGCTTTCTCGAAGTTTTGTTCTGACGTAACTTACGAATTAACTTACGTAACGAATTTCTATATTCGTATGTTTTTATTACGTATATTAGGGAGTTCGCTCCCTAGACAATACCTCACTCTTTACGCCAAAGTTCGAATTTTGTTCGAATCACAAACCCCTGAATCACAAAGGCCGGTTAATTAGAATAGATAGCTCTTTTGAAAGTACTAAAAAAAACTTTAGCGTAAAGAGCGAGGTATTGACTAGGGGGCGAACAATCTCATATACGTAATAAGTTCTGTACTTTTTAGTTTTAATCTTGCTCCGCTCCTTACTTTCAGTTGAAAAAAACTTGTTTTTTTTATTTAATTTCTGATCGTTTTTTTAAATAATGCTGGGAAATCCCTCAATGAAATATCCTCCATGGAAAGATCCTCTCCCGTAACCCCTACTCCGACCCCCCACTAGAAAAATTCCTCCTGAAAACGCCTGTATACTTCCCAATAACCAATACTATGTGTAAACAATGGGCAAAGTTTATAACTTGCAGCCCTTCCCCCGGGAACTGTGGGGGATTAAGTCATCCTCAAAGACATATTAATTAGATTTTTGACTATGCTGAACAAAATGGCTATCTCAAAATTTTGATTGGGTAACTTCGGGAAACAAATGAGCATGGGGGGGGGGGGCAAGTTGCTCTCCAATTTTTCGGTCACTTAAAAAGGGCACTAGAACTTTTAATTTCCGTTCGAATGAGCCCTCTCACGATATTCTAGGACTACTGGATCGATACGATCACCCCTGGAAAAAAAACATACAAATAAACACGCATCCGTGATCTTTCTTCTGGCTTGAAACCTCCATAGTAGGGTTGTCTGGTACGCTTAATCTGATGGTGTGATTTTCATTCAAGTTCTATGACTTTTAGGGGTCGTTTCCCCCTTTTTTCGAAAATAAGGCAAATTTTCTCAGGCACGTAACTTTTGATAGATAAGACTAAACTTGATGAAACTTATATATTTGAAATCAGCATAAAAATCTGATTCTTCTGATGTATCTATTGGTATCAAAAATCCCGTTTTTTTTTAGAGTTTCGGTTACTATTGAGCCGGGTCGCTCCTTACTTACAGTTTGTTACCATGAACTGTTTGATAGTGAAAAGGAATGTGAACTTAGTTTTGATTTAGGTTGCAGTTGGCAACTTTGTAAAAGTCATCTTTGAGGGCCATCGGGGAGAAGGTGGAACCTACGGCTGAGGTCAGCGTGACGACTTTTAAGTGGTGGGAGAGGTAATGTGTGAAAGTGGCTGAAACAGCCAGATCATATCTACTACATGAAAGAGGATTTAGGGTAAAAACCCCAATTTTTGGACAATGTGTGATCTTGGACAAATGTTTTGACTAAAATGTATCTTCTCTAAACAAGGACTGCAGGTTCTTAATCTTGGACCTGATGCAGATAGTTGGGATTGGCTGACTACAATCTTATAGCCAAGCCTATTTAATTATGATTGCTCTTTTTCACAAAACATGTCAGTAATTAAATCTGTCCATGATTGAGATACTTCAATTTTAAGATCCTTTGTCCAAGATTGGGCAGTAGCCTATTTTCCAAGTTTAGACTTAAGCTAAAAATTAGCAATTACAGTTTGGCCTCTACTATTTACTGTCTGTGCATTCAAAATAGTTACCATTATACATGGGTGAAATGTTAAAACTAATGAAATACTTATTAAGAAAATTTAGACAGAGTAAGTAGAGAAAAAGTAATTTTCCGGGTGGTATAATAGACATAACTATTGAGATGGTGATTAGGGAGATTTGCATTTGCAGTTTCCATCCCGTTTATTTCTGTCGATGTCTGAAATAGGTCCTCCTCCTGTAATTAGAAACCTCCTAGTTATTTCACCTCCAGTGGTTTTATGACAAATAAGGAAACACGTCAATTGTATTTGATGAATTTAACAGTTAGGAACTTGAGAATTTTCAGAACCTCCTGTTTTAAAAAACGCTGCTATGTCAAGAAATCTACCTCTGTATTTATAAACGCTTGCCAAGGACCAGGGGCGGATCTAGGGAAAAATCTTGGGGGAGGCCCAATGTGACAAGGGCGCCATGGAGTAAAATCTTGGGGGGAGGGGGAAATGTGTCAAAGGTGCCAATAATTGACCAAATTGACAAATTTATTCTTAAAAAGAGTAGAAAAAACAGGATAAGAGGGTGCCGGAAAAAAAAATCTTGGGTGTCAGGGTTCCCGACGCCCATTACCCTGGATCCGCCAGTGGCGAGGACTCAAGAAATATTGATTCTTTGCTATACCAAGGTATCTTGAAATAGAGGTCCTTAAATCTCAAGTTCTTACCTGGAATTTGACCTGGTGTCTGTTTGAAAGACAATTGTCTCTTCAGTGGATGTGCTGCAAGAACTAGTGCTGAATGAAAAGTCCCCCTGGAATTCTTGTGGAAAAATCCCACAAGGAATTCTTGCAAACTATTAGTGTGCGTACTTGTTTGTTTAATTTTGAAAAACTGCACTTGGTTTCTAAGCGGGAAAATCGAAATCCTTAACCACACGAGAAAGGAAAAGCTTCAACATTAGATTAATGAATCACTGAATCACTTAATCAGTAATTATTAATTTGATTTATTTTCTGGGGTGGATGCTCCTCATTTCAATTTATTTATTTGGTTATTTTGATTTTTTGCGGATTTTGTTTGTTGTTACCGTACGGAGAGTTGAAGAGCAATCTTTTTATTCCGGTATCTGGAGATAGTATTTATTTATTGTTGAGTGTATATAAACCCACACACGAGTTATTCTCACTGTGGGTAATTAATTTGATAGTTTTGTCAAATTTTTTTTTTTTATTGATTAATAAAGAACTTGAACATTGCGATTAATGCAATAAAGAATTGGCTCAAATTAATTAAAAGTCAGCGGAACACCGTCACCTCGGCCGGCGGTGGCGCACCGGCGGCGTTACGACACTTCGGCGGCGGTCGACAGGGCCTCTCGTCGGTGGCGTTCGATGCATGCGCCGGCGTGGCGCCGGGGTCTAACAATATCATATGTTATGGTATCAGGGAGCACATTTAGCCACCAGGGCATGTGACGCAGGGAGTATCACAAACAAAATTGACTTGTTATGATGGCAAAGAAAAAGTACGATAAAACTAACAAAAAAAGCTAGATTTTCTGCATTATTAATTTAATAAGACTTGGATAAAGAAAAAAAAAATTAGAATAGGGACCCAGTGTTATGAAAAGAGAACAGTAGTATAATATTAACAATTTTTGTAATTAAAAACTAACATATAACCAGTGGCCGATCCAGGGGGCAAGGGGGCGCGCCCCTCCCCCTAACGTAATCTAAAGTAGTGTAATTTACTTAACTAACGCTATTTGCGTTAAATAAACTTGCTCCTAAAGCAAGCTTATCGGATCAACCTATTTTGCTCCCCCCACCCTTAAAAAATCCTGGATCCGCCCCTGCATATAACATTAACAATTAAGCCCAATGAAAATACTGCTTTAGTAGTTGTACAGTTTTGGATGTTTTCCTTCTAGTATAGTGGAAAAAAAACTCATTGTTTTTTAACTAGCCACACTCCCTCCCACCCGAATATGATATTCTGTAACTGCACATGGCTCTTTTTTAGGTCCATACAAGTTTGGAAGGGTGGTCCAGAAACCCGCGGAGATTGCCTTAAGCTATACAAGATATCTGGATCCCCTTTTTAAAAATTTTATATCCATGGGCGCCTGTGATTGGTAGGGGTTTGTAAGGCCGGGTATTTACTCCCTCTCCCCAATGAAATGGTACTTTGCCTGGTAAATTTGCAGTGGGCCATATACTTTAGCTAGGAGGAAAGCGAAAACATCATTTGATGCCTTTTTTTATGCTCTTTCATAATTAATAATCGCTTCTGGGGCTTATTGCATTTTGAGCCCTTAAAGGGGTCCCAAAGGTATTTCATTTTTGTAACCACACAAAGAAGTTATCAACACTAGTTAAGTTATTGAAACGTGGTTTAAAACATACCACTAGTTTATAAATAGGTTGTTCTAGAGTAATATATTCCAAAAATACTTATTTTTAACAATTTAAACCTCATTAATTAGGCAACTCAAATATAAACCGTTTTCCTACCGTTTCAAGTTTTTCAAATGCCGTCGACAAAAATAGCGCTGAATTTTGCGATTCGAAACTTTGCCGTCGACAATTCAGGGTATTTTCCAATTCAGGGTATATATTTGCACTTTAGGGGGATGGGGGTGGGTAAATTTCATGGTAAATTTGCAGTGGGCCATATAATTTAGCTAGGATGAAAGTGCAAACATTATTTGATGCTTTTTTTATGCTCTTTCATTGTTCATATAAAATACCTTCGGGGCCCCTTTAAGGGCTCAAAATGCAATTAGCCCCAGAAGCGATTATTGAATTATCAAGGAGCATAAAAAAAGACATCAAATGATGTTTTCACTTTCATCCTAACTAAATTATATGGCCCACTGCAAATTTACCCTTTTCCTGGAATTGGAATTTCCTCCCCCCCCCCCCGAATATTTCTTCGACCAGAAATTCCTTTGCGCAGTCTTATTCTCCCTTCCTCCCCCTCCCGAAAAAACGTTTATCCGCGTGCCCTACAGAATATAGCATTTTTTGGTCACTGTAATTCAGTTTTCCATGATGTATTTCTTCATACCTGAAAGCATGGTTGTACTTGATTCTGATGCTTGAAGGGGGTCAATGAACCCAAATAGTTGTATTCCCAGTATTGACCATACTTGAAGGTATGGCCAAGACCTAAATAGTTGTATTCCCAGACGAATATCATTCATTTTCCCCAGTGGTTCGAAAGGGGGACCTTTCGAACCACTTCTTGTGAATTTGGGAAAATTTTCTTTGGGGACCCCCCCCCCCTTATGCGTTTATAATGAATGTTAGCATTTGAGTCTCTAAAACAGACTTTTCTTTTTCAGATCAACTTCTTCAAAGATCATACAAAAATTATTCTTTGTCCACTGATGTCTGCTGTTACTTACATAGACGAACATAAGAGTTTCCGTACTTACAAATTAAGCTCACTCAAGGAATTTGGATGCCATGTTGACTTGTATGACCGATTGCATTATGCGTTTGAAAAAGTCGATTTTCTTGTCAATAGCCGATCTGGAAGTTGCCGTTTACAACAAGGAAAGAGTGATTAAGAGTTGCAATTTTTTCTACTTTGCCATGATCTTTTTTCTTTTAAGTTGCATTTTATTGAAACTTTTCGACAGGAAATTATGCCTGGTTTTTAAAAAGTTGCTAACCTTCCTATTGTACAGATACTGCACTTCAAATTATCTCAAGCCCAGAAAGTTGAACTGAAAATTGGACTTGGAAAGTCTAACTAGCCCTTTTGAAAATCTGGAATTCTTCTGAGAATTCTGTAAACATTGTGTAAAAGTCCAGTTTTGAGACGTCTTGATAGCCTCTTCAGATTAAAACAACCATAGATTGCCCATAAATTTCTTCTTCTATTTAAAGCTATGGGCTTTCCTTTTAATATTATTTTGCTTCTTTCCTACTTCCTTGGTTAGAAAATATCGACGAGGAAAATGTATCTTTGCTAAGCATTGTTGGCGGAATAGAAAACAAAAACTGATAATAGAAAACCATAAAAAGGGAGACTAAAAATAAAAAAAATAAGTGTCATAGGATTATGTCATAGGAGGTATAGGATTAGTAACTGCCCTGGATTTGGTAGCCTAGTAAAAATAAGGTTAGTAAGCTTGAGACCACAAATTAAGAAAAAAACTAAGAAACATGACTATAGGGACCGGAAATTTTGAGATATTTTATTGATGCCAAAAATTCATAATTCAAAAATGCATACTGTAAATTTCCAATTTTGCGCTTGTTGAAAATGTTTTTCTTTCAATGGGGCCGCGTCTGGATTTCTTCTTGTTTTGTAAAAGCAGTATTGCCGGTTTTAGAGAAGCCCTAGAAACACAGTAACAAGCCACTTTTTCTTCGTCAATATTTTTCTAAATACATTATTTACCGTCTAAATAAATTAGTTAGCGATACTAAATAAGTTAGTACTGAAAATTAATATTAGTAGAAGATTAAAAAGAATCAATAAGAAGAAGTACCATGCATTAATCAGGCTTGCTTTCGAAATTGGGCAAAACTTTCGAAATTGGGCAAAACGAAAGTAGCAAAACTTTATATTGAACTTCGGAAATATGGATCTAGGCCCACTTTACTTATTTCCGATTAATTGACTACTTTCCAAATAAGCCCAAAGCTTTGTTCCTCCCCTCCCTCCCACCTCTGTGGGCGAAAAAAAAAAATAATATCGTAATATTAGAAACAAAACGATTTTTTTTTATTCTTATCCCCCCCCCATGGACAATATCTCTGCATGTGCATGTTCAAAATCGGGCTTCTCAACAGACCAAATTCTTAATGGTGGGAAACTTTAAAAAATGTGTGTTCTAGGCCCAAATATTCAGTTTTGAGAAGAACTGAAAAACTTGCTATAACCCCTTCCCATCCTAGGTAGGAGTAAAAGTAATTATTTTACAAAAGTTAATTTTGAGGTGCAAGATTCGTAAATGATGAATTTGATTTTTCGTTCTTTGTATGTTTTTAAAATAGAACAAAATCATTAGTTGATTAGAAATGATAGTATTTTCTTTTTAAAAATCAAGGGTAATAAGGATTTTTAAATATGTAAAAATGGTGAATATGTTTTTTTCAGGATTCTTTTCAGCTTCAGGAAATTTAAATTGATAAATATTTTTACATGCAGAACTTTTTTTTTGTATCACAGTCCTGTAGTGGCTAAACAGACCTATGATGAATATGTTGAAAAAGGAATACTTCTTTTCGAACTGAGTTAATCCCGGTGCCAGATTTACAGTTCTGTGAAAAACACTCATGGGTGTATTACTTTGAAAATGTGGAAAAATGAATTTCTTTTTCTACAAAAGCGTTCTCGTAAGAAAAATGGCTGCCCTCCCGGGGGCAAAGGGGTATCCCTCCCGGGAAATCCTAGGAATATCTATGAGAAGAATATTTATTCTAAAGGATGTGCATCCGGCATATTTTTTTTTTTTTTTAGATTTTATTTATTATTATTTTTTGCTTTATTTTTATGCATTAGTATCTGGAATTAAGTGTTATCTCACTCCTTCTAGAATCTACAATTTTGAACCATAACAAAAAAAAAAAAACCTGGTCTTCTTCACCCTCTCCCAGGTAAATCCTTCGGGCATGAATCAGAAGAACAAATTTATTGTATTTTGAAGAAAAGGCCTAATTTCTTTTTTTTTCCTTTTAATAGAAACTGTTTTTGAAATTAGCACCTTCTCACTTGAAATCTTCCATAATTTACAATCTTGTTCATTAAGAAAAAGTACTGGTTTTCCCCCCTCCCTTAGGGCAATCCTTGGTACACGAATCAGAAGAATGAAATTATTCAATGCTAAAGAAAGAAGGCTGTATTTGTTCATTTTCATATGAACGTTTTTGGAGAGAAATATTATCTCACTGGAAGTCTTCCGGAATCTACAACCTTTTTTGATAAAAAAAAATCCTGCCTTTTTTCCCCTCCCCCAGGGAAATCCTAGTTCCACGAATAAGAACAACAAAATTATTTTATGCTGAAGGAAAGAGACTTTATCTGTTTATTCTCATAGGAACAGTTTTTGGAAATACATCATCTCACTAGAAACCCTCCAATATTTCTATTTTTCTAAATGACGAAATTATAAGCATTGTTTCCTTTTATTTCCGTCCATCCTCTATGCATAAATCAGGGTGCCCAGATTCAATTGTACATTTTGATTAGTTCATGAAAATGAATCCAAAAATATTAAACTAATTTTGAAAATCCTTTACCCAGCTCTGAGAACCATTTTTATACAAAACGACACTTTTTTCTGTCCTTTCATTTGGTTTTTCTGTACCAATTTTAGCTAGTTTTGAACGTTTTATTTTTAGGTTTTCTGTTAATTTATTTAGCTGCCAGTATCAATGAAGTGATTTGCTTTTTAAGTCATACGACAAATTTTTACATTTAAAGCCTTGTAAATTCTGTTATTTCCAAAATTAAATATGTTTCATCTTCTGGCTTTACTCGTTCAGTTGAACCAAGTTGGTTGGATTGTCAAACATGTTTTTGTTCTTGTATGAAATTTTAATTGCTTTTTCTTGACAATAATTACCTTGAAATAATGCTGAAATCACTTTTTGTAGATGTTTTAAATAAAAGGTGTTTTGATATATTGGTCTAGACCAGTTTGGGTACCGTATTTCAAACAGCCAGTTGTACGAAAAATATGGATTACCCCCCTTTCTAGGGTTATAATCAGATAAAGGTTGAGATGGTTAGGACACTTTTTTTTCTATTTCCAGACAACCAGCTGTACGAAAATTGTGGTATTACCCCACTTTCTATGGCTATAATCAGATAAAGGTTGAGACATATAGTACACTTTTTGTGTACTATCAGTGAAACCTCCAGGGATTTTGGAAGAATCTAGGCTTAGAATGCAACTTGGTTGCATCAACATAGTCATATCTACAACAAGAAATGCTGTTGGGGATCTAGGCTTAGAATGCAACTTGGTTGAATCTACGTAGTCATATCTACCAAAGAAAAACTGTTGGGGATCTAGGCTTAGAATGCAACTTGGCTGCATCTAAATAGTCATATCTACCAAAAGAAATGCTGTTGGGGATAAGTGGTGGGGATCTAGGCTTAAAATGCAACTTAGTTGAATCTAGGTAGTCATATCTACCAAAAAAAATGCTGTTGGGGATCTAGGCTTAGAATTCAACTTGGTTGCATCTAAATAGTCAAATCTCTCAAAAGAAATGCTGTTGGGGATCTAGGCTTAGAATGCAACTTGGTTGAATCTACGTAGTCATATCTACCAAAAGAAATGCTGTTGGGTATCAAGGCTTAGAATACAACTTGTTTGCATCTACGTAGTCATATCTACCAAAAGAAATGCTGTTGGGGATAAGTGGTGGGGATCTAGGCTTAAAATGCAACTTAGTTGAATCTAGGTAGTCATATCTACCAAAAAAAATGCTGTTGGGGATCTAGGCTTAGAATTCAACTTGGTTGCATCTAAATAGTCAAATCTCTCAAAAGAAATGCTGTTGGGGATCTAGGCTTAGAATGCAACTTGGATGAATCTACGTAGTCATATCTACCAAAAGAAATGCTGTTGGGTATCAAGGCTTAGAATACAACTTGTTTGCATCTACGTAGTCATATCTACCAAAAGAAATGCTGTTGGGGATAAGTGGTGGGGATCTAGGCTTAAAATGCAACTTAGTTGAATCTAGGTAGTCATATCTACCAAAAAAATGCTGTTGGGGATCTAGGCTTAGAATTCAACTTGGTTGCATCTAAATAGTCAAATCTCTCAAAAGAAATGCTGTTGGGGATCTAGGCTTAGAATGCAACTTGGTTGAATCTACGTAGTCATATCTACCAAAAGAAATGCTGTTAGGGATCACTGTTGGGGGATCTAGGCTTAGAATGCAACTTAGTTGAATCTACGTAGTCATGTCTACGAAAAGATATCCTGTTGGGGATCAGTGGTGCGGATCTAGGCTTAGTATGCAACTTAGTTGAATCTACGTAGTCATATCTACCAAAAGAAATGCTGTTGGGGATCAGTGGTGGGGATATAGGCTTAGAATGCAACTTGGTTGAATCTACGTAGTCATATCTACCAAAAGAAATGCTGTTGGGGATCAGTGGTGGGGATATAGGCTTAGAATGCAACTTGGTTGAATCTACGTAGTCATATCTACCAAAAGAAATGCTGTTGGGGATCAGTGGTGGGGATATAGGCTTAGAATGCAACTTGGTTGAATCTACGTAGTCATATCTACCAAAAGAAATGCTGTTGGGGATAAGTGGTGGGGATCTAGGCTTAAAATGCAACTTAGTTGAATCTAGGTAGTCATATCTACCAAAAAAAATGCTGTTGGGGATCTAGGCTTAGAATTCAACTTGGTTGCATCTAAATAGTCAAATCTCTCAAAAGAAATGCTGTTGGGGATCTAGGCTTAGAATGCAACTTGGATGAATCTACGTAGTCATATCTACCAAAAGAAATGCTGTTGGGGATAAGTGGTGGGGATCTAGGCTTAAAATGCAACTTAGTTGAATCTAGGTAGTCATATCTACCAAAAAAAATGCTGTTGGGGATCTAGGCTTAGAATTCAACTTGGTTGCATCTAAATAGTCAAATCTCTCAAAAGAAATGCTGTTGGGGATCTAGGCTTAGAATGCAACTTGGATGAATCTACGTAGTCATATCTACCAAAAGAAATGCTGTTGGGTATCAAGGCTTAGAATACAACTTGTTTGCGTCTACGTAGTCATATCTACCAAAAGAAATGCTGTTGGGGATAAGTGGTGGGGATCTAGGCTTAAAATGCAACTTAGTTGAATCTAGGTAGTCATATCTACCAAAAAAAATGCTGTTGGGGATCTAGGCTTAGAATTCAACTTGGTTGCATCTAAATAGTCAAATCTCTCAAAAGAAATGCTGTTGGGGATCTAGGCTTAGAATGCAACTTGGATGAATCTACGTAGTCATATCTACCAAAAGAAATGCTGTTGGGTATCAAGGCTTAGAATACAACTTGTTTGCATCTACGTAGTCATATCTACCAAAAGAAATGCTGTTGGGGATAAGTGGTGGGGATCTAGGCTTAAAATGCAACTTAGTTGAATCTAGGTAGTCATATCTACCAAAAAAAATGCTGTTGGGGATCTAGGCTTAGAATTCAACTTGGTTGCATCTAAATAGTCAAATCTCTCAAAAGAAATGCTGTTGGGGATCTAGGCTTAGAATGCAACTTGGTTGAATCTACGTAGTCATATCTACCAAAAGAAATGCTGTTAGGGATCACTGTTGGGGGATCTAGGCTTAGAATGCAACTTAGTTGAATCTACGTAGTCATGTCTACGAAAAGATATCCTGTTGGGGATCAGTGGTGCGGATCTAGGCTTAGTATGCAACTTAGTTGAATCTACGTAGTCATATCTACCAAAAGAAATGCTGTTGGGGATCAGTGGTGGGGATATAGGCTTAGAATGCAACTTGGTTGAATCTACGTAGTCATATCTACCAAAAGAAATGCTGTTGGGGATCAGTGGTGGGGATATAGGCTTAGAATGCAACTTGGTTGAATCTACGTAGTCATATCTACCAAAAGAAATGCTGTTGGGGATCAGTGGTGGGGATATAGGCTTAGAATGCAACTTGGTTGAATCTACGTAGTCATATCTACCAAAAGAAATGCTGTTGGGGATCAGTGGTGGGGATATAGGCTTAGAATGCAACTTGGTTGAATCTACGTAGTCATATCTACCAAAAGAAATGCTGTTGGGGATCAGTGGTGGGGATATAGGCTTAGAATGCAACTTGGTTGAATCTACGTAGTCATATCTACCAAAAGAAATGCTGTTGGGGATCAGTGGTGGGGATATAGGCTTAGAATGCAACTTGGTTGAATCTACGTAGTCATATCTACCAAAAGAAATGCTGTTGGGGATCAGTGGTGGGGATATAGGCTTAGAATGCAACTTGGTTGAATCTACGTAGTCATATCTACCAAAAGAAATGCTGTTGGGGATCAGTGGTGGGGATATAGGCTTAGAATGCAACTTGGTTGAATCTACGTAGTCATATCTACCAAAAGAAATGCTGTTGGGGATCAGTGGTGGGGATATAGGCTTAGAATGCAACTTGGTTGAATCTACGTAGTCATATCTACCAAAAGAAATGCTGTTGGGGATCAGTGGTGGGGATATAGGCTTAGAATGCAACTTGGTTGAATCTACGTAGTCATATCTACCAAAAGAAATGCTGTTAGGGATCACTGTTGGGGGATCTAGGCTTAGAATGCAACTTAGTTGAATCTACGTAGTCATGTCTACGAAAAGATATCCTGTTGGGGATCAGTGGTGCGGATCTAGGCTTAGTATGCAACTTAGTTGAATCTACGTAGTCATATCTACCAAAAGAAATGCTGTTAGGGATCACTGTTGGGGGATCTAGGCTTAGAATGCAACTTAGTTGAATCTACGTAGTCATGTCTACGAAAAGATATCCTGTTGGGGATCAGTGGTGCGGATCTAGGCTTAGTATGCAACTTAGTTGAATCTACGTAGTCATATCTACCAAAAGAAATGCTGTTGGGGATCAGTGGTGGGGGATATAGGCTTAGAATGCAACTTGGTTGAATCTACGTAGTCATATCTACCAAAAGAAATGCTGTTGGGGATCAGTGGTGGGGATCTAGGCTTAGAATGCAACTTGGTTGAATCTACGTAGTCATGTCTACGAAAAGATATCCTGTTGGGGATCAGTGGTGCGGATCTAGGCTTAGTATGCAACTTAGTTGAATCTACGTAGTCATATCTACCAAAAGAAATGCTGTTGGGGATCAGTGGTGGGGGATATAGGCTTAGAATACAACTTGTTTGCATCTACGTAGTCATATCTACCAAAAGAAATGCTGTTAGGGATCACTGTTGGGGGATCTAGGCTTAGAATGCAACTTAGTTGAATCTACGTAGTCATGTCTACGAAAAGATATCCTGTTGGGGATCAGTGGTGGGGGATATAGGCTTAGAATACAACTTGTTTGCATCTACGTAGTCATATCTACCAAAAGAAATGCTGTTAGGGATCACTGTTGGGGGATCTAGGCTTAGAATGCAACTTAGTTGAATCTACGTAGTCATGTCTACGAAAAGATATCCTGTTGGGGATCAGTGGTGCGGATCTAGGCTTAGTATGCAACTTAGTTGAATCTACGTAGTCATATCTACCAAAAGAAATGCTGTTGGGGATCAGTGGTGGGGGATATAGGCTTAGAATGCAACTTGGTTGAATCTACGTAGTCATATCTACCAAAAGAAATGCTGTTGGGGATCATTGGTGGGGATCTAGGCTTAGAATGCAACTTGGTTGAATTTACGTAGTCATGTCTAACAAAAGAAATGCAGTTGGGGATCTAGGCTTAGAATGAAACTTGGTTGAATCTACGTAGTCATGTCTAACAAAAGGAATGCTGTTTGGGGATCTAGGCTTAGAATGCAACTTGGTTGTATCTACATAGTCATATCTACAAAAAGAAATGCTGTTGGGGATCAGTGTTGGGTACCTAGGCTTAGAATTAGTCCAGTAAATCTACGAAACTCTGGGACAAAATTGCAATATAAAAGATTTTTACACCGTCTTGTAGAGAAAAATTCTGCACAACAAATTAAAAGTCCCCAAAAATCCCCTTGGCGGAACAGGGGGAAAATTGGAAAAATTCAGGGGAAGATTTATTGTGCGCTCGAATTTCACGTCTGCTCTTTTTCTGCGCGGAGAAATCGAAAAAAGAAAGTTATTTTGTTTTATCGCTGGACTTGGTTTGATTTCCCCCTTTAGTGGGGGAGGGGAAGGGGGAAAACAGTATCCTTGAGAGTTGTGCGATATGGCTGGTCAAAATATTGCCCTCGAGGTTTTTTGACTCGATGATTTCAAAAAACATGGTATTAGATTCGTATATTGCTTTTCTGCAGTGTTTTCACCGTAGGGGAGACAATGCATCGGGCCTTCGGAGTACGTGGGCAGACTTACTTCGACTACATAATAGAAATATAAGACAAAATTAAATGTAAAAAAGGAAACAAATCAGGTAATTTCGGGAATCACAGCAAAAGATAATCACTGTTTTTATTGAACTAAAAAGGATAATTTCAAGGATTTGTACTAAACATAGTCTTCTTCATTGTTATCAACAAAAAAAAATCTATTTGAAAACGCAATCCCTTGGCAGTCTTTGCAAGCAAGTGTCCAAGGCAATTCATTTTTTTGGCAACTACGGCGCGAACTGTCACAGTTGGAACGCGTGCAGCTGCAACGAATCACATATAGGAGATGAGGCGGAGTAGGTCCGATGTCTGTCATGATTGGGGTGAGGCGTCCGTCACGTTTCGACAACTCCAGTCTTTTGGGTCAAATCCTGACGCAGTATTACACCATTCCATTACCTGATAGAAGACTCTATAAGAATGAAATTTCACAGCCGATGGAGTTGGTGGAAGTCTCTCTGGGTTCAAAAAAGTTGGTGTCTTTGAGCTGTTCAGTTTTTCTAGAAAAACCCTGTACCTAGCTTTGCTGAGACCCTTCCCTTTCTTAGCCTTGTAGAAACACAGCAAAATATTTTCACCGTCTTGCTGGACTTCTTACTTCGTAGAGCGCGGATTAAGGAATACTTCACAGTTATTCCTAAATTCTTCATGGTTTTTCAGGAATGACAGGGCAGCCTGCTTTCCTATTCCAAATAAACGGGACGTCGTGTCGCAACCAAGAAAAGCGCGGCCAACAAGAATAGAGTGACAAACCTGTCCCAGCGATCTTTTGATAAAGTTGATGTGCCAGTATTTAGTTGACAGCACTCTTGACTTGATACTGGTTTAGAAGTAGAGATCCCTGGCTTCCGGAGGCAAATGATGGAGGAGAAGGATCAATAAATCAGTGAAGTTTCCGACTACTGCGGTTACCCTTTCGTTTGCCGCATTAACACCTGTAAATGCAATCAGAATGCCCGCATCTCTCTCTGCATGAAGCTCTCTCTGCATGAAGGACAGTGAGGCCGGCTTGGACAACCTTCTTACCAATAGCTCGAATAATGTTCTGCCTATTGTTGGGATTCCGCAAGAAGTCCTCCTTCTTCCTTTGCAGCTTCATACTCAGTGCGAAATCGACGGTCGGACACTGGATACCTTTCGTTCGTCTAGCCTAGGTGACATCTTTGGTAGACGGACCTGAAGTGTAACCATCAAAGATGATGGAAGGGTTTGAATACTTCTGTGTCATGAATGAAACATAACTTGCAAATCTGTTCGAAAGTTTCCTGTTTTCCATGGAATATGCTGGAGCAGCCATCCGCCATCAATCACGTATTTATCCGGCTCTTTTGATAGGACGTTCACAAGTTCTGCCTTTGCTAATTTCCAAATAGCTTTCACTAGCTCCGCTTTATTTAACTGTCGCGGCAGGCTTGACGATTCGAAAAGAGCAGTAGGGTAGCTTGAGAGTTCGAATCTGAGAGTTTCTTCCATATCCCCTTCGGCTGTAGTTGCCGCTGCTGCAAGATGTTGGAACAGAAGACTTGCATCAATTTGTATGTCTTCATCGTCAGCATCGTAATCGCTTTGCTTTTGCGCTTGAAGATGTAGTGATCGGCATCGACGTCGTCCATTGACTTCAGAATTTCTTTTCCTATCGCCTTTGCTGCATCCGTGTTGACATCCCTTGCTGCTGTATACGATTCGATATATTGCGCAATTGAGTGCAGTTGTCATACGGACAGGACTGCGCAAAAAGAGCTACTAAAGCCTTTACGTCCTTTTTATCCGAGCAAGTCTTGCGGAAACGTGGGGTCACGACATGTACTCAACGCTGGTGAGAGATTAATTTCAGCTCGCACTGGCATTGACATTGTCCAGATCAACCCATGCGTCTCACTCATTCCATTTCCCATCGTGAGTCCCATGCTTGTTTTCAGTGACCTCATCAGTACTTGCTCAATTACTAAGTGAGAAGAGAGCCCAGCCCAAAGTCTATCTCTTCTTCGAATGACAAACATCCCATCCGCGTTGTCTTTATACAGCTTCTGGTTACTTTCTTTCAGCTCTTCCATTTGCTGAAGAAATATTCTCACCGATTTCGTATACAGGTTGTGGCCAGCAGCTGCAAAGTAAGAGAGCATCTCAGAGAGGGCTTGAAGATACTGCACCCAGTTTCCAGTCCGTTCTACCCTGATGGTCTTCTTAAGCACTCCGAACATTTCTGGATACTGAAGCCATATTTTGCAGTCCTGTTGTTCTCCAGCGTGTCTTGAAACTCCATCATTCGTGTTTTGATTCGACGCACTACTCCTGCGTTTGATGCGTCTTCATGGGTTACTTCCTCATTCATTAGAGCCATACATATTGCCGACGCTTCTGCCAAGTCTTGATGACTCGCACGTATGTCATCTGTGCAGTCGAAATCATACGATTTGCAAATGAGAATGATCTGCAATGCTGAATCTATAAGCTCGTGCGCTCTCATGGCTCCTGAAACAACCTTGCCGCTAAGGATATGCTTAATGGTGTTACCGGCATATAGGCATTCTTTTATTCCTGTTTCTGCCATCAAGTGCCCGATCGCTCCAAGAAAGCTCATACTGCAATGGAGACCACCGATCATTGGAACTACTGCCCTGAGAGGACTATCGGCAGGCTCAGCATTGAGGACGTTCACCGCTTTCATGTACAAAGGCTGGTCGAAAGTAATAACTGATACCATTCCGTGCTGGCGGGTTTTATCGGAGATAAAACGTAAGATCGTGTATACACAAGAAAGATCGTAGGGATTATAGTCAATAATAGGACGAAAAACAATCGACGAAGCGTCTTTGCGTGACCCATGGTGAATTGCTTGCATAAATCCACTTCATCCGACCCGTTTCGTGTCATATATCCAGCTTACATGCCATAGTAGGTCAATGCCATCGATCTTGTCGCCGAAGGGGATGGTCGCGATGAATTTTTACACAAGACTGTTATCCTGTTGGCTTCTGTTGTAAAAGTAGAAAGTTACTTGTCCAATCGACAGTGCAAATGTCGTGGTCGACATTGTCGCCAATGAACTGGATGAAGGTTTTAGAAGTCATCCCTGGAAATACATTACCATGAGTTACTGCGGCAGAACGCTCGAATCGAAGCACTTCAGAGTAAGAAGTAGATAAACCTAGCCTATTCATCTGGTCGATGAGAAAACGTGAACCAGATTGCTGGTGTAGCTGGACTCCAAGGTATACTTGTAAGGGAGCGAGCAAAGATCGGCAAACCTGCATTATTGCTTGGTCGATTGAACCTACCAGTAGGTAGTGAATCTCCAGCAAGCAGGAAAAGAGAAGCACCAGGGAATAGGATATTAAACTCTCGTCAAAACGGTGTTAGAAGGTTTTAAAACTGAGTTGATAGATCTTTGTCTCCTCTCCAAATTCTGTAGAGCTGTCTGACTATCTTTTCCCTTTAGAGGATATCTCGATTTCCCCCCTCTTTTTTTGTAACTGGAAAACGGGGAGGAAAGGATAATGACAGCAATCAAAGTAACATATTCATTCTTCTCGCCTGGGAAACACCGGAAAACAAGTCTTGTAGACTGCTGCCCAGAATCTTTATTTACCCCCTCTTTCCCCATGTAAGTGGGGAACGACTTATTACACAGCAATATAAAAAAACGCATATTCGATCTTCTTGGACCCAAGAGCATCAGGAATGCCATTCTCAGCATCAAAAACTACAGGTCGTAGATTTTCGAGTTTTCCCCTGGATTTTCCCCTTTCCCCCATTTTTCACCCTGTTCCGCCAAAGGGATTCTTGGGGACTTATGGTATGTTGTACAGAATATTTTTTCTCTACAAAATGGTGTAAAAATCATTTATATTGCAATTTTGTCCCAGATCTTCAATTTTTTCCGTAGATTTACTGGACTAAATGCAACTTGGTTGAATCTACGTAGTCATACCTACCAAAAGAAATGCTGTTGGGGGTCAAAGCTTAGAATGCAACTTGGTTGAATCTACGTAGTCATATCTACCAAAAGAAATGCTGTTAGGGATCAGTGTTCGGGATCTAGGCTTAGAATACAAATTAGTTGAATCTACGTAGTCATGTCTACCAAAAGAAATGCTGTTGGGGACCTAGGCTTAGAATGCAACTTGGTTGAATCTACGTAGTCATATCTACCAAAGGAAATGCTGTTGGGGATTAGTGGTGGGGATCTAGGCTTAGAATGCGACTTGGTTGAATCTATGTAGTCGTGTCTAACAAAAGAAATGCTATTTGGGGATCTAGGCTTAGAATGCAACGTGGTTGCATCTACATAGTCATATCTACAAAAAGAAATGCTGTTGGGGATCTAGGCTTAGAATGCAACTTGGTTGAATCTACGTAGTCATACCTACCAAAAGAAATGCTGTTGGGGATCTAGGCTTAGAATGCAAGTTGGCTGAATCTACGTAGTCATACCTACGAAAAGAAATGCTGTTGGGGATCTAGGCTTAGAATACAACTTGGTTGAATCTACGTAATCATATCTACCAAAAGAAATGCTGTTGGGGATCAGTGGTGGGGATCTAGGCTTAGAATGCAACTTGGTTGAATCTACGTAGCCATATCTACCAAAAGAAATGCTGTTGGACATCATTTTGGGGATCTAGTCTTAGAATGCAACTTGGTTGCGTCTACATAGTCATATCTACCAAAAGAAATGATGTTGGGGATCTAGGCTTAGAATGCAACTTGGTTGAATCCACGCAGTCATATCTACCAAAAGAAATGCTGCTGGGGATCAGTCTTGGGGATCTAGGCTTAGAATGCAACTTGGTTGAATCTACGTAGTCATATCTACCAAAAGAAATGCTGTTGGGGATCAAGGCTTAGAATGCAATTTGGTTGCATCTACATAGTCATATCTACCAAAAGAAATGCTATTGGGGATCTAGGCTTAGAATGCAACTTGGTTGAATCTACATAGTCATATCTACCTAAAGAAATGCTGTTGGGGATCAATCAAGACTGGTACAAAGGATTTTTCAAATCAGTAGATCTAAGACTACAAAATTCAACTTTATGAACCTTTCTACAAATTGTTCATTTTTTTAGGGAGGAAGATATCCCCCCCTAATGCTTTAAATCTTTGCAGTGGTTCAATACAAAAAAAATAGTCATAGGTCAATTTGAATAATAGAGCGGTCAGAGAATCTTTCATAAATTTTCAGGATTAATATTTGACTCGATATACGAAAGCTTTATTTCCCTGGCTTGTAGCCCGTTCAGACACATGGGGAAACGCTCAAAACCGATCGGTACCATGGGAAAACCAATCTGTTTTTGGGGCTAAGAATTTTGACTTGTTTCCCTATGGTATCAATCGGCTTTCCGTGAGTTATCGAGAAAAACTGAGTAAGTATTTTTAAATGTTGAAATTATGTCAACTGTCAAGCCCGTGAAAGTTCGAAATTTGATGGTTCTTATCCAGAATCATTAGTTTTTATCCAACTCAAGTAATTTATTTGCATAAAACTAATACCAAAGAGGAAGATACTTCAAGAAATACACTTGACGCGTACAAGTGCATGTTATCTGTGCTTTTTAGGAAAAATTTTGCATCTACCGTTTGGACACTTTTCCACTCATATCCATTGGTTTTCCCATGCGTCTGAATGGACCATTAATTGTTTTGTGTAAAATATAAAAGACAGTTCGTCCAGAAGCAGAAAGATGGTCCAGTCAAAGTGACAAAAAACTTGAAAGCTTAATTAGAGTAAAGCCAAGATAGATTGTCTCCGTGAGGGGCAAATATACGTCTGAATGGACCATTAATTGTTTTCTGTAAAATATAAAAGACAGTTTGTCCAGAAGCAGAAAGTTCGTCCAGTCAAAGTGACAAAAAACTTGAAAGCTTAATTAGAGTAAAGTCAAGATAGATTGTCTCCGTGAGGGGCAAACTTGACATAATTTTTTCAGAGTTGCATAGAAATGATTGTCCTAAGGCAGATAGGCATACAGTAAGGCCGTTTTGATACATTGATCTAGACCCGTTTTGGGTACCCGTCTAACTGACAGTATTTCAGACAACCAGCTGTACGAAAAATATGGTATTATCCTAATTTCTAGGGCTATAATCAGGAAAGTTTGAGATGGCTAGGACATATTTTGCATACGTAAGATGACAGATTGTCAAAGATCTTCCTTTTCGGCTATCCGTCTAAGGTCAAACGAAAAGTAGGTCATCCCCGAATAGGGTGGGAAAAGTAAGGAAGGACTTAAAGGAAATTGGTACTTCTTGGAAGTGGATAAATAGGAAAGTCAATAGATTGGGATGGAGAAGGAGTGTGCTCAGCTGTGTTGGACTCAAGCAGCTTAGCGCTGCAGTTAGTTGTTAGCAGTAGAAGTAGTAATTATCAGAAATTAGTGTCTCAACTACTATTGCCTATATTTAAATATTCTTCTCACCCCCCCCCCTTTTATCGGTGGGGACCGAAGACACGACCTCGGTTATAAGGGCTGACGTCCTGAGCAAGCAGAGGGGTTAAAAAAAAAACTCGTATTAACAAAAGACGTTTTGATATATTAGCGTAGATGAGAATATTCATTAAGAACCAGGATTCTTAATTTGTTATATTCTGGTCCTTGGCTGGATCCAGGGAAGCGGACTTAAAGGGTTAGTGTTTAAACCCGCTCCTCCTGAATGTAAGAACTTCCTAAAATGTATAAACTAAATGAAAATATACAAAAACAATTATTTTCATTGTGTTTATAAAATAGAGGAGGAATTCACGATCCTTTTTTCTTCGGGAGGGACTGCACTTGTATGCAGGAATGATCCAAAAATGAAACTTTCTTAATTCTCACAAAATTTTAAATCTCAGTGAGTTGTATGGTATGAATCTTAATTTTCGATTTGTTAGGTTTGAATCCATGGGGACTTGGGGAGATACATTTTCAAAACCCTCTTCTCCAAAATACAAAAATTTACTTAAAATATATAAATTAAACGAAAATATATACTAACAACGGGTATGCTGTAATTTTATTGGCACAACCACATCAAATAGCTGGCCACGGATGCCTTTGGTAATCAGCCACGTAGTACGACGCCATATCAAAGCAATACCTAAAGTCTCTCACGTTGCCGTTGTGGGAAAATCATATTGCTAAGGATGCGGTCAAACTGGTTTATTTTCACGTATTTTAGCGCAGAGATGAGATGTGTTTTTCAGTGTTTCTCCCTTCAAAATCCAGAAAAAATTCAAATAAATCCCAAAAACTAATATTGACGGATGTCACCACACATTAAGAATTTCCACTCCTTTTTTTGGTACTTGCATATTAAACGTACTCTTTTATATACTGTATATGGAATGTCAAACTGGGGATGCTACAGACACCGGGACAGATACCCGCCGTACTGGTTATTTCAATAGACCGCTATTAAGAATAGGAATTCACAGAGTAGTTTTCATTACGTTTACGATATTTAAATTGTTGTTTTTTGGGGTTTAGAGGGGGGGGGGAGGGAAAGTACCTAGGTTAGGTTACGTATTTAATATATGGTATGTTTTACCCCCTCCCCCATAATGTACAAATATATAGCCCAAATTTGTTTCTAAAGTATTATATATTTATCCTATTTTATTTTATTTCATTAGCATTAACCAAACTTGACTTCTTTAGCAGTATATAAAGAGTATGTTTAATTCGCAAGTACCCTTTTTTTATTAGAAGGCGTTTTATTTTGCTCCATATTTTTCTATAGCATGTAACTACAATAACTGCATAAGTTAGTAGTTCTTGTGGAAGGGGTATAATAAAAACAAAAAGAGATGAATCTCAAGATGAAGATTTATATATATATATATATATATATATATATATATATATATATATATATATATATATATATATATATATATAATTGTCGCTAAAGTGACTGAGCGCCACAGAAGCTAAATAGAGTTACTTCAATGAGAACACTAAAGCAACTGGATGAAAATAAAATGAACACGAAATTAACTATTATGTTGCAAAATAATTCTATGTTTTGCTACTACTGCTGCAATTATCCTAGGTCTAAAGTGACTGAGCGCCACAGAAGCTAAATAGAGTTACTTAAATGAGAACACTAAAGCAACTGGATGAAAATAAAATGAACACGAAATTAACTATTATGTTGCAAAATAATTCTATGTTTTGCTACTACTGCTGCAATTATCCTAGGTCTTGTATTTAATTTCGTCCCCTGGTGATTTTGTAAAACTTTATTACCCTCATTAGCAACTGGTTCACTTTTAAGGAGAATGTTATACATCGGGGCAATATTTAAATTACCTGTATCTCTATTCAAACATTAGCAAGAACATGTTTTTGATCTCAATTGCCTCCCTAGCACACTGTGTTATTTTAGTTTTTATCTTTGTTATCTTAGCGTTGAAGATGCCTTGTTTCATACAGGCGAAATATCCACGTCGCTTTAGCTTTGTCTTTCCCTTCTACTGGCTGTTTTCTTCTTCGTGAGATTTCTCTCTTTTTGCTTTGTCATGACTAGCCAGTTTGGCTTTAGATTTTTCAAGGGGTATAGTGTAATCAGAACCAGGATGTACACCAGGGTTCTTAGGGCCCATGCCTTGTGATTTTCCTAGACATGGAGGGCTAAATTTAAGAGAATTTAAAGGAGCTACAATTCTGAAACTCTAAAGGACTTATACGATTAAATGCAATTTAGTTTCGACCCCGTTCTTAGTTGCCATTGTAAGGACAAAGCAGAAACCAAATCAACCGAAACAAATTCGAAAATACGGAGAAATGGCTTATACGAAATTCGGACAGATCATTTGGTAAATAAGGGAGGGCATAGTATTTTCTTGTGACTCCAGAAGATATCCCTTTTATTACTTAATTTTCATTTTGTAAAGCACAATATTAAATTATATAACATCACAAATTCTAATATAAAAATCTGGATTTGGCGCATATTCAGTGTCATAGAAGCATTTATCGAAAGATAACAGCGTACTGGGACGAAAAGATTGTTTCTTTGAATTTTGACAAGCAAAAAACATCCTCAAATTTACGGAATTAGTTCCTGCTTATTTTTGTTTTGTTTCACAGTTCAGTCTGGCAATACTGCCACCAAAAATTTTGTTTCAACCTTTCTACTTTAATATTCTTGTGACAATCAAAGAAAAATCTGTATTTGCTTTTGGAAATGACTGGTACATTAAAAGCAAGACCAGAAGTTGATCTAATTTGTGAACATTCTGCACTGTTTTGGTATTGACTTGGTGAAACCGGGCTCTGAACGGTTCATACAAAATCTTACACGGTTCATAGACACAATGAAATTGAATCTCTGATCCAAGAAATAAATAAGCCAAATATTCGGCCATATGGTGAAATCTTTTTCGTCGAGCATCGCGAAACACTGTTTCCGAAGTGACTTGTTCCTTAATATGAGCAAGCTCGAGACTCTTTGAGGTGCGAAAATGGTTAGTCATATTTTTAGCTCCCGTCGAACATTAGATTACACAAATGGTCCCAGACTTTCGGTTGTTTTTTCTTTTTGTGGTATTATTCAGCTTTCTTTTTCTTTTGTAGTTTCCAAGGATGCTTGAAACGATGTTTATTATTGCTGATGTTTGCTTTTCGATTGCATTTGATTGACAATTCGGATCAGTTGACTTATTAGATACACTTTAGCCTCTATAAATGCGGCCCATAGTGTAAAATATAAAAATATATCGCCATCTCTTCTCTAAAGCAGGAACTATGAAAGACCTGCAAGTTCAATCACAGTATATTACATAGATTACAGTGGTGTCAATTGGAGGAGGGGGTGCCTTTTTCAGTATTTTCATAGAAAAATACCTTTTTTGTATTGTAGTTGAAAAACAGCAAAATTACACCCCCCCCCCAAAAAAAAAAAAATTGAAAAGTAACCTTTCTGGTGTTTTCATTAGAACTGCCCTTTTTGGTATTTTAATTTTTTTTTAATGGAATTTCCCCCTCCCCATATATTTTTAAAAATATATTTTTTGGTGTTTTCATAAAAAATTCCATTTTTGGCATTTTCATAGAAAAGAACAACAATACGCCCCTCGACCTGGGATAAAAAAAAAAATCTTTTTGGGTATTTTCGTTGAAAAATGCCTATTTTTGGTATTACCGTCGAATAGAATAAAAAATGCCCCCCCCCCCCCTTCTAGATTTTGACAAACCTATTTTGTCCTTTCCCAAGTATATAAAATAAAAAAAAAAATAAACCAAAAACAAACATATTGTATACAATATGTATATACACTGTATATACATATAATAAATGTAAACATACTGTATATACACTTTAGTGCCTGTATCTATAAATCAAAAGAGCCAGTAAGAAAAAATAAAAATATATTCTGCCAGATCATGTCCATGGCAGGTACAATGAGAAAGCTACACATCCAATTATAGCATATCCTATAAAAAATAGTTTGGTTGCTTTTTCAATAGACGGCACTGAGGTATTGGTAAAAAATATAAACACATCACTAAAATTGAAGTTTCTGTTGATTGCATGGGTTTTGCAGACCCAGGCAGCAATCCAGTAGAGCAAAGGCGACGATGATGCTACCATCCTTGTTGTGACCTGAAACACAAAAGATAAGGTAATGCTCAATTCTGATGGAAAATAAACTTCGTCAGGTGATAAAGAATAATTGACGAATTCCACCTGGTATTTCAGGTTTAAAGTTATACTCTAAAGAAGGGGCGCCAATTAAATGGGTTAGGGCAATTGCTCCCCCCCCCCCCCTAAATCTTGAAAAAAACCTTTGTTAGTATTTTCATTTAAAAAAAGGAACAAAAATCATTTCCCTAGTTTTTGAAAAAAACACCTTTATCATCATTAAAAAAAACTTGAGAAAAATTTTGCCCCCCCCCCACCTCTAAATTTCCTCGAATCAGTACTCCTACTCTCAAGTCATCTCGGGTAATTTCTCACCAAAAAGATGGTTCATTTTTGCCAGTGAATAAGCAGGATAATTTATTTATTTTAGGCAAAATTCTGCTAACTAAACAATTGAATTTTTCAACTCTTATCTGGGGCCAAAACCTACTCACATAAAAATAATTCTATAAGCCTGCAACCCTAAATTCACCTGGCAAAAGAAAATTAAACTCCATCAGAATGTAACTGAAAGCCAGGGGGTAAATTGTGAACTTAAGGCTGCTTTTACCCCATACCCCTTTTCTGGCGTTCGGAGTAGAAGATCCCAGAACCCCTTCCCTTTTCTAAAAATCACAGACTGTCTTAAGAAAGAGCCATGTGCCTGCCATTTATACAATAGAATAGAAAGTAGGACTTTGTAATAGAATAGGTAGTCGTAGAAACTGGGGATGGTGCTCATACGATTGGAAATTCTAATTTCCAGATCCTTTTTAAGGGTCGAAAGTGATTGGGGACAGCCAGCCCTTCTCCTGTACCCTTTTATGCAAACCCCCTCCCCCCTATAGCCTCCCAAAACATCAAATCAGAATTTCCAGATAGCCACTTCTGTAACAGTAGTCGAAAAGCTCAATAAATATGCCCCCAGGAATGACATGATCCCCACAGCCCTTGGGGCAAAGGCCATAAATCATGCAAGTTAGTAGTTGTTTGCAGATAAGTTTTATAATGGGAAAAAGGGGACATGTCCGATCTTGAATGTCTAGTTGGCTCGAAATTTTTAAGGGGAACATTCAGTTTGTGGGGAGAGGGTGATAGTATTAGGGGACCTAGAAATGAACCAAAAGCCGTTTTGACTCTGATGAGTTTGAAACTTAAAGCCCTAAGTCCTTGTGCACAGAGGAACCTCAAATAAAACTGATCGCCCCCCCCTTCCCAAACGGAGCCTGGAAGAGCCAGAAAATGTTTTCTCGATCGGCTCGAAGCTTATATCCTCAAAATCTACGGCTAAGGAGACCTCTATGCAAAAGGAAGAATAGAAAAAATATATTGTTCAAAAATTTGTTTGGGTCAGGCGAACCTGTTGGTTCACCTGAAAACAGGGCCTAGCCTTTGCTTCTTTTTTGAAAACTCCTTCCTTCTAAAGGGAAAGAGAAGAAACCTTTTTCCTCTGAGCAGCTTGAAACTTAAAACCGGAAGTCCCTGGCCAAATGGACCCTCTTGTACAGGGAAAATTTATGGAGACCTCAAAATTACGGTCCGAAAGAGTCCCAAAATTACGGTCCGACTTTTCCCCCTTAGTGGCTAGCAACTTTCAAACTTTTTTCCCTTAGTGGCTTGAAACTTACTTGAAATTGCTTCTGAACTAAGAGGATCTGGGCAAAAAAAAAAACAAAAAAAAAACAAAAAAAAAAAACACAGAAGTCAATTTTTAAAAACGTTTACCAAATAAGCTTTTCACAGAAATATATAAGAGCCTTAATAACGCCTAAACAAGCAAAAATAAAGGGCGGAAAAAAAACAAATAAAACGCGCCCTAATGTAAACTCAAAACTGCCAGAATTACAGTAAATGTAATTTTTTCATTCACAGTAAAACGTTAAACTTTAAAACGAACAGAATTTATCACATAAGAGCAGGGTTGCTGCTCCCTAAGCCCTCCAAGGGGTTAGGGCGTCAATTGCGCTTCACTGGCCCTTTGTCAGACCCCGTTTCTGATAAATGTAATATTTTTTCCCTTATGTATTAGAAAGTCCCCTTAGCCAAATGAACTAAGATTATCAGTTTGAAGCCGATAAAAAATGTTGTCAGGTATTTTTCGAGGCCGATTTGGGTGGCGGGGGGGGGGAGTACGCCCAAACAAATTTTCGTGAATTAATTTCCTCTTGACTAAACGACTTATAGCTTATGGACATAAGTTCAAACTAGTCAGGGACAAAAAGTTTTTGCTTATTTCTGGGTCTCCTAATATCCTCCACCACGCACCAAAACAAAGGATCTTTTCGGTTCAGAAAACAACCACTGTAAGATCCAAACCAATCGGATACCCAAAAACAAACAATCTTCCCTGTCACTACTATAAAATCTATCTGTAGACAATTTGCATCATTTATAGCCCTTGCCTTAATGGCCTTTTCATCCCAGGAGGCATATTTTATTGGCGACCCCAACAATCCTAAACAAAATGGCTATCTCGAAACTATGACCCAATGTCACAAGGAGGGAGGAGCTAAGGAGGGGGATGTATTAAACAGCAGAACCATGGGCGCCCATAAGCTGAATTCCAGGGGGGGGGCAAACCTCGTCTAATTGGCACTTTTAATGCTATATAACAGAAATCTCAGAACAAAAATATAAAAATAAGGCAGCATCATTCAGCCAGGGAGGGGGGGTAGGAGCCCCCCCCATATGGGCGCCCATGAGCAGAACTGAAGGCTGTTAGTTGGTCTTAAAACTTTTGATTCTTAAATAGGGCACTTGAAATTTCACTTCGAATGAGCCCCCTCTTAGGATTCTGTGGCCAACCCTGTCATGCGAAGTGGCAGAGGGAGGAGATAAATAATATCCCTAATTATGGTGTTTACTATAGGCAACGCTAGTTCATTACCTCTAATAGAAATTAATTGTTTCAATCCACTTTTCTAAAGTTTTCAGCAAAAAAATATTTGCATAATGATAGTATAAGAGGAAAAATATCCTTAAAAGGAAGCTCAACTTATGTAAAAGAAATGGACCCATCAAATTCAACAAGTCTAAAATCTCAGATCAAGGGATTTCTGTCCCCCATTTCTGAAAATACGGAACTCAGTATCTTTCCTGAGAAAGATTTATTCTTTTGGTGATAGTATCACACCAGCAGTTGTAGATCATTGAGAGGTGGCTCAATAAAACAGATATAAAAAGTTCTAGTGCCCTTTCTAAAAAAATATAAAAGGTCACGCCTCAACAAAGCGCTGCAAGACAGGAATTTGGAAATGAATAGAAAGTGCAGTCTGAAAGCAAAGTGGTTTATTTTTTATTTTTTTTTTTAGATTTGATAGCCTACAAAGATTCCAAGATTTTTTTGACAAATTTCCCATTCTTAGCTTAAATAATTCAGCCGTTAACCCATTGCTCAAAAACACACACACGTGTGGGTATCTTTCAAATGGCAAACCCAATAAAATTTTACATATTCGAGTTACATAATGTTTCAAGTTACATAATTTACAGCAAAATGCTTTAATAGCAGGAAGTAAACAGAATCTCTTAGCAATTTCATACTTCCATAGGATGTATGATTTCGTACTTCTTGGACATGGACATACTTCTTATTTGGACATGCATAAAAAGCAATCCAAGTACACATACGAATACACCATAAGCAACAAATGGGTGAAAACTTCTGATCAACCCTGCATGGCAGTACCATCTGATTCCTTCACAACAAGATTTTCAAGTTTGTATTTGATGTCCCCCTCCTTACTTGACCTGCTATTTATCTATGATAATGATTTTAATTTCAAATGAATACTGTTATAAATCAATTATCATAGACTAAAGTTATTAATTACAGCCACAAAATTATAAAATAAAAGTTCAGAATAGGGATAAAATCCTTTTTAATAGACAGTGTATAGAAAATTCACAAAAAATACCAGATACTTTGGTCACATATACAGTGACCAAAATATATGGTATTTTTTGTGAATTTTCTATACACTGTCTATTAAAAAGGATTTTATCCCTATTTTGAACTTTTATTTTATCGTCATGGAAAGGCAGTGTGTTCTCCGAAATTATCTACACAAAATTATGTTTGGTGACCCCCCCCCTCCTCTCCAGAAAAATAGTGATTAGCTGCGTGCATGGCCACAATTTGAAATACAGAAAAATAAAAAAGTCATAACGGAAAACATAACTTACCTGGGCATGCATGAAAAGCAATCCAAATACACATAGGAATACACCATAAACAACAAATGGGTGAAAACTCCAGATCAACCCCGCATGGCTGTGCCATCTGATCCCTTCAAAAAAAGATTTCCAAGTTTGTATTTGATGTCCCCCTGCTTACTAGACCTGCTATTTATCTATGATAACGATTTTAAGTTCAAATGCATACTGTTAAAAATCAATTATCATAGACTAAAGTTATTAATTACAGCCACAAAATTATGTTTGATGATCCCCCCTCCCCCTTTCTAGAAAAATAGTGATTAGCTGCGTGTATGGCTACAATTTGAAATACAGAAAAATGAAAAAGTCATAACGGAAAACATAACTTACCTGGACATGCATGAAAAGCAATCCAAATACACATAGGAATACACCATAAACAACAAATGGGTGAAAACTCCAGATCAACCCTGCATGGCAGTGCCATCTGATCCCTTCAAAACAAGATTTCCAAGTTTGTATTTGGTGTCCCCCTCCTTAGTTGACCTGCTATTTATCTATGATAACGATTTTAAGTTCAGATGCATACTGTTATAAATCAATTATCATAGACTAAAGTTATTAATTACAGCCACAAAATTATGTTTGGTGACCCCCCCCCCCCCTCTCTAGAAAAATAGTGATTAGCTGCGTGTATGGCTACAATTTGAAATACAGAAAAATAAAAAAGTCATAACAGGAAACATAACTTACCTGGACATGCATGAAAAGCAATCCAAATACACATAGGAATACACCATAAACAACAAATGGGTGAAAACTCCAGATCAACCCTGCATGGCAGTGCCATCTGATCCCTTCAAAACAAGATTTCCAAGTTTGTATTTGATGTCCCCCTCCTTACTTGACCTGCTATTTATCTATGATAGCGATTTTAAGTTCAAATGCATACTGTTATAAATTAATTAATTATATACTAAAGTTATTAATTACAGCCACAAAATTATGTTTGGTGACCCCCCCCCCTCGCCTCTCTAGAAAAATAGTGATTAACTGCGTGCATGGCTAAAATTTGAAATACAGAAAAATTAAAAAGTCATAACGGAAAACATAACTTACCTGGACATGCATGAAAAGCAATCCAAATGCACATAGGAATACACCATGAATAACAAATGGATAAAAACTTCTGATCAACCCTGCATGGATGTTGCCATCAGATCCTTTCAAACCAAGATTGAATATCAAGTCCCTTCTAGCATTAAAAAATGTTACAGCAAAACTCATCACCAACAATACGACAGGGAGTGCAAGAAGAAAATTTGGAACTTGTTTAACTTCATAATACCTTAAAAATCCTACATTCCAATGGTTTTTTTGAACATATCCATAAAAGTTGGGTATATGAGATGAACACCATTCAGGGTTAAACATACCTCTTACATTGTAATTCCTATTAATGCCATATTCCAAAAGACAATCGCTAGGGAGACTTGCTTTTTCACAGAATAGATAATATCCATACCATAAATATGCTATAAATGGTAGCACAATTAGACATACCTCAAGTGAAATTTGAAGTATACAACTCCTAATTTCATGAGACTTTTCAATCAGATAAATCTTATTTAAGTGATAATACAATATATAACCAATATTCAGAATGCCATTCGATCTGGTAGCTGCTGATAATGAAAACACAAGAGTGGCTTTAAATGGCTTATTCTTTTTCAGATAATAAAGACCACAGAATGTGAGAAAACAGAATAATGATTCACTGTATAATGAAATGAAGAATATTTTAGCTGGTGAAAATAAATAAAATATCACAGCTCTAGTGGTGAATTTCTTGTCTTGAAATGTTAAATCAGTTAACTTACGGAGGATAACTGTTGTGATAACATGAGCACTTAAATTCACTATTAATCCAGCAAATTTGATACATGTTGAAAAGTTGATATATCCAAATAAAAAGAAATATGTAATATTTGCCGAAAGATTCAAAACAAGAGGAAACAGAGGAAAAAAGGCTAACTGATTCTCATAGACGTATCCATGCTCAGCAATACTTCTAAAATACTCTGCATCCCACCTGGTTATGCCATTATGAAGCTGTGAAGTTTTGTTATTTTCACATGGGGCTCTGAAAACATCAGGATTATGTGAAGGAAACAAGCAAGGCAGTAATATCTAGAAAAAGGAAAAATAAAGATGCTAAAATGAAACATTAAAAATTAATTGACCCTAAATTAAAAAGTGAGTACATTTCATCACTTTTCAAAAAAGACAAAACTTTCATTTCGTGCATGGGCTCCAAGCACTCCTAGGATATCTAGAGGTACAAAAAGAAAATTTAAGGGAGATTCAGAAATAATATCTGTGCAATTGACTAAAAATATAGGCCTAAATTCTGAAAAGAATCATTACAGGAAAACTAAAACTAGTCTGTTTTAAGGGTCAGTAAAAGGGGCCTGAAATCGTTTTATAAGACCCAAGGACAAATAGACTATGAAAGGCGTGGTTATCCTATTCTTTCCCATGAAGTTTTGATGGCTTCACAGGGGGCTTTGAAAACATCAAGATCATGTGAAGGAAATAAGCACAACAGTAAAATCTAAAAAAAAAAGAAAAATAAAGATGGTAAAATGAAACATGACAAATAAATTTACTCTAAATTAAAAAGAGGGTACATTTCATCACTTTTCAAAAGTGAAAAACTTTCTTCAAGTGCAAGGGCTCCCAACCAGACCAAATCCACTCACCGGATGTCTAGAGGTCTAAAAAGGAAAGTTAAAAGGGATTTCAGAAATAATAGGGCCGTTCTTTTGCACTAAGATCTCACATCTTTCTGCAAAGATTTCCGTTCTTTTACCTCATCTTTGTTCTAAGATTTTACAAATCGCCGATATTAGCAAAAAGTGTGAAGGACACCATCTTTCTGCCATATTGAACAATGATTAGAGAACTTTGATAATATAATCATCATTGTTTTTAGACTGCTGATCAGAGCAGAATGATGAAAGACGTTAGCAAAAGAATGCTATAAGATGTAAGATCTTAGTGCTAAGATTTCACTTTTAAGCATTCTTTGTCAAAAGATGTAAAATCTTAGCACAAAGATGAGTAAAAGAACAGCCCTAAGATCTTACATCTAAGATCTCACATCTTTCTGCAAAGATTGCCATTCTTTTAACTCATCTTTGTTCTGCACAAAGTTCTCTGTTCTTTAATATCTGCACAGTTGGCTAAAAATATGAATATATACTGCAAAGAACTACTACAGTAAAACTCTTCTAGCCTGTTCTAAAGGTCAGGAAAGGGGGCCTATCATTTTTTTTATAAGACCTAAGGACAATTAGACCTTGAAAGACCTGTTTATCCTATTTAGAAGCCAAGAAGTTTTGATATCTTCACAGGAAATTTTGAAAAAGTTCATTTTGAAAGCATCATGCTAAGGAAACAAGGAAGACAAAAATATCTAAAAAAAAAAGGTTGCTTCCTCTAGTACAAGGGCTCCCAACAAAGACAAATACCCTCCAAGAATGTCTAGAGGTATAAAAAGACTAAGTGAGATTTGAGCAATAATGTTAGCATAATTAATTTAAAATGCATATGGTAAAAATAGTTATTCCCATAAATTTTTTTTAGCCTTTCTAAGGATCAGGAAGAGGGGCCTGAAATCGTTTTATGAGACGTCGTGACAAATAAACCTTGAAAGACCTAGTTATCCTACTTAGAAGCCATGCAGTTTTGATGGCTTCACAGGAGGCTTTTAAAATATCAAGATCATGTGAAGGAAACAAGCATGGCAGTAATATCTAGAAAAAGGAAAAAATAAAGAACTAAGATCAAACATAACAATAAAAAGTCCAAGATGAAAAAGTGGGTATATTTCCCCATTTCCTGAAAATGAGAACGCTTCCACAAGTGCAAAGGCTCCCAAGTAGGGTGAATGCACCCCCCAAGATCTCTAGAGGTACAAAAAAAAACAACTATAAGTTGGGATACAATTCAGAGAGCAGTACTTATTACATTTGAAAAGGGCACCAAACAGGGAGCAAAATGGCACAAAAATTCCTTTTTTATGTCTGATTTCTATCCTATGCACACAACAAATAGTGCAAACCAAGAAAACCAGCAAAGTTTGTCTATAGCCCAGGGCTAGAGTCAGGCTTTAGGGGAAAGGGAGGGGGTGTCTTTGATAAAATTGCAAAGGTAACAGTTTTAACATTTAGAAAGAGCATTGCATGATCTAAACTAATCTAATTTTGTTCCCAGGGTCAAAGTAACAATATTTGGTAGGTTTGTGTTGTAACCCTTGGTTCATACAAAAAAAAATAATAAAAAAAAAAAAATGCTGCAATTGCAATATTTGACAATTGCATCAATGAGCAATTTTGGTTGCAATTTTGTTCACACAGGATTTTAAAGTTGTCCAACATTTATTAGACTGAAAATATATAGTTGAAATGGATCAGAATGATGTTTTGCTTTAATGCTTTCAGGAACAAAAATGCATTTTTGTGTCTCTTTTCACTTTTTTTGCAAATAATTTAACAGAACTCGGCAAGCCATAGTCAGCTTCTCAGTCATATCATTTTCAATACAAGCTACTTCTTCTGTTGCTGTTGTTATTATGTTAAAAAAAATTACTCAGTTTTCCAATATGAATCAAGTTTTGCCATCTAAATAAATTAGTTGACATAGCACTGATAATCATCAATATTGGTAATTAAATTGCAATGATGACCAAATTTTGCTCTTGTGTGAACCTACCTCTGTGGGAAAGGGAAGTGGCTGAGACAAGACTGCTCATCATTAGTGCGGAATAAAAGGATGAATACAGTCTGGACCAGATGAATTATCAGTTTTAAAAGACATAAATTCCTTTAGAACCACTGAGTCAGTAAGAAATAGGTTCCATCTTAAGCCATTTATCATATACAAGAGGAGGGCGTAAAGGAGGCTGCATTTGCAGCTTTCAACAAAATTTAGCTAGGATTTAAATAAATACATGATCTGATGCCTTTTTTAATTCAATAATTGCTTCAGGGTGAAATTATGTTTTGAACCCTTAATGGTGCCCAAGGCTAAACCCAGGATTTGTTTTCAGATGGGGTTTTACTCAAAGATTATTTTCGGGGGGAGGGAGGTTACACAAACAATTTTTACAAGTCAAAATCACATTTCAGGAGGGGTTCAAACCCCCCTAACCCCTCTCTGGGTATGGCCTTGGTGTCCCAAAAGTAAAACAGTCTACAGTAGCCAAAAGTTTATTAGCATATTTCTAAAAAAAAACCTGTATAGTGAGAAAAAATTGTCATTTGTAGCTGAATGAGGAATAGTAACTATTATTTTCCTTATTCTTAAATATTGAAATGCTATTTTGAAAACAAATTTACTGGAATTTTTAAAAAGAGCCTGAAACCACTCAAAAATGATGTTGCAGCAAAACTGATGCCATTCCTGAGGGGGTTTCTAGCTTTTTTTATATTTGTGATTTTGTTTTCAAAATAACATTTTGCTATTAATGAATCAGCTAAAAACGGCGATTATTTACCACAAGCCAGTTTTTTTATAAATATATTTTTAGATTTTTAGTTACTATGGACTGTTTTAAGCCCTTTAAGAGCTCAGAATGCAATTTACCCCAGTAGCAATTATTGAATTATGAAGAACATAAAAATAGGCATCAAGTGATACATTCACTTTCATGTTACAAATTGCAAATTTACCAAAAACAGTAGCCAATTCAGAAGAAACAAAAAACGAGAATTGTTGATTGAGATTTCAGTAAATATGGATTTACTGACTTAGGAATCACGTGAACATACCACTCAATACCTTTCTTATGCTCTTTCTGAATACAAAAGATAGAAAATACAAATACAACAAACGGGTCTGTGGCCAGTAAATGAAAACAAGAAAGAAAAAACAAAAACAAATATTTCATCTGTATCAAACAAGGTGTCTTCAGCATAGATAAAAAAAAAAACTAAAACTAAAAAATATGCATAAAACTCAAATAGACTCACCTAAATATGTAATATACAATTGCTTAAAATTTAAAAAATTTCTGAATAAAATAATCCCTTTACTCACAAATTCAGTTTAAATTCTTTACGGAACCTCAAAGATGATACCTTTTTCTCTTATTTTAGATACAACTTATATACCTCTATTAACATTACTCTTGTTTAAACCAGTTTACCTGTAAATTGAACCAATAGTGACAAAACGAGATAAAACATTGGAAAAACATAATTTGGCTATCTATTTGAACAGGAGGGGGGAAGGGGTAGAGTATAGCGGAGGTACAGTTGGAATGTATGAACTACAATTATTATGCATATGATGAAGTAATAATTTTTGTTTCTAACACTTTTAAGTAGCTAAAAATGAGAGAAAAAGGTATCATCTTTAAGCTCCATAGTGGGCTTAAAATTTAATTGAGTAAAGTAATTATTAAATTTAGAAAGAACATAAAAAAGGCACTGAGTGATATTTTCACCTTATTCCTAGGTCAGTAATTTAAACTACTCCATATTTACTGATAATTTCAACCACCACCACAGGATCTGCAATAAGTTGACTACTGTATATCAGAGATTGAATCAGGGTTGCCACCACTAGTGATTTACCCCTATTTCTAGTGAAATTTTATGTTGCCTAGTGATTTTCTTCTAGCTAGTGATTTATAGTGATTTTTGTTCTAAGACTAGAGGTTTTTTCCTAAATATAGTAATTTTCAATGATATAGCACATAGATTCATGATTCAATTGAATAAATCATACAAGAAGCTAATTGATAAAAAAAAACCACACAAAATAGTGACTCACTACAGTTTCTAATATGTTCCAGATTAGCATTTTTGCAAATATACTGCCTTTGAAACTTCCAATTTCCCATCATATGTCTAGGGGAGGGTGGGGATGGTTGGTCACATTTTTGTTCTAAAAGAAAGTTTAGCCAAAGTATGAAGACCAGAAGAATGGTTTTGACATAGAAAGATGCAGTATTCATTGTTCTAGCTTCTTTGATTTTTTTTTAGATTTATGCATCCATTATTTTTTTTTCCACCAACATTTCTAACAGGTGAGGTCAAAAGTGACCAATGTGCCCCAGGGGTGGGCAGGTTGGTCATGGACATGGGGTAGGTTGGTCACAAAATGGGTCATCTTTGTTTTACTTCCGAGACCTGACACAATTACAGTAGTAGTCTTGTTTCATTTACAAGGTGTATATTTTGCTTCAAACACAATTTCTTCAACTTCAATTATCAACTGTTCAGCTTCAAGTACAACAAAAACTGAAAAAGATATGAATTATTCAACTGAGTAGTCCCCAAGACAAACGTCGAACACTAGTGCTTTCACAGCACGTTCAGTCCCTCCAGAGGTTGTGGGAACTGGGAGCTTCATAACAATATCACTTTGAGGGACTACAGCCTCGTCAATTACTTCTGGGAAAACAAATTTCCATGTGGGAGATTTCCTATGAAGGAAAGTCACAACATATCCCTCACTTGTTTCTTCCTTCACTTGACCTGCAAAATATTTTTTCTTCTTCTTGCTGACAAATGCCACAAGAACAAAATCACCCACACTGATTTTGTCCTTTTCAGTTGTAATATCATCCATATTAGCATCAAGATCCAAGTCATTGTCCAAGACCATTTCTCTTCACTAACAGAGCTTGCTTCTGCTTTGGCAAAAAGTGCCCTTACTTCTGTAGTATTTTTCTTGATTTACTGGTGTTTCTCATCCCACTAAAAACAAGCTTCCCAAGTTTTCATCTCTTCTTAGCTGACAGTTCTTCAATCAAGGCATTTTTAACTGGTGTATTTGTGATAACTTGAGATTTGCCCTTCTTTTGTTTTATTGTATCAGTTCTTTTTGGTCGAGCTTTTGGATAGGGTCTTACTACTTCTTGACTAGTAGCAGCAGTCACTAATGCCACAGGCGCTCGAGAAGTTGTCAAACAGGCTGCAGTTTATGGCTTGTGTGGGATGGGAAGGTTAACGTGACAGTGTGAGACTTTTTCATAAGCTCAGGTGACTCAATGTTAATATGACTGGCATGATTGTCCATTAGAAGCAGCACTGGTCTGTTAATGCTTGGCTTGCTATGGCAAATGAAGTGCTCCAGAAAAACAACAAAGTTCTCTCCAGTCATCCATCCTGAGGAATGAGAAATACCCACACTCCCTGGCGGAAATCCCTTCATCATGTGTGGGAGATACTTTACCCTTGGGAAAATCATGAATGGTGGGATAATAGTACCTTCAGCTGACACAGCTGTGCACATGGTAACTAGTACCCCTCTTTCTCCAGATGTAATCCTGCCAATTTGTTTATTTCTCTTCTCAGCAACTGTTTTTTTGGATTCTGATCAAAGTGGGGCCAATCTTGTCTAGATTCCAAACATCACAAGCAGCAAAACTATATTTATGCAACAGCTCCTTGTATGTGTCAAAAAAAGCATTGACTACAGGTCTGTTAAAAGCAGTTGCCCTTGCAATACTTGTTGCTTCTGGAGATCTGAGAGAAAGCATTGGGTTGCACTGTAAGAAGGCCCAGAGCAAGTCCTTACCAGCTGTTCTAGCTTCTTCCCAATGACAAATATCCTTACCAAGTTTCTGCACAAATTCAAATGCCCAGGTTCTGACTTCTTTTGGAGACAGTCTGTGCTGAAGATGGGATGCTCTGACAAGATGTTGCTCAAGACTTTTCTCTTCTTCAGCCGTGAAAACTATGCACGTTTTATACCATGGCACAAACTGATCTACTGTAACATTACTAACATTGGTTGCACTTGTACAACCTTCTTCAGAGAATTTGCGGGCATAGCATTTTAGAGTTGAGTGGGGGATATCCATCTCAGGTGCAATAGTGGCAAATTTTCCACCTTCCAGTACTTTTTGCACTGCTTGTCTCATGGCTTCTGGGGGAATGGTCCCATTTTGTGTTTTTCTATTGTAGCCTAAGTCTGCATTTCTGTTGGATCTCACCTAGAGAGATGACATAATAATAACCAAAAACAATGATAATGATCTGCACTTATGGAAAAAAATGTGAATTTACTGCTTTTTTTTCACCCAGTGGGGCAGATTGGACAGTGCACCTTCAGAATGACCAACCTGCCTCCCAAAAACATGTCCAACCTGCCCCACACAGGACACACAAACAAAAACATGGTTCCATGAAAAACTAATAATGTTGAGAGCTTGCTTCCAAGTTCTAAAAGGAAACCAATTAATAGGCTGCTATATCCTGGAATCATTTCTGAGATTTGCCTTCTCATTCTCTAACAAAACAACATTAAGTCTAGCAACAATTCTGAAAAAAACTCAACAAAAAATAGAAAAGTTTTGTTTGTCATATCAAGGTTACTGCTGCCATTTTTTCATGGCATGACTGCACTGCAATTCCTCACATTCAGTAGGAGTTTCCAATTTTTTTTTCCAACAGATGGCAGACAAATATCCAAGTGTTCAACCTGCCCCACTGACCAACCATCCCCGCCCTCCCCTATATCAGTTATAGACCCCAGATCATTATCATCAAGATAAAAGGCAAACCTAGTTAATTGCAAAAATTGCAAAAATGTTCTATACTTCATATTTCACAAGATTGGCTCAGATCAAATCTCTGTCTTCATATTTATGGTTATTTATCTCTACAATCTATCAGTTCTAAGTTAGATTTTCTTCTGTTAAAATCTTTGAAAGTGGAGTGAATGTTGGATATGAATACACCCTCTACATCTGCAAATAGAACAGAAATGGAGTCATTGAAAAATAAGAAGGTTGATATACATTAAATATAATTTTCTAAACAAAAAAATAAGTCATTGAAAAAAAATAGGACTTAGTGCTTTTTATAATAGGATTTGTAATATATCTAGATAGATCAAACTGATTGTAATTTGATAATTGAAGTTGATTGGGAGTAAGGGGGGGGATTTACTCTGGGAGTTGGCTAATGGTTTTAATCTTTACTTATAATATCTAATCAAAACTCCAATAATTCTCCAAATTTTCTTATTTGTAATTGACACACCTAATAAGTACAGATATCATCCTTTTCTTTAATTTTTTGGATTTAAGTGCTAACCAAAACTCTAGAAATGGAATCTTGATATCAATTGATATATCATCAACTTATTATGTTGATTCCAAATATATAAGATTCATTAAACATTGTTTTACCCATAAAAGGCTAAGAAACTGCAATAGGGAGGAAACATCCACTAAAAGTCAAGGAATTTTATTTAGAATCAAACCATTAGAGTTGCTGTATCACAGAATCCTACTGTAGAGGTTTCAAGCCCCTATCTGCAAAAGTGTTGATTGCTACTAGCCCCCACTACCATGTCCCTCTATTCCCAAAAAATCATTTGATCAAAAGTTTGAGATAATCATTTTGTTTAGCATAGTTGAAAGGTTCTTAAACTGTGCCTTTAGATTTAACATGATCCATGCAGCCCCTGAGGATAGGTCTGGGGATGAAAGTATGCTGAGGATAATAAGTATAATGTAGAATCTACAAAAACCAGTTTCATAGCCACAAAGACAACTAACAGGTGACAGAATGCATTGGACTTGTATAACCTAGGCTATATATTTGCCCATTAAGGGGGTGGGGTAAGATTAGGTTACTTTACCCCCGCAAACCCCTAATGTGCAAATATATAGCCCAAATTATATTATTATATAAACTAAAGTATTATAGCCTACTTTATCATACTTTGGAATATTTCATTAGGATTAACATAACTTTACTTCTTGAGCATGTTCTGTATAATTAACAAGTACCTCTTTTGTTTATTAAAGTAGCAATAAGACTGATGCTTATCAAAATTTGTGAAGGGTAGAACCAATTTTTTCCATGAAAATATAAAAAAAGCCATTTTCAAAATTGCCCTGGTGTCCCAGTAATTATACTAGCTCAACTAGAGTAAAAAGAAAATAGTTTCTATATTTTTCTGTGGAAAAAATGGGGGTTTTGAATTGACAAGGAAAAAAAATAAAAATAAAAAGGGTAAAATTCCACTTTAGCTACTTTTGGCTATCTTGGAAAGGGGTTCAGTTAGAAAAATAAAACTTTCAAGGATGGGTCTACAGGCTAAAGTATGTCCCAGGAAGCTATATTGAAGTACCTAATTCCACTCCTTCTCCCTCAAGAGGGTCCTGAAATTTGCCTACATGACAGGCTATTGAAATTTTGACAAAACAATATTTTACCTTAATTTTCAAAAAAATAGTTTCTTTATCTGGCTTAAGTTCTGAAAATGTAATTCCTGTTATTTGAGTAGAATTTTAAGCTATACAATGTTTTTTCTCAAAATTTAGGAATGAATATCTTTAAAACCTTTTAAATTGGGGTTGAGCAAAGTTGTGAAACTGAAAACATTTTGTTTTACTTCATTTAAGCAGTAGATCTATTTTGCAAGGTTTCACTCTTATAACACACAAATTTTTAAAGATCATCAAAGGTCAGGGAGCTCTAGAGGGAGAAGGAGTGGAGGTAGGTGCTTCAAAATACCTTCCCAGGACATATTTCAGTAAATATTTGGCAGTTCATATTATTGACTTAGGAATATACCACTTGATGCCTTTTTTATGCACTTTACAAATATAATAATTGCTTCAATTGGAAATTCAAATTTACCTACCCTCACCCCCCTAAAGTGCAAATACATACCCTGAATTGTAACCACACAAAGAAGTTATCAACACTAGGTAAGTTATTAAAAAACAGTTAAAAACATACAACTAGTTTATAAATAAGTTGTTCAAAAGTAACATATTCCAAAAATACTTATTTACAACAATTCAAACCTCATTTATTAGATAACTCAAATATAAAACATTTTCCTACTGTTTCAAGTTTTTGTGAATTCCACCAACAAAAATAGCACTGAATATTGTGATTCAAAACTTTGCTGTAGACAATCCATGGTATATTCCAATTCAGGGTATATGTTTGCACATTAGGGGGTGGAGGTGGGTAAATTTGAATTTCTGATAGAAGCAAGTATTATAGGCTATTTGTAAAGAGAATAAAACAAGGCATCAAGTGGTAGGCCTATGTTCACTTTATTTGTAAGTCAATAATATGAACTGACAAAAATTTATTCATATTTTAGCCTGTAGACCCATCCCTGAAAAGTATTAGTCAATATATACCAAATCATATTATTGAGTTTCAAATAAAGTGAATACACCATTTGATGCCTTTTTTTATGCTGATTACGAATATAATAAGCATTTCTATCGGAAATGAATTTCAGCCCCCCCCCCTATATAGGCTATACCTAACCTAACCTAACCCTGAATTGGCATATATAGGGGGGGGGGCTGAAATTTATTTCCAATAGAAATGCTTATTATATTTGTAATCAGCATAAAAAAAGGCATCAAATGGTGTATTCACTTTAGTCCTGACTCAATAATATGATTTGGTATATATTGACCAAAGTATCATCCTCCTAACCTAACTGCTTTTCAAGCCAAAAGTAGCTAAAATAGAATTTTACCAGAAAAAGCAAATACCTACTTTGATTAGCCTAATTTTTGACTATTTTTGTAAATTTCAAGGATAATTTTTGCATGAGAAAAAACGAAACGTCAATCTAAAGGTAGGCCTATTTTTCCACATCTAGGAGGGTAGTTTTACCCCCTTCCTGTAGGTGTGCCTGTATAGAATATGGTAAAGAAACAAAACAATTATTAATTACAGTGATAAATAGTATTAAATAATTCTAGTGATTTCTAATCAATAATCTAGTGATTTTTATCCCAGGGCAGCAACTCTGGGTTGAATAGGCTATCTACTGCAATATTTTTTTTAGAAACATAATGCCAGAAAGTATTTGGTAGAGGGGTGGGGTGAAATTGTTGCAACAATTGCCATTACACTTTTGAATAGAGAATAAACAATATTTTAGATATTTGATTTTACTGTAGCCAAATCTAATATATACATACCAATGCAAACACAAAAATCAGGTTCACGCGTGCTATTAATTTTAAAATCATTGCTTATATTTAAAGCCAATGATGCCAGTGCCTGACTTGGATAGCGGACCATGGGAGGCGAAAATGTGCCATCGGCGCATTTTCGCTATAAATTTTTTTGGGTGGAGTTTGAAATTCAGGGGAAATTAGATCTTGCAGGAATGAGTGCAAAAAAAAAACAAAAAAAAAAAACGTTAGAGGCAATAATACCAGATAGTGTGAATTTCGCTTTTCAGAATGCTAAAACTCAAAATTGGTAGGATTCAGCCTTCATCACAGTTTATAGAATTATCCAGTAAGTTTATCGCAGATCATTTCTGGTCTTCATTCTCGGTGGAACAAAAAGCTCCTCCCACTTATTTCTGCATTAGCGGGTTAGTCTCTTTCCGTCAATCAATGAGAAATGGTTACAAAGTGCATTATTCGTAATAGCGGGTTTCCACTTATTTCCGATTATTTCTATTATAACTGTAAGTTTCGCGTCCAAGAGAAATCTGACTTGTCTACCCGTGAAAAGATCTAATGCCGCTTATGTTTATATCTGCAAAAACGTTCTCTGGAGCACTCGCACCTCGGTCCGGGATTTTATAATGGGTGAGATAGGGAATGATCATACTGGTAATTTTATAAACTGTGGCCTTCATTGACAGATTTCGGCACCATATTCCGAAATCTGAAACAGTGAAGCATTTTTGACTGATTACTTGCGCTTTTGTGGTCGAAATTTTCTGTTCTCAGTCTCATGCTTGACAAAAAAGATATTTTCCTTACTTCTCTGGTATGTCAGAGAACTAAGTAAAAAAGGGAATTGAAGAAGATCTAGCAAAACAAAAAATATTTGCCAATATCTCAGGTAGTATTTTATATTACATTCTGGCCAATATGCTGAATTATTCCCTATCAACAATAGAAATTGTGATTATAGAACTAACAAAAGAAATAGGTACTCAGTATACTGGTCTTACAATATAGATAAGTTGTTCAAAAACGTGGAGGTTAAAAGCGAATTTAATAAAGATAACTAATAGATAGGATTTTCTAATGTAGAACTAAAGAGAAGCATGAACCTTGAAGGTCACATCTCTCCAAAATGTCATTTGGGTAAGTGATGTCAAAGTTTACTTCTTTATACAATGTTTTTATAACATTGCAATTCTAAGCTACAAAAAGATATGAATTCTCAAACTTAGTGTTATGAGAACAAAATGTTTTGTAGCTTTCAAAGTATAAATTAGAATGACAAGAAAGACCAAGTCAAGGATGAGAAATTAGACTGGCCGTTATTAATGCAACTATCTATAAAATTGCAGGCTAAAGACAATGTTTTGAGATTTTGTCATGAAACAGAAGCTAAAGACATACATATAAGACAAAATTGTACTTGGCAAGGTCCTTCAACCATTCCATTGTTATTTTCTTTGTGTTTTCCTTTTAATGAACTTCGAATTAGTTTTGTACATATTTTAATCATATATTGTATTTATCTTCGATTAGTATTCAAGATCATTTTCAAAGTTAAACAGCAAACCCTCCTTCTATATCGCCCAAAATTTCCTCGAGAGTTTCATCTTCATTTTCATTGTCATTGGATGGTTTTTTGATGTCATACATGTCAATGGTAAATCTATTCAGCTTAGCAGGTGTAGGATCAAAGTCCCTGCAGCACTTTTCCTGGCAATTTAGCCTAAGTTGGATGGTCACAGTAGAGTTAAACATTTTAAGGGGCATCCTGTTTCGAATTTTGTACTTGACAAGATTCATAACAGAAAACACTCTCTCGACGAAAGGGTTGCTGATGGGTAAGCTTAAGACAGAAAGAGCTGCTTGAGCCATGTCGAACAATGGTCAGCTTTTCCCACTCCTTTCTGTATTCTTTTTTTATCGAAATTTGACCACTTTCCCATTTGGTTCTTCACGCTAAGGATAATGCACGCTTTGATAATTTAAAATTTAGGTCGTCATGGAGCCTGAAATGCCATATGAGAATCCCTACGGGGTTCTGAAAATTCCACCTGCCTGTATAGACAGATTCCTGAATCTGTTCATTAGAAGCAGTCAGTAAACACTAGACTTTAAAACTTTGAGTTTTGTCATTGTTATTGTGAAGGCACAATGCGCCCACTTTGCGCCGAATTGTTTTGACATGCGCTAAGTCAGCGCAATGCACCAATTTGAAAAATTCTATGCGCAATCAACTCAAAAAAGCGCCCAAATGGCGCAAATGCGTACCACCTGGCAACTATAATTGTAGCAATTAAACAGTTCCGCTACAGAACTACAAATAAGGACAGCCTAAATGTAAAACAAACTCTAAAAAACAGAATTTTGATAGAAAAGATAAATCAATAAAAGTGGCTTTATGCTGATTTCAAATGTATAAAATTCATTAAGTTTAATGTTACTCAACAAAAGATGGGACCCTGAGAAAATTTGCCATATTTTCAAAAAAGGGGGGAATAGCCCCAAAAGTCAAGGGATATTAATACAAACCTTACTATCCGATTCAGTATATAAGAGAACCCCACTATAGAGGTTTCAAGCTCCGATCTACAAAAATGTGGGATTGTGCATTCTTTGCCGAAAGATAGACCTGGGATGCGTTTTTTTTTTATTCCCAGGGGCAATGGTATCGAACTTATGGTCCTAGAATATCGGAACAGGGCCCATTCGACTTCAAAGCAAAGGCTTTAGTACCCTTTTTAATGACAAAAGGATTGGAGGGCAACTAGACCCCCTTCCATGCCCCTGTTTCCCCAAAGACATCTGATCAAAATCCTAAGATAGTAATTTGATTCAACATAGTTCAAATGGTCCCATAACTATGCCTTTGGGGATTACATGCCCTTGCAATCCCTGGGAAAGGGCCGGAGGCTACGCCGTTTGTTCTTTGTTACATGTAGTATTTGTTATTGGGAAATATACGGAAATGCTCTTTTGGGGAAGTTTTTCGCAAGGGGAGGGGTAAACTGGGAAAATCTTGCGTTGGGAGGGCAATTTTTTTTTTTTGGGGGGGGGGAATTTTCAGGGGAAATTTGACACAATCGAAGAGATTTTATGGCATGATCTGAAAAATTGTCGGAAATGAAATGAAAAACAAATTTCGTTCAACTGAAAGTATTGAGCATCATTAAAACTTAAAACGAATAGAAATTGTTCTATATATTAGGGGGACATCCACTTTTCAACTTTCACTCTTTACGCTAAAGTTTGAATTTTTGTAACAATTCTTTAAAAAAAATGGCACAAACACAAAGGGCGTTAAATTTGAATGGAAATTAAAAGAACTTCATGACTTTAGCGTAAAGAGTGAGAATTTAGGTAAGGACAATCCCCCTCTCATTGGAAATAGTTTATTTTTGTTAAAGTTTTAATATTGCTCCTTGCAAAAGCCGGATCAAGGGGGGCAAGGGGTGCAGGTTTCCCAGGGGGCCGGTTCGTAGTGGGCTTTGGCTCGTAATACACTTTTTGATCTCATCAAATAAAATTTGAACCGTAATTACCCAGCTCTGGAATGTGCCAACGCTTTTTAGTAAAGAGTAAGCATGGCTTCGTCCGGGAAGTGATAATGATAGACGAGGGAATCGGTGAGATGACAAGGAGAAGGTCAACTCCCTTTGATACGTCTATAGGTAACCTTACTCGTTTGAAACAGTGAGCTGCATTCGTTTCAGACTGCTTCAAGGTTTTTAGACAAGAGGAGGTATCCTAACATAAGAACCTTAGGTCCGAATTATAACTGCTTCTTTTGGCTGATCTGGTTCAATCTGTCAATCCTTCATAAGATTTTTGTCAGAGTATGTGTATAATTAAGTTACAAATGATTTAACCTAGGTTGTTTTTTAAAGGCTACTCAGCTTTAATGTGGCCTCAACTTTACCATTAGCGACCACCAGTGCAGAGAAGATGCACCAGAATCATGCACCGATGCATCAGCAGATCAGGATATTCTGCCGTTTAATTCAAAGGCAAGTCTGTCGAGAACAATGGAAAAATGAGTCCCGTAGCAGTAGTGCAGTAGTGAGGGAATACGCAGGATTGCCGTTCCTATAGTGCTCTCAAAAGGAAAAAATTAAGAGATCGTATGTATTGTTCATTCTTCCCCTCTCTAGCCTGCAATTTTGTTGACATTTCACCTGCCCAGGGAAAATTGTTCATCCAAGCAAGCAAATATTTCAGTCGAAGAAGCACAATCAGTGCGTTTAAAGCTCAACCATACCAGCCCTCCACCCCCTACATCCCTCCCCGAGACAAATACAAAACGATACAAAATGAAAAAAATACTAAGAGCCATTACTATCAGCTGTAATTTTGGCTATTTTGCACGTATTTTGATTTTTACTGGCACACATTCTGTAAAACAAATATATAAAACAGAATAGTCAATTGCAGAACTAAGGGATATACTCCCTCAAGGGAGTGATTAGTTTTATCGATAGAGGATGAGATTCCAAATAAGTGCGGATAAAAAAGACAGCATATGTGTCATATCCTCTTTGAGCCAAGCCATAGTTATCCTTGTTTATAAAAACATGATTTATGAGCACTCCTCCTACGACTAAAAACTCACCGCAACATCCAGCTGCCGCATAGCTCCGAACACTCCTTCTCCATCCGAATCTTTTCAAAGCTTCAATATTCATCCCTCCCACGAAGTTCCAATTTCCTTTATATTCTCCCTCATGACCTATTATAACCCCATTCAGGGACGACCTGTTTTTCGTTGGGATCCAGACGGGCGTAGCTCCAGCATTTTATTGGGGGGGGGGGGGGGGGGCAAGGGGGGTCCATATCCTGGTAGTCAAGGGGCATGGGCTATATAATATTTTTTCTCTCCAAATTATTGGGGGAGGGGCAAGTGCCCCCCACCTCATATCGAAACGACACCCCTGGCCCCAGATGGATAGCGAAAAACATTTTCACCCCTCATCCATAAACCTTGTCCAAGCCATATCAACCTTTATTTCATTATAGCCCTTAAAAGTGGGACAGAATCACTTTTTTCTGTATAGCTTTTTATTTAACCTAAGGTCAGTCATATGTTTTTTCCTTGATTTGAATGTCACACTTGTACTACAGAAGCGGGACATTGAAATGACGAGAAATTGATTTGATAAGTTTGTATCAACACTAATGTGTTCCCAATTCTTCTCTACTAATTGCCAGATCCTACAATAAAGAAAATTACTGTTCGAAGGATACATCTTTTCTAGTTCGAAACAATGATAATAACTAGTTTTCACTTTTTTATTGAAAACAAATCCCTAATTTTTCAATTTTATTGGTCAATCATAAAAATGATGCCTGAAATTTGAACAATTCTCAACTCAACAAGTTACGAGCGGGGTACGTCATTGTCGTTATTTATTTAGTTATTAGTAATTTCCGATCGTTGAATTTTTATAGGAAAATTTTATAGGGGGGGAGGGGGTTGACACAAAAAAAACTAAAAAACACATACAAAATTTGTTTATATCCATTTTTGTTACGATTTTACGAGTCAAACAAGCTTGAATCGAATAAAAATAACTACAAACAAGAATTTGGGTATCGCCTCCTCTCACTGCAGGAGCCTAAAACCTACTGCGTCATTGGCGCTTTACTGAAAACTATGTGAGTCTTGAACAGTCTTGGAACAGTCAGATTAAACATATCTAATCGGTTTAGTCATCTCTGAAGCCCAAAGTTACCAAATTCTATGTTCCAAAAAATAAGGAACCTCCCCCCCCCCCAAAAAAGGGCGATTGAAGGTTTATTGCACTTATAACCAGTCATAAAGAACATCAGGAAAAAGGTGTCAAAAGAAAAAAGAAAATCATGAAAAAGGTGTCAAAAAGTGAAAAAGGAAAAAGAAAATCAGGAATCAGGTATCGCATAATTTAGTTTTTGAGTTTTATATTTTATTTTTATATTTCATATATTTTATATTTATATTTTAGTTTTTTCTACGGTTATGACTGTAATGCATGGGACCTTAAGCTATTCACGTGAAACGTTTTTTGGTATCTTTTATCCAGCGCTTCATTTTGGAAAAAAAAAAAATATAAAAGAGTTGGAAGTTCAATAATCAAAAGGGCAACAGAGAAGTGTAACTCATATTTGAGTTCAGATCGTTACTAATGTTGTCAAAATGCCACCTTTTCTGCTTACCATCCTTAAAAGTGCCACCGCCACTTATCACTGCCACCCATAAATCATAGTAGTTATGCGAAATGGTTGCACTCATGCCCAAAATTTAGTTCCGTCCGAGATACGATTAATTGCCCTACATGAAAACATGAAAATAGAAAACATTAAAATTATTTTTATTAGTGTATAATCTACAGCTCATCCTTCTTTTTCAAAAATAAATGATAATCATCAGCATTTAAAATAAATTTTAAATAAAAGTCAATCACTTTCTTGTAATCGCGAACACTTAGTCTTTCGTCGTCACCATGTAAGCCAGGCAAAGTTATCGGATCAACAAATGCGGGACTAAATCTGTATAGTTTTTTCGTCAGCTTCATATAGTGTTTCAAATCTGTGTTTGCTGGTGAAATACCTATAAGAAATAAAATTATTTGCCAGTTGTAGTAGAAATATGTTTACATGGGAACATCTAATCTGGTATTGTTGATGTTTGGAGATAGACCTTGTCATATCTTTGGTTACATTTTTTTTATTCAGGAGAACCGATTGGCGGACGGGGGGGGGGACTTTGTGGCAATGCCTGGGCCTGTGCTCTATTCTATATAAAATGGGAGCAGCAGTTTGCTAATTTCCGAACCCAAAGGGAGCTAAAGTCGGGATAATAACATTCTAGTTACAGTAACCTAGGAGAGTGAAAAACGGAATAGATGGCGTTTCCTTTATGCGAAGTAACTTGAATCACTGTAACTTCCGGGACAGCAAGGGCGTCAGAAGTCGGGACAGCAGCTTCAGAAGTCGTGATAGCAGCCAAAAAAAAAAAGATGCCACTCCCATTATGGAGTGTAGCAGTTCGATTATCGTTAATTTCATTAACTAAAGGCTTCTAAAGTCGGAATTGTACCTTTGAACACTAAATAATAAAATACGAGGTTCAATACTGTCACTCTGTTTATAATGTATTAGTTAGATTATTGCCAATTGTGAGAACCGAAATAGATTGCTTATTCCGGTAAAAAAAAAGAGAAAAAAATGACGTTAATTCACGTCTACATGCGGCGTTTTCTGGAAAACTGGGACAGAAAGCCGGTAATCTGGATAGAGTTGTATAGAATGCTGGTATAGAATGCTATAGAATACTGGTATAGAATTCTACCGCCGCTCCAGTTTCCTGTTTTTTGGTGCGGTATAAAAAGAAGCCAATAAACGGACCAGCATACCAAAAAAAAAAAAAAAAAAAAAAAAAAAAAAAAAAAAAAAAAAAAACCAAGTGAACATGGGGTGTTTCATTTTCTGGGAGGTTTGTCAAGCAATAAATCAGAGGCAAAGTTGCCTACAGTAAAGAGCTATAAGACTTCAATTTACTCTTATGATTATCTATTTTTTTCCCAGAGCCACTTCAATGGAAGATTGGTTGTATACAAGGGCGGATTCAGGATTTTTTTGGGTCGGGCGGGGGCAAAATAGGTATATCCGATAAACTTGCATTAGGAGCAAGTTTAATTAACGCAAACTTGCGTTAATTAATTAAATTACACTACTTTAGACTACGTTAGAGGGGGGAGGAGGACGCCCCCTCGCCTCTGGATCCGCCACTGGTTGTATAAACTTCGGAGGGGGCTCATTAGCTTGTAAATTTAAAGTTCTAATGCCCTTTTTAAGAATCCAATGTGACAGGATATGTCATAAAAAAAATATCATTTATAACATTGAAAGATAAAAATAATATATGGAAAAATCGAATCTTTATAGATTATCATAATGTTGGGTAATGAGAAGATCGATCAAGTGGACAGCTTCACTTACCTTGGTAGTACCAAACAGTTCGTGGTAACGAACTGTAGGAGGCGACCCAGCTCAAGAGTAACCAAAACTCTAAAAAAACGGAATTTTGATACCAATATATATATAAAAAGAATCAGATTTTTATGCTGGTCTTAAAAATTTAAATTTCATCGAGTTTAGTTATACTCATCAAAAGTTGCGAGCCTGAAAAAATTTGCCTTATTTTGAAAAAAGAGAGAAACACCCCCTAAAAGTAATAAAATCTTCATGAAAATCAAACCATCAGACTCAGCGTATAAGAGAACTTTACTGCAGAGGTTTCAAGCTCCTATCTGCAAAAATGTAGAATTTTTTAGTTTTGCCAGAAGAAAGATCACAGATGCGTGTTTATTTATTTTTTCTTTTCCCCAGGGGTTATTGTATCAACCCAGTGGTCCTAGAATGTCACGAAAAGTCTCATTCAAACGGAAATTAAAAGCTCTAGTGCCTTTTTCAATTAAAAAACAAATTTTTTTTTGAATATCAGTTTTTACAAAAAACTGCATTTTTATGTACAACCTATGCTTAACATTCTACAATCGGAGACTCTTGACCATCCTACAGTAGCCACAGTAAAAAGCGCAACTTCATTTCTCGAGGGTGTACTCAATAATGAACTAGTACCACTTCTTTGTTATATTTTGTTTTTTCTTTTCTCCGTATACATTAAGGAACGAACTGCGGCCCTTAGTAACTGAAGTAATAAAAGAAATCATTATATAGATGATTATTTTAATTATATTCCTTAAGAAATCATCATAGGTGAAAATTTCCCATACTGGAAATTGAACTCAAGCCAACTGGGTGAGAGCTATCCCAACCACTAGACTATATAGGATATATTAAATATATGATTAATGAAGTTTATGTTAGAGAACAAATTATGGACCTAGTTAGCTGCCTGTTTCTTTGAGGATCGTCTCTTACTATTCCAAAGAAGAAAAAGCCGTAGGGTTTTCCTGTTTGCAATCAAACAGTTTGTGGTAACGAACAGTAAGTAAGAGGCGACCCGGCTCTATAGTAACCGAAACTCTTAAAAACAGAATTTTGATAGCAATAAATACATAAAAAAAATTGGATTTTTATTGATTTTAAATATGTAAGTTTAATCAAATTTAGTCTTACCCACCAAAAGTTACGAGCCTGAGAAAATTTGCCTTATTTTCGAAAAAAGGGCCCAGTGACAGGGCGCGCCTTGAGCACAGGGCACCCTCTGTAACAAATGGTTTCAGAAGCGGACTCTGTGTCGGAGGGGAAGACCACCACCAGGCGCCATATGGCTTAATAAAGACAAAATTATAATATAATTGCAGAGCCTCCAAAACCGATTTATATCACCGTGATTTTTTAGGCATGAAATTGTTTCATCTTGAACAATCCCTCTTGGTGCAACGCAAGTGATTTCATACGTTTGATAAATCACGACGCTTGTGATTTTACGGCACTAATTTAAAATTTCTCAAGGAGAGTCGTGTTTACGTAGGGCAAGTGTAATGAGAAACCAATTGAAGCGCTTCGATAATGCCAACAATTAAATTTACATTAAGTCCCTCTTATTGTGTATTGGTTCTGGTTTGAACTCCGTTCTGATTCGCAAAAGATCACACAAAATTAATAGATATTATATCCCAAACACAAAATTGATTGGTGACAACATTGCACTCAAGCGAACGGGGGGAAGACTAATGTAGATACATTTCCTTGTAAAGCAGGTTTTTATTGTAATTTAACTGTAAGAAAGTTGTTTAATCCTACAAGACTTGTATTAAAAGTGTTTAACCATAAGGTAAAGAATGCATTCCTCTATGGTTTGATTGAGACGCTTTAAATATAAAATAATTACTTGAGCGGAAAGAGGTCACAGCACAATTGTTTAGTTATGATACATTTGGAAGTGGGACTGTAGGAGAAAATGTGCTGCGGCAGTGTGACATCACAAAATCCGCCTGGACCCAAACAAATCTCTAATCTATAATGCCATTTAATACTTATCGACTTAAATTGAGTCAAGCTGATATCAGACATCAGATCAGAGTTACCGTCTCTCTAATTTTCAGCTTTTCACAATTTATACAGAAAATATTTAAGACAAAATAGTTCATTTTAAACTACAGAACAATATAAATAATATTGAGATAAAATTATGCTCTATTTATTAACAGTTTGTTTCCGACAATGTTACATTATAAACAGTTCAATTTTTCTAATTTTAATTCCACGTTATAAAATATTATTCAATTTATATTATAACAATTTATAGCTTAAAAATACATTTAAAAGGATATAGAACACACATTATAGAAATTTGAAAGCTGAAACATCTATGTTGCAACATTAATGACGTAGATCAAGATGCTGCTTAACGTTATACAACAGGTTTTTTCTATTATTGATGTGGTTCCAGAGACCATGGGCAATGAAATGTGTCTGGTAATGTTGGGCGATATCCAATATCAATATTGATATGCCGATATATCGGAGCAAATATCAATATAGAAACGTAAATATCGATACCGAAAACGATATTTGAAAATATTTGGCTGTTTTTGGCTTTTTCTGCTATCTAACGGTAAACATCCTGCAGAAAACATTAAACATAGAAAATTGTTTCGGAAATTGCCGAGAAGAAGAACAATGACGTATTTAATCCATTAACGCATACATGCTGATAGACAGCATACATATATGTATCCTTAAGTTGGTATAGCCTGTTTTCAAACTCAAATACGTTTAGTAAGGGGGGATTTCCAAAAATTGCTGAGGACCTCCGAAAGGACTCGGCTGTATATAATGCCTCCTAGGCTTATAGGCCTTGCTCATATAACAGAGAATTGACTTTTTATGCTGATTTCAAATAAATAAGATTCATTCAGTTTAATGTTCCCACCAAAAGATACGAGCCTGAGAAAATTTGCGTGATTTACGAGAAAGGGGAGAGACACCCCAAAAAGTCAAGGAATCGCAATGAAAAGCGCACCATCAGATTCCGCATATCATGGAACTCTACTGTGAAGATTTCAATCTTCCCGTCTTCAAAATTGTGGAATTTTGTATTTTTTGTCAGAAGAAAGATCACGGATGCCGGTTTATTTATTCTTTTTTTATCATTTTTTTTCGCGTGGGTGATTGTATCAAACCAATGGCCCAGGAATATTGAGAAAGGGTTCGTTGGAACGAAAATAAAAGTTCTAGTGTCCTTTTAAAGTGACCCAAAATGTTGGAAGGCAACTAGCCCCCCTCCTACGCCCCTTTTCCTTAAGGTCATCTGATCTAAATTTTAAGATATTCATTTTGTTTACCATAGCTTAAAGATCAAATAACTGCGCTTACGGAGATAAAATGACCCCCACAACTTGGGGAAAGAGCTTTAAGTTATGAATTTTGCCTATTGTCTGCGTATAGTATTTTTTATTTGTAAGTAAACAGGATTTTTTTTTGGGGAGGGGGATTTCCATGGGTAGAATTTTCCATGACTAGGGAAGTTTCCGGGGATGAACTAACAAGGGGGAATTTTACAGGGGAGAATTTATCAGAGCTCCTAAACGATATATGTCATAAATTCTCTTTGCAGATTCAATTTTTCACGTAGAGATGTTCCGAGGGAATTGTCATGATCCCCCCACAGTACTTAGGGAAAGGGCTATAAGATATGAATTTTGTCTATTGTTTACATATAGTATTTGTTATTTGGAAGTAAACAGCCATTTTTCTAGGAAGGGGAATTTTCCACAGGGGGCTCTCCACGGGGAGAATTTTCCATGGGCAGAGAAGTTTCCGGAGATGAACCTAAAGGGGAAATATTACACGGGAGAATTTTCCAAAACTCCTATTATTAGTAAAGACGATGGGAGAAGTGAAGATGTTAAAAGTAGAATAGTAAAGATCCAGGGTGTATTTTCAAAGCTAATAAAAGTTTGGAAGGATAGGAAGATATGTCAGCGAACGAAGATTAGAATATTGGAAGCTACAATAATGACAGTGCTCAATTATTGTTCTGAAGCAAGGGTACTCCGAAAAACGGAGGAGGATTTGCTAGATGTTTTCCAGAAAAAATGCCTACGGATTGTTTTGGATAGCCGACTGACTGACCGCATCTCAAACAGTAAGTTGTACAAAAATGTGGTTCAATCCTGCTTTCTAGGACTATAATGAGAGAAAGGATGAAATGGATAACACCCGTTCAATGGATGAAGGATGACAGATTATCAAAGATTGTCCTTGTTGACCAACTGTCTAGCACAAAACGAAAAGCAGGTCATTTCCAAGTGAGGTGGGAGGATGTCGTAAGGAAAGATTGAAAGTAAGTCCTTCTCTCATTTTCACAGACCGCTCATAGTGGTTTATTTTTTATTTGTCGTCTATTTTGAAAAACAAAATCACACTGTTCAAAATACAAATAGTTTTCAATAAATAGCGAATGACGCAATAAGAGTTTAAACTGAAGAGTTTGACTTGAATATTCAATTCAATTTTTACTCGTTGTAAGATTTGTTTATTCATCCACATCAGTATCCATTGTCGTTATGCTTGATACGATCTTATTTTTTAATTTCTGTTCGTTTTGGGTTATTTATTCTTTAGTTGTAATTTCTGGTCATTTTGAGTTTGAATTATCATAGGAATTTATTTCTGCTGGTCTTGATGTATATTTGATAGAATAGTTGCAAATTTTCTTTCAGGTAGAAGCAAAAAAACTAAGTATAAACCAGCCTATTCTGATCCCCAGCCAATTTACTGTGGAGTTCCCCAGGGAACAATTTTAGGCCCTCTACTATTTTTTGGTTATGGTTAATGAGTTGGCAAATGATGAGTCGGATCGCTTTAAATTCTTTGATGATCTATTCGTACTGGAGCTGGGTGAAAAGAGTGTTTCAAGTGAGGCAAACTGAATAATGGCGAGTTTATCACGTCAAGCTGAGGGGGGCATAATGATCGTCAATCATGAAAAATCACTCATATTAACTTTCTCTTTTCTGAGGGACATTTTATCTCTTGCCTTACAGAATGTTTCAGGCATCATGGATATCAAACTCTTGGGAATATATCTCACACATGACCTGAAGTGGGGAAAACAGACACAGGAGATGATCAAACGGGCATACCCGGGTATCCTTTCTTTAAAACTCCTTGCTCGCCATGGTTTTCCAACCCCCACCTATTGCGTATTTTTCTTACATTTTTCAGACCGCTGGTAGAATATGCATGTCTCGTTTGGCATTACGGCCTGACTTCAGACCAGAAGGACCGCCTGGAAAGGATCCAGTACCGAGCTCTTCTGGTAGTGTCAAAATCTCCCAAAGTCCCTTATTGCTCCCTTTTGAGACAATTTTCACTTAATACTCTACCGACACGCCGTGATGAATTGTGTTTTAAATTCTGCACCCACTCGTCAATAATTGTATATTTTTATTTTCTTTAGTTCATTATTCTTTTTAAACTTGACTCTGTTTGACTCTGTTTAGTTTGAATCTGTGATTTTTGAATCAATGTATATTTTTGCATGACGATGGCTATGGCTGTGATTTTCATATGTTTTATATGGTTAGTGTCTTATTATGACAAAAACTGCCGCTGATCGGCGTGACCGTTTTTATGGCGTTTGAATATAAAATCGTTATCCTATCCTATCTTGAGTTGGTATTGTCAATTAGCTGGAACCCACGCAAAAAGTCAAGTTTGCTAAATGATAATGAAATATAACAAAACAAAATAGGATGAAAATATATTAGTTTAGAAACAAATTTGGGCTATATATTTGCACATTAGGAGGATGGGGGTAAAGCATAGCATATATTAAATACGTAACCTAACGTAGGTACCTTCCCCCCCCCCCCCTAAACCCACAAATGTTTAAATATTGTAAACGCAATGACAAACCACGGTTTGCAATCCAATTCTCTTCTGAAAGAAACCCGTTTGACTAGTTTCTTAAGCATCTTTCATATACAATATATCGCGTGGGTTCCAGCTAATTGACAAGTACCCTTGATTTTAATATGGCTCTTTACTTTTATTTGATAAAACTCTTTTTAGGGATAGTCTTTTTAAATTAATTTGAAAAGGGAGCCATGGATTTTACCATGAAAGGTAAAGAACCTTCTAAAAACTCTCAGAAATGGTCAAATGAAGAGAATTTCTCATTAATTGAAGTCTGGAATGACAAAAATTGGGAGACAGACAAGACCGTATCCAGGAGACGGGGTTCAGAGTTTGACTCCTCCCCCCACCTCCAAAATTTCGTCTAAATCGTAAAAATGTATCAAAAACACATATAACACAATTTTAATGCGTTTTTGAAGTTTATTTTCAACCCCTTCCCCCCACCCTTCAAGGAAAATCCCAAATATATATATATATATATATATATATATATATATATATATATATATATATATATATATATATAATATATATATATATATATATATATATATATATTATATATATATATATATATATATATATATATATATATATATATATATATATATATATATATATATATATATATATATATATATATATATATATATGTATATATATATAAATATATATATATATATATATATATATATATATATATATATATATATATATATATATATATATATATATATATATATATATATATATATATATATATATATATATATATATATATATATATATATATATAGTATTTGTTACCTGACCCGATTATGGAACTTCGTATTTTAAATAGTTATAGGTAAACAAATGAGTTGCACCCCCCAGAATTGCACCCCCTCCCCCAGATGAATTTATGTTTTAAAAACTTGCGTGGAGGAGTGGAGGTAGCTTGTAAATGAATAAATATATTTCTCCACCACATAAACACAAAATAGCTATCATACCATCTAAACTACTATATTGACCTAGGATTGATCTTCTCAGTAGCAAGTAATTTTGCAGCTGGTGTGTATTCGACAGCAGGTACTATCATGCCATCTATGTTACCTTATTGATTTTCCTAAGCCCAGAAATCAGCGATCTACATTCTATAAATTTGTAAATTTCTGTACTGCCCCGACTTCAGGTAAAAGCAGAACCATCTCGGGCACTGAAACAGAATAAACATTAAGCAGTGGCGAAAATTTGGTTCAGAGCAATAGGTCTCCCATAATCCCATCGTAATGCGCTAAAAATTTGTCATTGCGCGTGCGCGAAGGTGGAATCACGAAGAAAGGTGGCGACTAATGTGTCCCGAGAATATTTAATGGAGAGTATAGGTATCTTCACTACTGTTTAATGTTTTTACTGCGGGCGCTCAAGACCCAACTGTAGTTATACCATCAAACTTGTGAAATATTTAGGACAGTATCACATTTTCATCAGTGTCCCCATATTTTCCCATCAATGTTCCCATCAGTGATATTTAAGACAGCATCATATTTTCATCAGTGTTCCCACATATTCCCATCAGTGATATTTAGGACAGCATCATATTTTCATCAGTGTTGCCACGATAAATCATGAAAATGAAGAAGCAAAACAAATCAATTAAATTTGAAAACACTTTTCGTCCGTAAAAATTCAAAAATTAACAATCTGTTCATTTCCAAAGACAACTACACCTCTAAAGGTGTAGGCCTTAAGCTGTGTAGTATCATATCTCTTTAGCTTATTTTCTACCGATTTTTCGCATACATTTCCTTTTTTTTAATTTGGCCTCCGCTACTACCACAAGCTGCATAAATGGGACTTTTGCACTAAAAAGTGAATTCTCGATTTTCCTTAATATTTTAATTTGTGTATGTTTCAACTTAACCCATTCAAGCGATTAGATTTAATTGTCACTGTCCTAGGTACTTTTAACATTTATTTGTAGAAAAGAATTATCTCATTTTATGTAGATGGTGATATTGACGGAGGTGTAAACAGTGATATTTATGTAGATGGTGAAATATGAGTCCTGTTTTTCTCCGTATTTTAATATATACGTACGTTCAACTCAACCGAATCAAACAATCAGATTTAATTTCCACTGAACTAGGTACTTCAAACATTTATTTGTTTTTCAAAATAATTATCAAAATTTATGTAGATGGTGATATCGATGTAAACGTAGATGTTGATAATTATGTAGATGATGAAATTTGATGCTTTTATTAATATTTTAAAATATAAGTACGTTTCAGCTTAACTCATTCAAATAATCAGATTTAATTTTGATCGTCCAAGGTGCTTTTAACATTTACTTATTTTAGAAAAGAATTATCTAAGTTTATATAGATGGTTATAATGACGGTAATATTTGGGTAGATGGTGAAATTTGATTTCTGGTTTTTCTCCATATTTGAATATATACGTACTTTTCAACTTAACCGATTCAAAGAATCAGATTTCCTTTTCACTGGCCTAGATACTTTAAATATTTATTAGTTATTCAAAATAATTATCTCAATTTATGTAGATGGTGATATAGATGTGGATGGTGAAATTTGATTACTGTTTTTTTTTTATATTTTAATGGATATGTACGTTTCACCTCAACCCATTTAAACAATTAGATTAAATTTTCACTGTCCTAGGTACTTGACACATTTATTTGTTTTAGAAATTAATTATCTCAATTTCAATTATCTCAATTAGATTAAATTTTCACTATCCTAGGTACTTGACGCATTTATTTGTTTTAGAAATTAATTATCTCAATTTATGTAGATAACGACAAATTGTTTTGAACAGGATTTCTTCTAGATTTTATTCATATGCTATTTGTATATTCCTGAGTAAAGGGCAAAACTAATTTGTTTTTCTTGTCGTAGTTTCCTTTTTAATGGTTATTCAAAATTTGATTTTGTTAATGTCTTTTTTTTCTCTTGTTTATTATTTAGTGAATCTTGTGTGGGTTTTGTGTTAAACCACATAGATACATAAGTATATGTTTGTTCTAAGCATCTTTTAAATTTATTATTGCAAAATTCAGAATAACTGTCTTACCAGGGGCTACTGCACAATCTGGACATATTTGAAGCGCTGTATCGCCAATCAGTCTATAAATTTCTTCTTCTTCTCCATATGGTGAAATAGGCATAGGTGGAATATATTTTCTAACTCGAATTTCAACACGTTCATCCCCAATTGCTTTCCTATCATGAGCTATAACATCCTCTAGCGTCTGAGCTGGGTGCACTCTGTGGTTCACAATTGCTTTCGCAGAACCAGGAATAACATTGTTCTAAAAACGTAATAGTAACGATCATAAAGGGGTTATACTAAAACAAAAATGAGTTCAACGACCTGCCTATCTGAAAAATAACAATTTAATGCTCCCGTGAGATATCTATATATAATCCAGTTGGTATGTGTGAGTGCGCGCGTACAACCAATATAAGCTAAACTATTCAAGCTATACAATAATTCATGTTGAATAAATTTGGAGCCCTCAAAATGTAAATAAGCTGTAAAATTTTAAATATATAACTTTATATATATAAGAATATATAAGAAAACCAAAAAAAACAAAAAAAAAACACCTAGAATCGCAACAACATGGAAATAATCGTGAAGGGACCAATCGTGGGAGGACAATTGTGGATTCCAATTTATTTACAATGTTTAATGTCTTCTTGTTTCCCAGAGAGCGCCAACCCCCTTCTACTGGCTTCCCTATACAACAGGTTTGTTCGAAAAATTTGCCTCTAAAACCGTGGAAATGATAACCCTATAGTTTCTTTTCCCAACCCTCATCCTCCTAATAAATATTCGCCAGGTACTTTTTCCAAAAGGACGAATACCTTTGTCGAAGCATTGTTTTACAAATACTGGGCTTAAATATGAAAAACAGGAGTCAAAGGAGGGAGTAGTAGCACCTTCACATTTAAGAAAGATTTTGGACAAATGACTCGTAGTACTAAACTGTAAGTAAGGAACAAGCCCTCTCAAAGGAAACCGAGACTCTAAAAAGTGTCAATTACAGCATATGCAACAACAAAATCTATTATTCAAGCTGATTCTGAATATACAAAGTGTAATAACTTCAACAATGTTGTAATTTTGTGTTAACAGCTATAAGAATATGAATATTTGCATAATTTCAGAGACAGAAAATTAACTTCACCCCAAAAAGGTACGATCTTGATGGAAACTATACAATTAAATTCAACATATATGAGAGACCTAAAGGCACTATGAGCAAAGTGTGGAATTTTTCAATTTTTATTAATTGAATCAATACAATAGAAATATATATATATGTATATATATATATATATATATATATATATATATATATATATATATATATATATATATATATATATATATATATATATATATATATATATATATATATATATATATTTCTATTGAATTCATAAGCAAGATTACATCGTCAAATGAAATTAATAAAAACGAATTTATAATTAAAAGGCTAAGGTTTTGATATTGTTCTTTTCCCCCAACAATTCAATCTTATTCCATTTATTCTTGTAATGATCCCCGTCAGCTAAGCAATTGTCGAAGCTTCTTTTCATTCTTCCAAATCATTCTTTGAAGCTTTAAATACACACCATGTCTTCTATGGCATGATGGAATTTAATCCAACCATGCAATAATCTTTTTTGCTTTGATCAAAATCAGTCGAACTTTTCTTAACCCCCTGTCAACCTAATTTTTCACTTTTAAATTTGTAAAAACGATAAAAGTGTTATATTTTTTTTGCAGTTTCTTCCATTTTTTCCATTATTTTCCTTCCATTAGTCTCTTCCATTGTTTTAGTTTACATGTTCTCCTATTTCTCCCTGTTTTTTCTTTTTGTCCAGACATAGTAGGAGTGTCCAAAAGCTCCACATTCTTGTTTTATCCTAGATAAGTTGTTGCATTTTCGTCAGGGTTGCCAAGTGCATACATTTTGCGTCAAAAGGACAAATTCCTATGTTTCGGGACACAATGACATAAAACGACAAAAAAGGGACACATTTTGTAAATTTATGACACAAAACGAAACTTTCCCCAGGTGGATATATACTTTGGTAAAAAAGGCCACTTTTTACTAAAATTAGCGGTTTTCGAACACTCATTTTTTGTTAGAGATGTCGTAAGTAAATGATTTTCTTCAAAGTAGACGATTTACATGCTTATATGGATTTCATGCTTTCACACTAAGTAATTTTGTTTGAATGCTTTACAGCGATCTTTTCGTTTTCATTATATTTGATGTTAACTGCCCGCTTTGGAAGAGGTTTACTAAGCGTCTTTTGACCAATAATACAACTGGTAAAAAAAATAACCTCCAGTTTTTGAGATTCCAAGATTGACATTTTAGCTAAAAATGACACATCTTTGGATGCTCAGGGGACACATTCATGGACTGAAAAGTTGGTAACCCTGATTTTCGCCGGATTTTATATTCCGACGATGATTGGTTGGATAATCTGACGAATTTAGCTAAAAAAAATCCAGTGAAAGTGCAGGATTTCGTGCTGGGTTTTTAGAAAAAAAGAAATTATTTGATAAACTTGTGATAACTATAGTGATTTGATAAACTATAGTGATAAACTATTGTGATAACTATAGTGATTGTGATAAACTTGTGATTTGATAAACTATAGTTAATTTTTTGTTGTAAAAACACTACTGGAAAGTACTTGGAAAATCTCAATCGCATCATTCTTCAAATCATAATTGACGCATTTAATAAAAATGCCTAAGGATTTAAAAAGAGAAAAAGAATCTTTGAAAGAAAGAACCAAATATAACAATTCGGCAAAGGAATTTTGGCAAAAGTTTTCAATTCCTCACTCATTCCCAGTCTTCTTAATGCCCTTTTCTGAACTATAGACTTGAAAACAAAGTTTTTATTTCATTTGAATACAGAAATTTTTATTATCATTATAAACATTTACAAATTTTAATAAATGAAATAAAATAATAAACAATAAATATTAATAAATAATAAAAAATAATAATAATCACATCTTTTAAAAATTTTATTATCCGAGTAGCTTGTAGTCTATCTATTTTCCAGCTCATCCCCATCCCTTATTTCTGTAGGCTGTATAAACCTAGCATATAGACACAATTTCGGTAATTTTGTTGGTTTCAGATATTTTGTAACTATTTCTCAATAACAGTTGGCACATAATGACAAGTAACACCACAATTAACAATAAGGAAGAACTGCGACACAGTCAAGCGGGTATTTTTATAACTTATTTATTATTTTTTATTATTTATTTATTTATTATACAATTTATTTTATATTATGTTTATATTTATTTCATGTATTCAATTTGTAATTATTTTATTTATTTGTTACTTCACTAGGTTAAACATGAACACAGCACTTAATTTGCATTTTAACGCTAATTCCAAATATAGAAATACATGTTTGCTATTATTTGCAGAAGAGGCAGCACATTCTGTAAATTAGCTTTCAGACAACAACACTGGGTATCTCACTGAATTTTGTATTGTATTTCTGCTTATAGCATCTTTCGAACATGCCCAGTATAAGGTAAGCCATAAAATGACCCTTACATAACTTTACATAACTTACATACCTAACATAACTTTACATAACTTACATACCTTGCATAACTTTAATAATCACCTTTTCTTATTATAAAGCTAAGTAAGGAGAGAAGATGGGAGGCGTAGAGAGGTCATGAGAGGAGATAACAGGAGGATAAGGAGAACAGGGAGGAATTACATAGAGGGGAATAAAAAACAAATTGTTTTTTAAAAAACAAAAAATGCAAAAAACACAGATGCAATCACTGGGTGATGGCATCACACGGATGCCGTGTGTACCTTATATCCACTTTGGAAAATTGTGATGGCCGTTGCTGTTCTGTGGAACGAATCCGTAACTGGCTTCTGACTAAGAACACGTACAAAAAGTGGCTGAAACAGCCACAGGTTTGCGAACAAATAGCGGTAAAAAGGGTCAGCCTAAAAAAAAAGAATCAACTCTATTAAAGTTGCATTTTATTGAAAGTCACTATTAAATTTGAATGATTAAAAATCGATTTTTGCAATTTTCATAGGCACATAAAATTTAATTACAGAACATGATTCAACAGGGCTAATTCAAAATAAAAGGACTCCAAAATTCATTTTATTTGGAAGAAACTCAAATCATTTAATCCGGTCATAACAATTTTGTTGTTGTTTTTTGTTCTTAGTTGTTTTGTTGTCAGTCACAAAATTATTGTATAAAATTATTCAAGATAAGTAAAAAAGAGATCATTTAAAATTTTCGTTATTTTTTTAGCACTGCATTGCACGAGAAAGAACAGAGTTCTAAAGCTTTCGGAAGCAAGACCCTAGACAGAAATTCAAATTGTCTGATCCAGTCACGACAGTTTTGATGGTTGTTGCTATTTTTTCTGTTGTTGCTTACAAACACAAAAATTTAATTACAAAAATTATTCTATAAGATCAATAAAACAGAAATAAATAAAAATTCCTATATATTTTTTTAAGATTTATTTGCAATAACGAGACAATCAAAGGAAAATAATTTAAAATTATCAAAAATGAAAGCTTGGGCAGAAATTCAAATTGCCTGATCTGGTTGCAACAATTTTGTTGTTGTGTTTGTTTCTATTCACGACAATAAAAATTTAATCCCACGAATTATTCTAGAATATTAATAGAAAAACAGGCAAAACTTCAGTATAATCTAGTTAATGCGGTATTACAATGATGAGACAGTTAAAACGAGAGATATTAAAAAACATTATAAAACCTTGGGTAGGAAGTCAAATTATCTGATCTTGTTAAAACAATTTGCTGCTGTGTTTTGTTGTGTGTTGTTGGTAACAACTATAAAAATTTAATTCTAGAAAATTATTCTATAATATTGGCAAAAAAAAAACAAAAAAAACTCCTGTATAATCTTTTTAATCCTGCGAACGACGAGACAAGTTATAGAAAGGAGGTGAAAAATTACTGATCATATGGCCTTCGGGAGAAAGTCAAATTGTCTGATATAGCCACAATAATTTTGTTACATTTAAACCTGTTTTTAAAGTTTCTGTTCATGTGTGGGTTCCAGGACTCAATTATCACTAGCGGTCTTTAATTATTTGTTTTAATTATTTAAATATTACAAATAAATTTTTAAAACGTCAAAAATATTAAACTCATATAAATAAATAAATACCAATTTAATGTACAATAAAATATAAAAATGTATATTAATTAGAATATTAAAAATTAAATATATTTTTTTGATTTACTTAATTACTTTCAACCTAAAATGGCAGATTCCCATAAATTTAATCCCTAAGTTATTTGTAATATTTCAAAGGGACTAAGATCATAGTCCGTTCTGTATTTATTGTAATGCACATTGCCTAAGACTTATTGTTATCCGTTTTCACTGAACGAAAATAACAACGAATGATTACAACCGCTACTATTATTAATAGCTCAACAAGCCATCTCAGGCGAACAAAATTGCGCACTTCCACCACCACAACCAATTCAAAGTTTCACTCTTTACTCCAACCAAGAAGTTCTAATTTCCTTGCTTAAGAAGGAAATCCTCCCTTAAATCCTTCCTTAAAACCTCTTCCCACCTCTTCTTTTTGGAGAAAATTGCTTTTCATTGAGTACTAGATGGATCGCCAAATAGAATAACCTTCTGGAATGTGGCATCATTCATCTCAAGAACCACGTTTTTCGAACAGCTTTTGTTTGATATAGGGTTGGTCTAGGGGGTACTCGAAACAATCCGTAGGCAATTCCTCTGGAAAACTTGTAACAAATCCACCTTCGTCTTCCAAAGTGCTCATGTTTCAGAGCCATAATTGACCACTGTCATTACTCTAGTCTCCAATGTTTTAATCTTGGTTCATTTATCTTCATATTCTTCCAAATTTTTTCCAACTACAAAAAACACTCTCGGCCTTGGCTATTCGAATTTTTACACCTTCACTGCATCCGCTATGCTTGTTACTAATGCTACCCAGGCAAGTGAAGCTATCCTCATGATCGATCTTCTGGTTAACCAGCATTACTTCTTCACCTTCATTTATTTCTATTCTAAGCCACTTAGTCCTTTTAGCAATTAAATAAAAAAAACAAGTTTTTTAAACTGAAAGTAAGGAGCGACATTAAAACTTAAAACGAACAGAAATTGTTCCGTATATGAAAGGGGCTGTCCCCTCCTCAACGCCTCGCTCTTTATGTTAAAGTTTTGTATTGTTTTAAAAAATAAAGTTGTGAGACAGAGTCAAACTTTAGCGTAAAGAGCGAGGCGTTGAGGAGGGGACAGCCCCTTTCATATACGGAATAATTTCTGTTCGTTTTAAGTTTTAATGTCGCCCCTTACTTTCAGTTTAAAAAACTTGTTTTTCTTATTTAATTTCTGATCGTTTTTTAGTTAATGCAGCTTTTATTTTGGCTCGCCGTCATTGAATAAGTAAACAAAATTTGCATAAAAATTTTACTTTTCTTTTGCTAAATGGCTGTCTCTAAATTTGGTTTTGACGTAATTTACAAATTAACTTACGTAACGAACTTCTATATTCGTATATTTTTCTTCTGGCAAAAAATACAAAGTTGCAGATTTCTGCAGATATGAGCTTGAAACCTATGTTATAAGGTTTTCTGATACGCTGAATCTGACGGTGTGATTTTCATTAAAATTCTTTCACTTGTAGGGGATGTTTCCCCCCTCTTTAAAAAATCAGGTGAGTTTTCTGAGGCTCGTAGCCTTTGATGAGTTATACTAAACTTAATATAATTCATATATTTAGAATCAGCATTATAAGCCCATTCTTTTGATACATTTATTGACATCAAAGTTCCGTTTTTAAAAGTTTCGCTTACTATTGAGCCGTATCGCTTGTTTTTTTTTTATTGTTTTTTTTATTACGTATGTGTTATTACGTATATGATGGGGTTCTCCCCTTAGTCAATACCACGCTCTTTACGTTAAAAGTTAAAAAAAAATTTAATGCACAAACCCCTGAATCACAAAGGTCGTTTAATTAGAATAGATAGCTCTTTTGAAAGCACTAAAAAAAACTGTAGCGTAAAGAGCGAAGTATTGACTTGGGGGAGAACCCCCTCATATACGTAATAATTTCTGTTCATTTTAAGTTCTAATGTTGCTTCTTACTTTCAGTTGAAAGTACTTGTTTTTTTTAATTTAATTTCTGATCGTTTTTTAAATAATGCTTGGAAATCCGGCGCCCCCTTCATAGAAATGTCCCTTACCCCAAAGAAACATCCTCCACGGAAAGATTCTCCCGAGTAACCCCCTCCTACAGCCCCCCTCCCCCCCACCAGAAAAAAATTCTTCCTGAAAATGTCTGTATACTTCCCAATAACCAATACAATATGTAAGCAATGGGCAAAGTTCATAACTTGCAGCCCTTCCCCTGGGAACTGTGGGGGATTAAGTCATCGTAAAAGACATATTTATTAGATTTTCGACTATGTTGAACAAAATGGCTATCTCAAAATTTTAATTGGGTGACTTTGAGAAAAAAATGAGCGTGGGAGGGGGCCTAATTACCCTCCATTTTTTTTGGTCACTTAAAAAGGGCACTAATGAGCCCTCTTACGATATTCTAGGACCACTGGGTCAATACGATTACCCCTGGGGAAAAAAAACAAATAAACACGCACCCGTGATCTTTCTTCTGGCAAAAAATGCAAAATTCCACATTTTTGTAGATAGGAGCTTGAAACCTCTGCAGTAGGGTTATCTGATACGTTGAATATGATGGTGTGATTTTCATTAAGGTTCTATAACTTTTAGGGGGTCTTTCCCCCTTTTTTCGAAAATCAGCCAAATTTTCTCAGGCGCGTAACTTTTGATGGGTAAGATTAAACTTAATGAAACTTATATATTTGAAATCAGAATTAAAGTCTGATCCTTTTGATGTATCTATTGGTACCAAAATTCCGTTTTTTAGAGTTTCGGTTACCATTGAGCCGGGTCGCTCCTTACTTACAGTTCGTTACCACGAACTGTTTGATTAAATAAAAAAAACAAGTTTTTTTAACTGAAAGTAAGGAACGACATTAAAACTTAAAACGAACAGAAATTATTCCGTATATGAAAGGGGCTGTTCCCTCCTCAATGCCTTGCTCTTTACGCTAAAGTTTTTTATTGTTTAAAAAAAATAGAGTTGTGAGAAAGTCAAACTTTAGCGTAAAGAGCAAGGCGTTGAGGAGGGGACAGCCCCTTTCATATACGGAATAATTTCTGTTCGTTTTAAGTTTTAATGTCGCTCCTTACTTTCAGTTAAAAAAACTTGTTTTTTTTATTTAATTTTTGAACGTTTTTGAATAAATGCAAGTTTTGATCTTGGCTCACAGTACATGAATAATTAAAACAAAATTTTCATATTAATTTACTTTTATTTGGTTAAATGGCTTTCTCGAAACTTGTTTCATTTTATTTACGAACGTTTTTATTAGTAATAAATATACATAAGTTACGAATTAATTCACGTAACGAACTTCTATATTCATATATTTTTAATACGTATATTAGGGGGTTCGCCCCCTAGTCAATACCTTGCTCTTTAAGCGAAAGTTCGAATTTTGTTCCAATTCTTTAAAACTGACTGCTTAATCACAAAGGCCGTTAATTAGAATAAATAGCTCTTATGAAAGTACTTAAATATCTCTGGCTCAAAGAGTGAGGTATTGACTAGGGGGTGAACCCAATCATATATGTAATATTTTCTGTTCGTTTAAAGTTTTGATGTTGCTGCTGTTGCAGTTGAAAAACTTGTTTTTTATATTTAATTTCTGATCTTTTTTTAAATAATGCGGGGAAGTCCGGCGTCCTCTTCATAGCAATGTCCCTTCCCCCATGAAAAATTCCTTCATGGAAAGATCCTCCCACATAAACCCCGACTCCCCCCCCACTACCAGGAAAAATCTCCCCTCAAAACGTCTATACTGTATACTTCCCAATAACCAATACTATATGTTAACATTGGGTAAAGTTCATAACTTTCAGCCCTCCTCCCGGGAACTTCAGGGGATTAAGTCATCCTAAAAGACATACTTATAATATTTTCGAACATGCTGAACAAAATGGCTATCTCAAAATTTTGATCAGGTGACTTTGGGAAAAAAATGAGCGTGGGAGGGGGCCTAGTTGCCCTCCATTTTTTTGGTCACTTAAAAAGGGCACTAGAACTTTTAATTTCCATTCCAATGAGCCCTCCCACGATATTCTAGGACCACTGGGTCGATACGATCTCCCTTGGGAAAAAAAACAAATAAACACGCACCCGTGATCTTTCTTCTGGCAAAAAATGCAAAATTCCACATTTTTGTAGATAGGAGCTTGAAACCTCTACAGTAGGGTTCTCTGATACGCGGAATATGATGGTGTGATTTTCATTAAGGTTCTATAACTTTTAGGGGGTTTTTTCTCCCTTTTTTCGAAAATCAGCCAAATTTTCTCAGGCGCCTAACTTTTGATAGGTAGGATTAAACTTGATGAAACTTATATATTTGAAATCAGCATTAAAATCCGATTCTTTTGATGTATCTATTGGTATCAAAACACCGTTTTCTAGAGTTTCGGTTACCATTGAGCCGGGTCCCAATACTATATGTTAACATTGGGTAAAGTTCATAACTTTCAGCCCTCCCCCTGGGGGCTTCGAGGGATTAAGTCATCCTAAAAGACATAGTTAGAATATTTTCGACCATGCTGAACAAAATGACTATCTCAAAATTTTGATCGGGTGACTTTGGGAAAAAAATGAGCGTGGGAGGGGGCCTAGTTGCCCTCCATATTTTTGGTCACTTAAAAAGGGCACTAGAACTTTTAATTTCCGTTCCAGTGAGCCCTCCCACGATATTCTAGGACCACTGGGTCGATACGATCACCCCTGGGGAAAAGAAAAAAAAAACAAAAAAAAAAAACAAAAAAACAAATAAACACGCATCCGTGATCTTTCTTCTGGCAAAAAATGGAAAATTCCACATTTTTGTAGATAGGAGCTTGAAACCTCTACAATAGGGTTCTCTGATACGCTGAATATGATGGTGTGATTTTCATTAAGGTTCTATAACTTTTAGGGGGTCTTTCCCCCTTTTTTCGAAAATTAGCCAAAGTTTCTCAGGCACGTAACTTTTGATAGGTAAGATTAAACTTGATGAAACTTGTATATTTGAAATCAGAATTAAAATCTGATTCTTTTGATGTATCTATTGGTATCAAAATTCCGTTTTTTAGAGTTTCGGTTACCATTGAGCCGGGTCGCTCCTTACTTACAGTTCGTTACCACGAACTGTTTGAAAGTTTTCAAACCTATTCTTGCACCTTGAACTCTCAAAGCCTCAAAAATTCATTCATTTTGCAAACCTTTTTGTCTAGGACACTTAAATAATTTTCAGAACCTACGTCTAGGAGAGTTTTACCTTCCTATTTTACTCTATGCTCTCCCATAGCCTTTACCGTGTTCCTTAGGACAAAATCCTTCAAATTGATTATTTTTAATGGTATTTCATCTCAGTAGCAGTTTTGAGCCTCATAACCTGGGAGGCAAGGTATACCATAGGAGTGCAAAAATATAAAAAAAAGAAATTTAAAGTCAGATGTAAAAAAAAAAAATAGAAATACAGAATACAGAATACAAAAAAAAAAAAAAAAAAAAAAATACAGAATACAAGCTTCAACAGAATCACTTATATTTTCAAACAGTTCGTGGTAACGAACTGTAAGTAAGGAGCGACCCAGCTCAATAGTAACAAAACTCTAAAAAACGGAATTTTGGTACCAATAGATAAATCAAAAGGATCAGATTTTAATTCTGATTTCAAAAATATAAGTTTCATAAAGTTTAATTTTACCCATCAATAGTTACGCGCCTGAGAAAATTTGCCTGATTTTCGAAAAAAGGGGAAACACCCCCTAAACGTTATAAAACCTTAATGAAAATCACACCATCAGATTCAGCGTATCAGAGAACCCTACTGTAGAGATTTCAAGCTCCCATCTGCAAAAATGTGGAAATTTGTATTTTTTGCCAGAAGAAAGATCACGGATGCGTGTTTATTTGTTTTTTGTTTTGTTTTTTTCCCCAGGGGTAATCGTATCAACCCAGTGGTCCTAGAATATCGTGAGTGGGCTCATTCGAACGGAAATTAAAAGTTCTAGTGCTCTTTTTAAGTGACCAAAAAAAAAAATGGAGGGCAACTAGGCCCCCTTCCACGCTCATTTTTTCCTAAAGTCACCCGATCAAAGTTTTGAGATAGCCATTTTGTTCAGCATGGTCGAAAATATAATAAATATGCCTTTTAGGATGACTTAATCTCCCAAAGTCCCCGGGGGGAGGGCTGAAAGCTATGAACTTGACCCAATGTTTACATATAGTATTGGTTATTGGGAAATATACAGACGTTTTCAGTTTTTTTTTCTGGTAGCGGGTGGGGGGTGGGGGGGTTGGGGGCTATGTGGGAGCATATTTCAATGGAGGAAGTTTTCATGGGGGAAGGGACATTGCTATGAAGGTGGTGCCGGATTTCCCAGCATTATTAAAAAAAACGATCAGAAATTAAAGAAAAAAAACAAGTTTTTCAACTGAAAGTAAGGAGCAACATCAAAACTTAAAACGAACAGAAATTATTGCGTATATGATTGGGTTTACCCCCTAGTCAATACCTCGCTCTTTAAGCCAACGATTTTTTAGTACTTTCATAAGAGCTAATTAACGGCCTTTGTGATTAAGGGTCATTTTTAAAGAATTAGAAAAAAAATTGAACTTTAGCGTAAAAAGCTAGGTATTGACTAGGGGGAGAAACCCCTAATATACGTATTAAAAATATATGAATATAGAAGTTCGTTAGGTAAATGAATTCGTAAGCTACGTATATTTATTACTAATAAAAACGTTCGTAAATAAAATTAAACAACTTTCGAGAAAGCCATTTAACCAAATAAAAGTAAAATTAGTATGCAAATTTTGTTTTAATTATTCATGTACGGTGAGCCAAAATCAAAACCTGAATTTATTAAAAAACATTCAAAAATTAAATACAAAAAACAAGTTTTTTTAACTGAAAGTAAGGAGCAACATTAAAACTTAAAACGAACAGAAATTATTCCGTATATGAAAGTGGCTGTCCCCTCCTCAACGCCTTGCTCTTTACGCTATAGTTTGACTCTTTCTCACAACTCTGTAACACAACTAATTTTTTAAAATAATAAAAATTTTAGCGCAAAGAGCAAGGCGTTGAGGAGGGGACAACCCTTTTCATGTACGGAATAATTTCTGTTCGTTTTAAGTTTTAATGTTGCTCCTTACTTTCAGTTAAAAAAACTTTGTTTTTTATTTAATTTAAATCAGAAATGCCCAGAAAACCGGGATCTATGATTTTGGGGCACCCAAGACCTACGACCCTCCCCCCTGCGTAGATCCCTGCTCAGGAACATAGCGTATGTTTTGTCAGAAACTAATTCGAATACCTTATTTCAACATTCAAGTCAAATAGAATAGTTTATCTACTTAATATATTATGAAGTATTCCCACACACTATATCCTGCTTTACTATTTTTTTTTATTTACTTTTACTAAATTTTATTTACTTTGTTTACTATTTCCTATTACTTTTTAAGCACAAGTATATTCTTTGCGTAAGTACAGAATCCCGAGTTCATATCGGAAATTTTACATTGGTAGGACCCATCAACAAATAGGTGAACTTTTGCATGAGCACAAAATTTCAATAGACGAGTCCTTGAGATTAAAAAATAACAATGACAATTTTGATTCGGCATTGGCTTCGCATATTTTCGTAAATCCGACCCATCTGGTTCTTTTTGACGAGGCAACCTTAATATCAACTGTAAATGGCCTACCACAAACTTTTAAAGAGGTAATTGAGATAAAAAAAATACATGAACCAAAATTTAGCAATAAATAGAGATACTGGAGATATTTCATTAAGCCCAATTTACGACAGTTTAATTTTGAAGGACTCAAATCAATATTTTCACCCGGTATGACTTAAAAGAACCTATTTGAGTTTCACTCTCTGAGTTTTATTTGTCTTTGCGTAAGATCGTTTAACGATTTACATACTTTACTAGGACTCGACATATTTGTTGATAGTAGCTCGTAATTCAATAATGATTTTCCTCGTCATTCATTTCCAGCCCCTAAAAGGTATAGGATTCTTTAACTTCCTTTTTGTGGTATAGAAATATTTAAGTATGCAATAAGAGTTAGATTAAACCATAAATAAAAGAAAAACATCGTGGTGCAATGGTAGAGACGCCAAATGTAGGACGGCAGGAGGCCATGATAACCCTAACAACCGTTGAAAAAAAAAATCGACTTTCTCTAATGAATATACAAAAAAGAAATTTTTCAAAATCTAAGGGGTGCAAGTCCCCTTGGTGCCCCTGATATGACCTACTACACTAGCAGGCAATTAACTAGCTGCATATTCTTTTGATTACCTGGCGTCCATACAAGCCTGCGAGAGAGGCAACTTTACTTTCGAGAAACTTCCAGTGAGTAGTGGGTTGGACTCCTTGGTCAATAAAAGTGAATTATATTTTCTAAGCCTGCTTTTGATTATTCCCCTAACACGGTCAGGCTTGGGAAGAGAGTTTTAGGCAAGTTCTTAATACATATTGAGGGATATCACCTACATTTATGCTCCTGTGGTGTATATAGACATCTCCCTCCCCCGCGTTTACCATTTAATGACGAGCAATGATAGTAGTCAACCAAACAACAAGTGTACAGCCTTACATAAGAGTGCAACTCCGTAAAAGACTGCTTCTCCCCCTCCCCTCCAAAAATAAAATTAAATGGTATGAAGCACTGGTGATGGTCAATAAAATAAAAAAAGTGCAGCCTTACATATGGAGCGATGGATGAAAACATGTCATATTCTGGCCCTTTTCCAAACATTGACGGATGTCTATTTGCTTCCAAATTTGCAACACCTTTTGCAAGGGCTCCCAAGGCCGACTCAAGAGGAGGGATACTGGCATGTCCTGGTGGCATATCTGTGGATAGTTCAAGTTCGAGCCACCCTTTTTCTGAAATTCCGATCCTAGGATTAGAAATAATCCCTGTAATTCATCAACAGACAGACAGACAAAGTTAGGGTTTATTATCACTACGCATATAGTGTAAGGAAAGGTTTATTCACACTGATTAAAAATAAAATACATATACTGATACTAATCCCCACAAAAGCTTCCTGTTCTATAAAGGAGGGGGAAGACACACTAGTTATTTAAGTGTTAGTGCGAAAGAAAAAAAGATGATTAAAAAGGTTATAAGATATAAGATAGATCGAAAGAAGGTGAATTTGAAAATAAAATAATGAGATTATAAGGAATTAAACAAGAAAAACGGGTTTTAATTTCTATAAAGCAGTGAATACAAAACACTTAATTAAACGAAAATACTCCGAATATTTCGGCCCCACATCCGGGAGCCTTTCTCAACGGAAAAACAAAAAAAAAATTCTTACATCAACATAAAAAACATACTAAACAAACAAAAGAAAAAATATAAATAAATAGGAAAAGGAAACTCACATATTAAATAAACAATTCCATTCACTGGCGTATAAACAAAATCGAATGCTTATATTGATTGGAACACGCCTTCTCACAGAATATAAATGGAAATCTATCAAAAAATGAGAATATATTTATACTTAAACTAAAACAAAAAAGGTCAGCTAACCCCCGGCCCATAACCCCTAAATAGATCTCACAGGTTCATCACCCAATGTTTGAATTATAAATTGAACAGATTCGTTTGCTTGCAAGCTTAGCTGTAGTTCGTTTACCTTTCCCAGCATTTAACCCAGTCTGACCTTTGTCCGCAAGGTCATCATTCGTATCCGAACTATTATCAAAAATAGTACTGGTTGAAAATTTTACCTGCTTTTTAATTAAACTATTATAAATCGAATTGATCCTAAAATCCCCTTCATCTCTATTGATACTAATACCCCCATATATTATCTTTTTTATTTCTATAATTTCCCTGAAGCTTTGTAAAAGTCCTACAGACGTATCTACTATTTTTGTTTGATCAAATAAAATACTGTGATGAGGAAAATTATAAAGATGTTCTGCAACAGCTGACTCAAACGTTTCTCGCGTTTTGTTTTGTTTTACAGCGCAATCTATTGCATTCTTGTGTTGCTGTAGCCTATTTTCTAAAATCTGTTGTGTTCTTCCCACATAAAATTTACCACAAGAGCATGGAATTTTGTATACTCCCTTTTACAAATTTCTCGGTACCTTGTCTTTCCCTTTATTTAACAATGAGCTTATATTTTGTCCTGATTTAAATGCTGTATTTATATTATGTTTTTTTAATTCTCTTCTTAATTTTTGTGATAAAATTGGGATAAAAGGCAAAGTTATGTAATTTGTTTCTTGATTTGACCCATCTTCTTCTAATATTTTTGGTTCCGTCAACTTTTTTTTTCCTGTTTTCAATTATTTGAGAAATCATATTAATTAGTTCATAAAAATTAGTTCATTGCTTATGTATTCTGGTGATGCTAATTTTAATACCCTATCAACTAAAGAAATAACCACACCCCTTTTTACCTGGATCGGATGATTTGATGTGAAAGACAAGTAACGGTTGTTATTAGTCGGTTTACGGTAAATTGAAAACGCTAGTTCGTTATTATTTCTATGGATCAAAATATCTAGAAACGGTAACTTATTCTCTGTTTCCTTTTCAATTGTAAAAATTAATTCTCCTCCCAAATTATTTAAATGTTCCAAAAAACCTTCAATTTCTGATTCCCCGTAATTCCAAATAACTAAAATATCATCCATATATCTGCCCCAAAATTTAGGTTTTAAAAAATATGTTTCTACAGCTAAATTTTCTACATACTCTACATAAATATTTGCTAACAACGGACTTAAAGGCCCTCCCATTGCCAATCCCCTAATTTGATGGTAAAAATTATCTCTGAACGTGAAGTAATTAGTATACCTGCTAGTTATTCTGACTAAATTTAATATAGTTTCCAGTTCAATTCCCGTTATTTATAATCCCCGGATTATAAGGGTTTTAGAGACTCCTGCGGTTGTGTTTAGCCCAAAGAGAATGAGAAAATTACAAGAGTTGTATCTTCGCCAATCTAACAGGAAAATCTGGCATCTAACGAGTTCAAGTTGCAAGAATAGGTTTGAATTCAAGAAGACTAGGTCACTATGTTGGTTAACGAGGAGATCGATCACATTGAGAGCTTCGCTTACGTAGGTAGTATTATTAGTAAAGACAGAGGGTGCAGTGAAGATGTCAAAAGTAGAATAGCAAAAATCTAGGGTGTTTTCTCACAGTGGAAAAAAGTTTGAAAGAATTGGAAGACGAGTCTGCGAACCAAGATTAGAATATTAAAAGCTGCAGTGAGAAGAGCGGTCGAGTATGATTCTGAAGCGTGGGTACTCCGAAAAACGGAGGAGAATTTGCTGGATGTTTACCAGAGAAATTGCCTACGGATTGTTTCGGGTACCCGACTGACTGACCCTATCTCAAACAGTAAGCTGTACTAAAGTGTGGTTCGATCCCGCTTTCTATTGCTATAATGAGAAAAGGGATGAGCGGGCTAGGACACTTTCTGCGGATGAAGGATGACAGATTGCAAAAGATTGTCTTTGTTGGCCAACTATCTAGGGCCAAACAAAGGGCAGGTCAGCCCCAAATGGAGTAGAAGGATGTCACAAGGAAAGATTTAAGGGAAATGAGAACTTTTTGGGAGGGTGTAAAATGGAGGTTTTGAATAGGTTGGGATACAAGAGGAGCGTGCGTAACTGTATTGGCCTTAGATTGCTTGGTCCTACAGTGAGTTGGTAGTAGTAGTATTGCCATAAATATTGTAGCGTCTGGCAACTGCACTAAAAGAAGAAAATTCCAAAGAAAATTGGATAACTGACATAATTATTCTGCAGTTTTATAGAATTAAAGCTGAAATTTCTCTGTGTGTTGTAAATAATCCGTAATTTTTTGTTTTCCAAAAAATATTTAAAAGCCAAAATTCAGTCTCCACACAAATGGTCTAAGTTGGCTTGAGAAAACTTTGGCAGACTAAGCAGACTATTTCAGTTTAGCCTTGAAGGTCTACCCGGGACAAAATTGTTCTTTCTTTCCCGTTCCTTACAGTTTAAAGCACTTGAATAGACATGTATGCAAAAGTTTAGTATTGACACAAAAAGATTGCCAAATGCTAGATGGCATTGGGAGTTTTCTTTTTCACACTATTTTATGAGTACCACATACCGTTTGTACTAGCCCACATGATCATAGGCAGCCTGCTAGCGCTGCCTAAGTAAAGAACGATGTGGGCACAATGTGTTGTTTTTTGGTTCTCCATACCCGGGAACTTCGTATCGAAGGAGTTGTAGAAAGTTCGAAAAGGGCTCATTCGATTGCAAATTGGAGTGGCTAGTGCCCTTTTTAATAGTCGAAAGTGATTGTAGGGCAACTAGCCCCCGCCGCCCATCATTCCCCCAAACACATCCAGTAAAAATTTTGAGATAGCCATTTTGTTCATTGTAGTTGATTTCCAGACAGAAAATATCTTTTTTGAGGAGGACACTCCCCCACAACCCTCGGGGCAAGGGTTTTAAGTTATGCCCTGGGGGCATATAAGGTTTTTATAGAACGCGTTGTCGTAGAAACTTCAAAAAAGGCTCATTTGATTAGAAATTCAAAGGGCTAGTCCCTTTTTAATAGTCGAAAGTGATTGGAAGGCAACTAACCCCCTCTCAAACCCACCTTACCACCTTTTCACACAACCCTCGGGGCAAGGGTTTTAAGTTATGCCCTGGGGGCATATAAGGTTTTTATAGAACGCGTTGTCGTAGAAACTTCAAAAAAGGCTCATTTGATTAGAAATTCAAAGGGCTAGTCCCTTTTTAATAGTCGAAAGTGATTGGAGGGCAACTAGCCCCCCCCCCACGCCCAACATTCCCCCAAACACATCCAATCAAAATTTTGAGATAGCCATTTTTTTCAGCGTAGTTGATTTCCAGATAGAAAATACCTTTTTGAGGAGGACACTCCCCTACAACCCTCGGGGCAAGGGTTTTAAGTTATGCCCTGGGGGCATATAAGGTTTTTATAGAAGGCGCTGTCGTATAAACTTCAAGAAAGGCTCATTCGATTGGAAATTCAAAGGGGTAGTGCCCTTTTTAATAGTCGAAAGTGATTGGAGGGCAACTAGCCCCCCCCACGCCCATCATTCCCCCAAACACATCCAATCAAAATTTTGAGATAGCCATTTTGTTTAACGTAGTTTAAAGTTCTGGAAATTAGGTCTTTGGGGATGACAACCCCCTCACAGCCCTCAGGACAAGGATTGTATGTTATGCCCTGGGGGCATATGAAGTTTTTATAGAAAGCGTTGTCGTAGAAACTTCAAAAAGGGCTCGTTCGATTAGAAATTGAAATGGCTTATGCCCTTTTTAATAGTCGAAAGTAATTGGAAGGCAACTAACACCCCTTCCACCCCCCCCCATTTCCCTAAACACATCCAATCAAAATTTTGAAATAGCCATTTTGTTCCACGCAGTTAAAGTTCAGGAAGTTATACCTTTGAGCAGGACACTCCTCTCAGAGTCTTCAGAGCAAGGTTTATAAGTTATGCCCTGGGGCCATATAAGTTTTTATTAAAATCTCTGTCGTAGAAACTTGAAAAAGGGCTCATTCGATTGGAAATTCAAAGGTCTAGTGCCCTATTTAATAGTCGAAAGTGATTTGAGGGCATCTAGCCCCCCTCTCTCGCCCACCTTTTCCTCAAACACATCCAATCAAAATTTTTAGATAGCCATTTTGTTCAGTGTTGTGGATTTCCAGATAGAAATTATGTTTTTGAGGAGGATACTCCTCCACAGCCCTCAGGGCAAGGGTTGTAAGTTATGCCCTGGGGGCATATAAGGTTTTTACTGAACGCGTCGTCGTAGAAACTTCAAAAAGGGCTCATTCGATTGGAAATTGAAATGGCTTATGCCCTTTTTAATAGTCGAAAGTAATTGGAAGGCAACTAACACCCCTTCCACGCCCACCCATTTCCCTAAACATATCCAATCAAATTTTTAGATAGTCATTTTGTTCCACGCAGTTTAAAGTTCAGAAGAATTATACCTTTGAGCAAGACACTCCCCCCACAGTCTTCAGGGCAAGGGTTATAAGTTATGCCCTGGGGGAATATAAGGTTTTTATTGAAATGTTTGTCTTAGAAACTTGAAAAAGGGCTCATTCGATTGGAAATTCTAAGGGCTAGTGCACTTTTTAGTAGTCAAAAGGGATTTGAGGGACAACTAACCCCCCTCTAACGCCCACCTTTTCCCCAAACACATCCAATCAAAATTTTTAGATAGCCATTTTATTCAATGCAGTTGAAAGTTTTAGAAATTAGGTCTTTAAGGATGACAACCCACCCCCCCCCCCACAACCCTCAGGGAAAGGGTTTTAAGTTTTCCCTGGGAGCATGTAAGGTTTTTATTGAAATTGATGTTGTAAAAAGATCCAAAAGGGCTCATTCAATTGAAAATTGAAAGGGCTATTACCCTTTTAATAGTCGAAAGTGATTGAAGGGAAAGTAACCCCCCTCTCACGCTCACCATTTCCCCAAACACATCCAATCAAAATTTTGAGATATCCATTTTGTTCAACGTATTCAAAAGTTCTGGAAATTAGGTCTTTTCGGATGAAAACCCCATCAAAGCTTTCAATGCAAGGGTTGTAAGTTATGCCCTGGGGGCATATAAGGTTTATATAGAAAGTTGTTGTAGAAATTTCAAAAGGGGCTCATTTGATTGGAAATTGAAATTGCCCTTTTTAGTAGTCGAAAGTGAGCGGAGAGTAATTACCCCCCCCCCCCTCTTACGCCCTCCATTTTCCCAAACACATTCAGTCAAAGTTTAGAGATAGCCATTTTGTTCAACATAGTTAAAAGTTCTGGAAATTATGTATTTAAGGATGACAAACCCCCCAGAGTCCCCAGGGCGAAGGTTGTAAGTTATGCCCAGAGGGCATATAAGGTTTTTAATGATAGAGTTGTCGTAAAAACTTCAAAAGGAGCTCATTCAATTCGAAATTGAAAGGGCTAGTGCCCTTTTTAATAGTTAAAAGTGATTGGACGGTAACTATCCCCTCTCTCACGCCCACCATTCCCCCAAACACATCCAATCAAAATTTTCAGATAGTGATTTTGTTCAACGTAGTAGAAAGTTCTGGAAATTAGTTCTGTGAGGATGGCAACCCCCCAGCCCTCAGGGCGAGGGTTGTAAGTTATCCCCTGGGGGCATATAAGGTTTTTATTGAAAGCGTTGTCGTACAAACTTCAAAAGGGCTCATTTGATTGGAAATGGAAAGTTCTGGAAATTAGGTCTTAGAGGATGACAACCATCCTCTCCGCCCTTAGGGTAAGAGTTGTAATTTATGCCCTGGGGGCATATAAGGTGTTTATAGGAAGTGTTGTCGTAGAAACTCAAAAAGGGCTCATTTGATTGGAAATCGAATGATTTCCTAGTGCCCTTTTTAATAGTCGAAAGTGATTGGAAGGCTTGACATTTTTATAGTAAAGATCGATGTGGGTATAATGTATTATTTTTTTGTTGTTGTTTAGACCAGGGCACTTTGTATCGAAGGAGTTGTCGTAGGAACTTCAAAAAGGGCTCATTCGATTGAAATTAGAAAGGGCTGATGCCCTTTTTAATAGTCGAAAGTGATTGGAGCAAAACTAATCCCCCTCACACGCCCACCCTCCCATTTGACTTTATGTTTAAAAACTAAATGTTGCCATAAGATTAAACCAAAATGCACTGTATTAATGCTAATTCCCAATAATGCATCTCAGCAGTATCCCAAGAACGACTGAGGGTTTCATGTTCAAACTTTTGGGGCTGCTTCTGCTCTTAAAATTTAACCAAATCAAAATAGCGCAAGTGTATCCAAGCTATCAAAGAAAGTAAACAGATTTTTTTGCGAATAGTATCAAATTTTCCATTTCAGGTCAACTAGACGAGGTATGAAACTAAATTAGACACTTCTATTTATGTCCAGATTTTTAAGAGGGTATATATTGTTAAAAATTGCTGAAATTCTTTCTCCAGCATACAAATAGCAGGCCAAACTATAAAACTTTAAAAAAAACGAAAGGATTTAAAGTTTTATTTTCTTTTTCTCTGAAAAGACTATGTCAATATAAAACAAACAGAAATTAATTAAAAAAAAACTTTTTCCACACAATAAGTTTTTCAAAGAAAAGTAAAGAACTTCATTAAACAAAAAATGAGCAAAAATAAAATAAAATAATCTACCAAGCGTGAAACTACCACAAATCAGCATCGATAAATAAATGAAACTAAAAAAGAACAGAAATTACAATAAATAACCGAGTCAAACTCAAAACGAGCAGAAATTAATATAAGTTGGGCTCAAAACCCTATGCCTTCCCAAGGCCAGAACATAATTTGCACTTTACCGAAAAAATTACAAATGAATGTGCATTGCCAGTTTAATATACATATACTGATATTTAGTAATCAAAATCTTAATATCATTTGATTTATTAAAGTTATAAAAATTAAAAACATTTATATTTTTCTCAGTAAAGTGCAAATTATGTTCTGGCCTTGGGAAGGCATAGGGGTTTTGAGCCCAACTTATGTTAATTTCTGCTTGTTTTGAGTTTGACTCGGTTATTTATTGTAATTTCTGTTCTTTTTGAGTTTCATTTATTTATCGATGATGATTTGTGGTAGTTTCACGCTTGGTAGATTATTTTATTTTATTTTTGCTCATTTTTTGTTTAATGAAGTTCTTTACTTTTCTTTGAAAAACTTATTTTGTGGAAAAAGTTTTTTTTTAATTAATTAGTAAAAACAAAGACTTGTGCCCCATGTAGGTTCCCCCGATCAGAGTTTGGATAATATGTTTCTACGCAAAGCGCTAGTTCAATATCCATGAAAACTAGTGATAGAATAACACTTAAATAGTACGTACATGGCAACAGGATACGAGGTAACACCAGTTACGAGGTCTTTGAGATAATAAAATCCTTCATCCAAAACAAAATCAAGGTCAACATTTCGTTGCAACAGTGTCTGACCAATAACATGGGCTCCTTGTTGGCCAGTAAGCTAAAACACATTAAAACCATTGTTTACTCGTTTTTAAATAATTAATTGATTAAGTGAATATTGAAAGTCACTATTGACTATTTAATTGCTTGATTAAATCATCAATTGGTTAATTAATACTTAATAACTAATGTTTAATACTTAATTGATTGTTTGATTAAATAACTAATTGATAATATTAACTGACTACTTAGTACTTATAGCTCCTATGTATCCTGTAAAATATCTTCTTTCAACTAATTCCCTCATGCTGGGGCCATTTACAGATTCTTATGATCAGAGAATATGGGTGCCTAGCAGATTTCCGCCGGATTTTGGATCACCCAATTTTAAAAAATCATTTGGATTAAAAGTTTAAAATCCTTGGTAAATTTCAAACTAATAACAAGCCATAGAATACAAAATAACTTCAGCCTGGTGCTACCAATAACACTAGTTCCCCCATTTTGGGGCGACCTCAAGATTTTCATTCTCAGAGACTTCGTATGCTTCACTAGTTTTTGTGATGTATTATTCCACCAGACAATGCCGTACCCAGGGAGGGTATCAGAGTTTGACCCCCCCCCCACACCCAGAAATTTTTGTCCTGCTTTTAAAAACGTAACCTTGATGCATATAAAAAGATTTTTGTTGCGTTCTTTAAAAAAAAATTTCGGACCCTTCCCCCAAACAAAAATCCTGGATACGCCCTTTCCACCTGATGTTGCATCAATTAATATTATTCCTTAAAAGCTTATAGTATTAAGGGTATTAAAATGCAAACGTTTTTGCCTAAAGGACCCGTCTTCGGTTCCATTCACATTCGAAAACTACGATTTTTTAAGATTTTTCAATTTTTAAAGGTTGTTTTAAAATTATAGAGTTTTTAGAGAAGTATCATATTTTCGTCAGTATTGTCATGTCAAACCGTGAAAACAAATGAGCAAAACAAATTAGTTAAATTTGACACAACTTTCCGTCCGTAAAAATTCGAACACGACAAACTATTCATTCCTGATTTTTTATTTTTCCTGATTTTTTCCCACGATTTTTCTCTTTTTTAACCTAGCCCCTATTACAACAAAAAACTGTATAACCGCAGATTAAGGTATTTTTCATAAAGATTTAATACCCGAACTATATACCCGACTATATACCCAACGAATACCCGACTATTCTAATTTTAACCACACATACGATTGTGTGACTTTTCATTTGATCAGTTCAGTCAGTCACGTTTCATTTTTATTGTCCATGGTACGCAATACTCTAATTCATTCAAGAAAGAATGTATAGTATAAACAAAAGCTAATATAGAAAGGGTTGAGCCCTCTTTGAAGAGCTCGAATCGTTTCTTCCAAATTCGAACCGATAGCCTTAAAACTAGAGTCCATAACACAGAAACCAACTTGTTATCAGAAGAAGTGAATTTGCTCAGATATGCAAAAGCCTTACTCTGTACTGTCTGATCCCTACCATGACGAACAAGATAGTTCAAATTGTGCCATAATAACCTACAAAATTGGTCCACATAGAATTTACGATGGATTTGAAGAATATAGAGTACTAGCCAACTACTGCTACAGGATTCACTTCATTATCAGGGAAGTCAATGCACAAGGTATGCCAAAAGATAACTCTATATTGTTTGATGACTATTATGACGGACAAGATAGTTTAAATTGTGTTACAGTAGCCTACAAAATTGGACCTTTAAAATTCGCTATAGATTTAGAGCATATAGAGCAGTAGCCAACTCATTAGGAAGTGAATCTATACGATATGCCAAGGGTTACTATTTACTGTTTGATAACTATTGAATGTGCCAGGGTAGTTCAAACTGTGCTCTAATAACTTATAAAATTGGTCCACATAAATCTTCTAGACAACACCCTTCTGGAGACGACAGCCGGGAGGACAGAAGAAGTCTTTAGCAAAAGTTAAAAGAGGAGCTTGAGCCATGGGGAGGGTTCAAGAGGCATGGTCGGAGATGGGAAAAGCACTGGCTGAAGATAGCCGAAGAGGTTACAGTCGGTAAATCGAAGCGGTCGTCGGAATTAATTCCAAAATACATTGGTGCCGCGCAGGGCAGTTCTTTTTCTAGTTCCCGCCGAAAGTAAGTAAGTAAGCATATAGAGCAGCGGCCAACTCATTATTATAGGAAGTGAATCCACATAGTATGGCCTCTTTACTATTTGAATACTAAGGGTCACTCTTTACTGTTTGACTACTATTGTGACGAACAGAATACTAAAAATTTTGCTCCAACAACTTATAAAATTAAAAAACTTAAAATTTCCTTTAAATTTGGAGCATAATAAAATAGTAAACAAATTATTATCAGAAAAAGTGAGTTTTCTACACACGGAAACAAGGGAGACCATTATGGAGATCATAAAATTTTAAAAGACATGTGCGTAGCGCTGGCATACCTAACATAAGACCCCATATGCCTAGCAGATTTCAACCAGCTTTTATCTCCCAACTCATTTAATCAAAAAGCTCAAAATCTTAAAAAATTTTATAAGTTTCGAAATAATACAGAAGAATCCAATATGTATTTAATATATTGAGTGGTTTTGAAACTAATATTTGAAAGGGTGGTGTCATATATTTTATTCTTATTAGTTGTTTGCTGTTTTTTTTTTACTTTTTTAATGTTCATTTTTTTACTTTTATTCATCTTTCCCGGTTTCTCGTGCCGTAGGGCCCATTGGGGGGTGGGTGGGTCTAATCTTGTATTTTTTGTTATTATTGCTAGTGAATGAGCTTAAGCTCATCAATGATGTAACCAATGAATGAATGAAGCTATGTGCATCGCTTCAACTTGATTCAGAAACTTGTCTTCCTTGGGGAGAAAAAAGTCTTGAGGACGAAAAGATTTTACAGGCAGAATAGGGAAAATCAAGCTGTATCTGTAAACATTTCAAAAGTTAGGATTTTTCACAAATTAATATCCAGAATGAGTAATACCCATTTTTCTTAATCTATTTCTGATACAACCACTACTAACAACTCACCGCACCCCCATCACCGTCGCCTGAGGCCAACACAGCTGCGCACGCTCTCCCTCCATCCCAATCTATTCAAAGCATCCCTCTTTACACCCTCCCAGAAAGTTCCCATTTTCTTTAAATTTTTCTTTATGACATCCTCCCATCCCAACCGTGGACGACCTGCTTTCCATTTAGCCTTAGATGGTTGGCCGAGAAGCACAATCTTTGGCAATCTGTCATCTTTCATCCGCAGAACGTGCCCTACCCGTCTCAACCTTTATCTCATAGGATCTACCATAGTTCTTCCCTAGGATGGATGGATGATAGACTATCTATCGACAAGCGAAATGACATCATTTTTATACAATTCTGAAAAAGGCCTATGCCAGCTCTCCAATTACCCATGTCATGATGGCAACTTGATTTATACAATATAATGGCAACTTATACAATTCTTATGCCAGCTCTCCAATTACCCATGTCATGATGGCAACTTGATTTATACAATATAATGGCAACTTATACAATTCTTATGCCAGCTCTCCAATTACCCATGTCATGATGGCAACTTGATTTTAACTCAAAAGTCAATCCAGGTAAATCATCCACGTAAAAACATGCTAATGGCAAAATTTCGCTGGTTATCTAGGCATGACTTCGACGGCCAAGCCTAGTATTTACAATACAAACGAAACAAAAGTATAAAAGCCTACCTCTTCGTCGTGGCCAAAGGCAATGTAAAATGTCCTCTGTGGCTCAAATCCTTCCCGTAGAAGATATTCAAGGGCCTCCAATATCCCCTGCAAATATTAAGCTTGAATGAGATTAGTAAGCCTTGCAAAAGGACATAGATACGAATATACTTACAAAGTGCGAATTATATCTCCTTTTTGGCAAAACTTGGAAGTAAACAGGCAGTAAGTTAATATTAAAGCTGTAAATAAATTTTGGGGCAAAAACAAATTTAAAGGACAATAAGGCTAAATAACAAGAAGTTTTTCTAAAATAAAAACATAAAATGAGGTTATCAACGACAATAAATGCTTGAAGAACAATGTGGATGCGTTAATTCTTAGCGCGAAACACTTTTTAACTTTTATCTGCTTAAAGTTTCAGGATATAAGACATCTCAATTAAAGTTTCAGAGTAAAGCGAACCTCAATCCAAACAAAATTGGTTGCACTGATTTTTGACGTCCTATTTAAATTTTTTAAGTAATGAAAAATACAGAACATATGCCTCGAATTACAAATCATTTTCAGTAAAGTGCAAATGAAGCTCTGGACATCAGGTTTCTAGCCCTACTCTTAGTTGCTGTAATTTATCTTCATTTTTACAGAAACATATCTACGAGAGGGGGGCAACCAGCCCCGGGCACCAGTTCTTAGGGGGCGCAGGCTCTAAGGCATTTTTTGATCTGATCAAATAAAATTAAAAATAAATCAATAAAATTGCCAAGCACTGCATAATTTGTGGTCTGCTATATATAAACACAGTCTACAAGATTCCTATCCTAACGTTACAATCATGTTGAAGATGCATTTAACTATGCCTTATCAGTTGCTTCTAATGAAAGAAGCTTTAGCAAATGAAACTTAATTAAAAACTATCTTAGAAACAGGACGGCCGAGCAGGGCTTAACAAGCTTGACTATAATCCATATAGAACATGAAGCGGCTTCGAAGCTTTTATATGAAGACATTATAAAGACATTTGCTTTGGTAAAAGCAGGTAAAGTGAAGTTTTAGTGTACAGGATAAGATTAACTGTGCGCTGAATTTAAGACCCTTTGTCCGAGAGGACGAGGGTTCGAATCCTGGGGTACGCAATCATTTGGTTTGGAACAGAGTCAGTGGCGTGACTCTGTAAGATCAGCCAGAGTCAACCCAGCTTTAAATGGGTGCCTGGAGAAATCTGGGGAAGGTAAACAGGAAAGGTGTGTGAAAGCACAGGATCGTTGGCCCCCAGTCCCCCATTGCACTTTCTGACTGAAGGGCCAAGAAACGGAGATCAGCACCGCCAGTAGGGACTGTAAAGTTCAATGCAGTATTCCTTTACCTTTACCTTACTAAAATGTCATCACTGTTGTTACGTGAAATCTTCAGAGTTTTTTTTCTAACCTTATTGCACATACACAATTAGGATTAAGAAAATTTATTATAATAGTAAAATAAACAAATAAATATACGATAAATAAACGTAATCTTTAAAGTAAAATAACAATAATTTGATATCAATAATGGGTTCGTTGACCAGAGGGCACCAAATACCATTTTTGCCCTGGGCGTCGATAGGTCTAGATCTGTCTTTGCATTTTTATTTTTATTTAATTATTCATTTTAGTGTCTGTTTGTCTCAGGTTATATCCAGTGGCGGTTCTTGACATGGGCAGGGGGGCAGCTGTTCCCCTAGTTTCTTTGACATCTGACATTAGATTTTTTTTTTTCATTCTCTGGTAAACCTTCCCCCCCCCCCTCCCGGATTATGAGGCCTAAGACTGCTAATGGTTATATCTAATCACCCACAGTATTTTATGTTTGTTTTTTTTTGCGATTTGTGCTTATTTTTTGTTTATTTTTTTGTTTAAGTTTTGAGTATTTTACATTTTTTCTGATTTATGTAATTATTCATTGTGATTCCTGTTTGTTTTGGTTTATTTTACTCCTTCATAGTAATTCCTGTGTTTGAGACACAGTTTATATAATTAGCAGTATGATCTTTCCCTATCTCACCCATTATAAAAACCCGGACCGAGGCGTGAGTGCTCCAGAGAACCTATAAACATAAGCGGCATTAGATCTTTTCACGGGTAAACAAAGAATAATCACCTACGGAACAAGTACTGACAAAACCACTTGGCCGGCTCAACCAATAAGTGGACAATAAGTGCACAAATAAGTGGGAGGAGCTTTTTGTTCGCACCGAGAATGAAGAGCCAGAAATCATCTGCGGTAAACTTACTGGATAATTATATAAACTGTGGTTTGAGATTAAATTTAGCATGAATTCAATTCTGCTGGTTTTAGCTTTTAATATGGGTATTTGCTTTTATTTTGACTTTTTTTACGTAAAAACATTGTAAAAAATTCACATCTTAAAGTGATGAACAGACACTGCGCAACCAGGGAATAGATAGAAATAAAAAAAAACTTAACAACTAAAATGTCACAACTTTCTTCTTTTTACCTTAGTTGTATTACTTAGTTGTATTACCTTGGGTGTTTACTAATTTAATACTACTTAGAAGTATTTCTTAAAACGTGATGCTCCACTTTCCTGAAACATGCCTGGTTCCTGCATGAAAATGGAAGTCAGATCATTTCAAATATTCTCTCGAGTCAAAACATTTCTTACTAATAAACTCTCTGTCTTTCTGTAGTATGACATTCTCACTTTTCTAATAAAATTCACTTACTAACTTTTTCACTTGAAATTAGTCATAGAACTTGTATCCCAGAAACTTCTTTAACAAAAATTTCTACCTAAATTCCTGTAAGATTATTATTTCAATAATAAATAACGATCTTGGAAAATTTATCAAACTATTGAACGATTTATTATACTTCAATCTATCTTCAAAGATTTATTTGTTAACCCCTCTGTAAAAAAAAGTAATTCTTTATAATTTTGGATTCTAACCCTCGGGGCTACATGGGCTGTACTAATTTCCCAGAGGCGTTTTTATAGTATTTCAACCTTTCTGACTAGAACTGCTACTTAGTAATTTTTACAAAACACCCTTTTGAGTGCAATGGGCCCCAGTGGAGAAAAAACGTGTAGAGGAGAAAAAACAGCTTTTAAATAGAGCATCAGCACTTGCAATTTCCATTTGAATGAAATAACCTCCTGAATCCTAAGAGCCCAATAAAATCAACCCTTGTGATTAAAAAAAAGAACATTAAATACTAATAAGTAGTATTTGGCTCCTGCATTGTGCAGTTGGCAACCTGGAAATTCGTCGGCTACTAGTTTCAAAGAGTGCGGCTATAGATGCCTCAGGTATTTGTGATAAAACACCTTTACATATGGTCCAGTAAAACTACGAAAATACAGACCAAACCTCGGGATTTGAGCAACAGAAACATTTTGGCATCAAAATGTTAAAAAAAGGGCTTAATAATGTAACCAAAATCGGCTGAAATCGCCCGTGTAGAAATACCGCTTTGTTTAGGGAAAAGGGGGGATATCTCGAATTTTAACTTCTGCACTATTTTCCGGCTTGAAAGGTCTTTTCCTGTTATTTTATGCCCGGGGAACCGATAATGACGTCAGAATCAAAATATTTAATGATTTCGTACCCCACTTCTACCCTAAGCGAGGTCGGACGGGGGCTAAAGATCGGATTATTAATTTGTGCAGTATTTGCACACAAATGAACACCAAAATGTTCCACTTAATAACATATTATGAAGAATTGCTCAAAATCACCTGTGCAGAAATACTCTTTCTTAAGAGGAAAAGAGAAAGATAAGAGGGAAAAATCTCGAATCTTAATTTATTCAATATTTTTGGGACTGTAAGGTCTGGAATCTGGATTGATACATGGAAGCAGCACAAAGTCTTCTTTCTTCAGAGCTAGATTCGTGGCAGAAATGAAACTGATGGTAAAGCACTATTTTCCTTTTGTCTTCTTCCGATAGGAGTGATTTTTGATGGTCGGCCCGCTTGCAAAGCCTTCAAAAATGACGTCAGCTAATGCAAAATACGTCTTTACAAAAGCTACGTAAGAAGAAGCTACCTTGACTTTTCTCTGTCCTACAGTTACCCAGCCCAGTCTTGACGCAACCTATACAACCTATTGTAAATAATTTTGCAGAATTTACCTGCCATTAAGTTCATGCAACGGATATATTTATCTCAGCAAATATTTATTGTCGTTTTGTTAGCGATGCGAAAATACAACAAATCCACTTATGGAGAGGTAGCTTCTTCTTACGTAGCTTTTGTACAGACGTATTTCGCATTAGCTGACGTCATTTTTGAAGGCTTTACAAGCGGGCCGACCATCAAAAATCACTCCTACCGGAAGAAGACAAAAGGAAAATAGTGCTTTACCATCAGTTTCTTTTCTGCCACGAATCTAGCTCTGAAGAAAGAAGACTTTCTCTCCAACTCAAATAATAAGTAAAATATCATAAAGCTGCTTGTGGAAGCTGGGTGTCAAGTACAAGAAGCCAAATATGATGCAGACGTTCTAATAGCAAAAAGTGCACTTGCTTTAGCTGAGAAGAGGGAGACATGTTTGATTAGAAATGATACCGACTTGTTGGTCTTGCTGACAAACTATGCGCAAAACCCGAGCAAGAACCTCTTTATTTCCAGACTGGAGTTCCTGCTGACTCTGAGAAGATTTTTAACATCTGCTATTTGAAGATGATGCTGTCATCAGAGCTTACAAAGTCACCAGCGTTCGTCCGCCCCTTTTCACGAAGGGACAATACTTCGCGATTGCACAGTGCTGGCATAGCTTCAGTACTGAACGCCATAGCAGATACCAGGTTTTTGAACCCACTCAGATGTTTTACTGCTGTTCAAAGAACAAGACAGAACTGATTGCGGTAGGCACAAGGCTCTTCTATGCTTGTACAGAGTTAGATCCAATGCATCCTTACCTGAACTCCGACACAGTCTGTTCCTATCAAAAGCAGCCAGTGCGGCTAGTTCTCTCCACTCCGAATGCTTACCACCCATACCTGCTTCTGCAAAGTACCACTGCCTGCATGTTCGTTTTCAAATCATGACATGTTTGCGCTCAGTGACACTACTAATACCTAAAAACTTGGACTGGAAACTTTCGTCAAACGGTTACGTACCCATTATGACTGATATACCGTCTCCTCTTGAAATCCTCCTCAAACTAATTCAGTGGAGCTGTAAAGGTAACTGTGATAGCCTTTGCATGCAATTGCAAAAAGAGTGACCTTTTCTGCACTATTGCTTGTAGCCAGTGCCATGGAACAAGTTGTCTTAATGTTTCTTTGGAGAATTATGATCTCGATAGCTAATGTGATTAAAATTGTGTTTGTTATTCAATAGCTTTTAAATCAAAACGAAGTTCTTCTTTCAGAGAAGAACTTCTTTCTGAAGTCTGAAGAACTTCGAAGTTCTTCTTTCTGAAAGAAGTGATTCTTTCAGAGTCATAGTAATCAAAAATAAAGTTCTGATTGAAGTGTTCCTGTTTGTTCTTTTTTGCTTTAGTTTTTACATTTCATGTTTTTTTTTACAACTATATCCGAATTGGTCAAATCCAGGAATGAAGTTAAAATGGCAACCTTGTGATGTTGACCCCTTGTGATGTAGACCCACAGTACTAAGGGTTAGGGTAGGTCAAAGGGTGAGAGTCTAGACAGATCTTAAAGGGAATTTAAAGAAATGTTCTGTTCAGGTTTGTACTGCTTAGCACTACAAAAAAGAAGAAACTTCCAGCAGAACAATTTCATTGTAAGTAAAATCCCCCCCCCCTTTCTCAAAAGTCAGGTTGAAAAAAATAGAGAGGCCCAATATTTATTCCTATTTGATTTCATGGGCGTTAAATTGCAATGAAGCACCGCTAAAACAAAAAGTAGGCCAATACCGAAAAAGGTGCTTTCACCCCCCCCCCCTCTGGCCTCGCTAAGGGTGGAGATGGTGTATCAAGTGATAGAAATTCTTAATTCTGATGTCATTTTCGGTCTCCCCAGACTTGAATAAACAGGAAAAGACCTTTAAATCCACAAAAGCCAGACAAAATAAAATTCTGATTTTTCATTCCCTCAGGCCTTGTTTCAATCCCCCTAATTTGGGGACCCAAAGGCATCTAAAGTCGGGAAAGGAGTTTAATAGCTCCGGTACCTCTTGAGAACATGTGTATTCGACGAATTATGTTATCTACCTGTACATAAGTTCGTGGTTTTTTTGGGGGGGAGGAGGGCTGAGATTGCAATCTCAAAGTAGGTAACGATGCCAAAAGTACCCTGTACACATGAGGACACTATCATAACATCTACATCGATTTTTCCGAGTACCGAGTACAAACGGCATTCCCGTGTTTACACACCTTTAAATTTCTTCGGTACGGAAATAGCAGGCTGGTGGCCCTGCGTTAAGCCAAAAGAGGCCCGGCCCGGGCACCCTTGAACCGACTCTGAATTTTATCCATGGGCTTGTATTACGTTATTAATACAACTCTTCTATATTAAGGGCTATACTAAGCCCTTCTAGCGTCAGACTTTTAAAAAGCTTACCAAACGGTAAAAGCTCATTCTTCATTTTATAATACTGCTACTACTACTATTGCTAACAACTCACTGCAACATCAAGCCACCTGAGGCCAACACAGCTACGCACGCTGCTCCTCCTTCCCAATCCATTCAAAGCATCCCTCTTTACATCCTCCCATGAAGTTGCAATCTCCTTTAAATCTTTCTTTATGACATCCTCCCACCCCAACTGCGGACGACCTGCTTTTTGTTTAGCCCTAGGCGGTTGGCCAAAATGGACAATGTTTGGCAATCTGTCATCCTGTATCCACAGAACGTGCCATAGCCTGGGGAGCTGCTTTGATCGTGATAGAGGCGCTCCCAGGGTGAGGTCTTTGCATTACAATTCATTTTATAACCAAATGAATTAACTGACCATGACCAGTGGTCTGTAAAAATTTATCATAGCCCCTACAAAAGGAGCCATAACAGATTGCTTGTAATCAATATCCCATTTGCGGTATATAGCGCTATCGTTAATTATTCTACCAAATGGATTCCAAATCTGTGAAATAGTCAGTGATAGCTTACCGTGACATCTAAAAAGCTAATCAATGCCGAAGGCTTGGCGTTATTAGCGCCGTTGCCTTACATAACATTATTCCGCACATTAAATGGACTTTAAAACCATGATCTATGGTTTGTCAGTTTACCATAAAAGATTCTTCACAATGAATGCGCAAGCCTTTAGGTTACGGTTAATACTAAGGTCGTTTATGTCTTATGGACGGTTACTGCATTCATCTCCCTTCACATTGAAGCTTTTGCTTTACACTGGAACGCTAGTTGTCATAACGCAAGTTCTACATCAACATTAACAATGATCATAATCGTCATTCGCAGAATCTTTGAATTAAAAAAAAAAAAAAAAAAAAAATACAGACTACACAAAACCTAGCAGAATCCATTGTGAAGAAGAGAATGTGACACCAAAACGCAATGGTTCTGGCCTCTCTTGCGTCCAGGGCCAAAATCTTGACTAGTGCCCCCCCCTGTCTCCTACAAAATTTTCAGTTTGTCTCCCACAAAATTAAATCAATAATTTATTTTTGATCATTTTTAATTTATTATTTGAATTATTTAATTATTTTTAGTTATTTTAATTATTTTCAATTAGTTATCATTGTTTAACTATTTTTAATTTGTTTTTTATTTCATTAACTAATTAATAATTAATTATTTTCATTTATTAACAGCGTCTCTACTTTGTTTAGATAAAAATAAAACATATTTAATTGAAATGTTGCGCCCCTAAAATTCGTGCACCCCGGGCAAGTGCCTCTTCTGTACCCCCCCCCCCCCCCCCCAAACACAGTATAAAGATAAAAGCAGTAAGTTTACCACAGATAATTTTTGGCTCTGCATTCTCGGTGGGAACAAACAGCTCCTCCAACTTCTTCTTACATTAGCGGGTACAAACAGCTCCTCTCATTTGATCTGCCATCAGCGGTCCAATTACCCTGGAACATGTATTTTGGCAGAAACTTTCTCAAAATGCCTTTGAAACCAACCTGAGACTTCGAAGCCTACTTTTAATTCCTAAAAACATCGAATGATAACATTGCACTACTAATTACCGATTTTCATATATGTATTGGAATAAATTAATTTAAAATTAGTTTCTTCAAAATTTAGTGTTCCAACGCTGAAGCCAAGTTTCGCGTTCAAGAGAAATCTGACTTGTCTACCCGTTAAAAGATCTAATGTCGCTTATGTTTCTACGTTCTCTGGAGCACTTGCACCTCGGTCCGGGTTTTTATAATGGGTGAGATAGGGAAAGATCATACTGCCTATAATTTATATAATGTGCCTCAAAACCGCCTCTGAGCTTACCATAACTGAATGCTTATCATCAATAGCTCCTCTGCCATATATAACACCATCCTTGATTACTCCATCAAAAGGATTAACAGACCATGAGCCATTGGCAGGAACAACGTCCAAATGAGCAGCAAGCAGGTAAGGCTTCAGCTCGCTATTGCTGCCACTGACTTTATACAAAAGGCTGTATGTGTTAACAAGCTCTCTGCTTATGTTTGGTGATGAATGGACGAGCGGAAAGCCTACAATGGAAATAGTTCCATCATTCTTAAACGGGGTTAACACTACGTACGTTTTTTTATACTAAATGGTTAAGTTTCATTACGTTAAGTATACACTTTAACATTTAATCAGCCCTTTTATATTAGACTAAAGTAAAGGTCAACACGCGATCGAGATCATGGTCTATAATCGTCGCAATTATCATAAGCAAACTATCTAAAATTTAACAACGTGGAATGAAGATGAAGACTCAAACTCTGATGATGATTTTATGGTTATTGTGACAAAAAATGGCGTGATCAGCTTTCTAGGAACTTTATCATAAATTTATTCCAAAATTTATTCTGTGCTCATCCAGGAATTCCATTTTGTTACTGCTAAGTTGACTTTTTCCGTAACGTAGCGTAAGCTTACGTAACGTCAAACTTTATATAGAGTCCAACAGGGCCGTATACAGTTTTTTTTTTCTTTTTTTTTGGGGGGGGGAGGGGGTTAGAGGGGGGCGGGGTACAGAAAAACCTTAAAACGCATAAAAAATTTGTTTATATTCATTCTTATTATGGTTTTGTGAGTCGGACAAACATTTCAGGGGACGGCCTCTCCCTGGATACGGCCTTGGAGTCCAAGTCTGCTTGCCACGGCCTGCATTACGGAGAAAATTTGTTCTGTAAGATTAGAAATTGTAAAATCGTAAGTTATGTTAGTGTGAAAGGTTCTATGCCGCAGTGTGAAAGCGCCATTATATAAAACAATAAGCTTATAATATTTTGATGACACCCTGTTCAGGGAAACGAAGATGCTTCTGTCGAGGAAAGTCGATTTACAAGAGTGAAAAGTCGATTTACAATTATAAAGGGAGGGTGGAGGGGGGTAACTAAATCGGTAAAAGAAACTTAAGTTCATAAAATTATGGCAAACCTTCCCGATATTTCGGTCTCGGTCAATACAACAGCTGGTAAAACTGAACTGTGTGTCCTTATAATCTGCCCCCCCCCCTGAGTAATTTGGCAAGTGATATCCATCAAAATAACCACAAAAGCTTATAAACTAAGAAGACTAAGTCACTTAGGCTAGGAATAAGTGAAGATGAAAAGGTGAAGTTGGGTAGTGAAAAGATAGATCAAGTGGGCAGCTTCACTTACCTTGGTAGTATTGTTGGTGGAGATGGTGGGAGCAGTGAAGATGTTAAAAGTAGAATAGCCAAGGCTCAGGATGTTTTTTCACAGTTAAAAAAAAGTTTGGAAGAATAGAGAGATAAGTCTGCAAACCAAGATTAAAATATTAGAAGCTACAATGATGACAGTAGTCAAATAGGGTTCTGAAGCATGGGTGCTTCGAAAAGCAGATGAAGAATTGCTAGATGTTTTCCAGAGAAATTGCTTAAGGATTGTTCTGGGCACCCGGCTGACTGACCGTATTTCAAACAATAGGCTGTACGAAAAATGTGGTTCAATACCGCTCTCTAGGGCTATAATGAAAGAAAGGTTGTGGTGGCCAGGCCACGTTGTGCGGACGAAGGATGACAGATTGCCGAAGATTGTTCTTTTCGGCCAACCGTCTAGGGCTAAACGGAAAGCAGGTCGTCTTCGTCTGGGTTGGGAGAACGTCATAAAGAAAGATTTAAAGGAAATGGGAACTTCATGGGAGGGTGTAAAAAGGGAGGCTTTGAACAGATTGGGATGGAGGAGGAGCGTGCGAATCTGTGTTCACCTCAGGCGGCTTGGTGCTGCGGTGAGTTGTTAGCAGTAGTAGTAGTAATTCTTGAGAATGTCCGAAAAGTAAAATTGGTTAAAAGCTCTAACCTATATCCAGGATGGTAGAGATTTCCAAGTACGTCAATCGGGAGGGGGAGGGGGCAAGGGGAGCAATTGCCCATATATTTTTAGACCATCTGACATATATCATCTGAAATCTGCACCAAGCAATAATTTTTAGTAAATTCTTAATAATTTCTGCTGAAGCACATGATTGACCTGAGGCATCAGATCTGGACCTAAGTCCAGATCTGATGCCATATCTCAAGGGCGTCAATAAGTGGAAGAGTAGGAGGAGAAATTGCCCTCTAGAATTCTTTGACCATCTGATGGATATCATCTGAAATTTTGCAGGGTAAAAAAAACTGCACCAAACGATAGGTTTCGATAAATTCTTAATAATTTCTCCTGAAGAACATGGTTGATGCCAGATCTGAATGCAGTGCCAGTACAAACTAATGTTTGTACTTTCCAAAAAAATGGCACAAAAAACAAGTGTTATATGAAAAATCTAAGCAGTGAAAGTTCTGGGCCTAGACAGGGGGGGGGGGTTTAACATCTGATATTCAATTCCTTTTATTTTGTACTTTTACACTCCTCCTGTAATATATCTCCCCCCCCACAGATTATGAGGCCTATAACCACAACTGGATTTAAGTGAGGGTGCAGATACAGAAACTTAAAAAAATTCTTATAAGTTCTAAATCGTTGGAGAAATTATTCCTGATAATTTCAGATTATTGAATTTCTAACTGACAATTTTTCAACCGTTTTCTTAAAAATTATTTGCAAGAATTTCTGATAACTGATTATTGTTTATTATATTGCTAACATCAACCATCAGAATTAATACTTATAATAATTGATTAATGAACCTGCTTCTGAAGAACCTAATTAACTACACAAGATAATCAGAAACTCCTGAGCTAAAGCCTCGAACCTATGAATGGTTTTTGAATAATTTTACTAAAAGCTGATATGTGCAACAAAATTTGAAAATTGCCAATAATTTCTGAATGATTCAAGGGGTTATTTCAAATATTTTATAAATAATTATCAGAAAATATCCCTCGACCGATTAAAAAATTTAAATGTATATAATAATAGGACTAAAACTTAGAGCGAGTATATATCAAGCGTTTGCATACTGTGTTTTATGTGCAACATAGTGTTTTAATAGTGTTTATGTAGCGTTGTTTGTGTACTGACTGATTCAAAAATTTAAGTTTATATAACAACATCACCAAACTTAGAGCGAGCACATATCAAGTGTTTTAATACTGTGTTTCATGTGCAACATAGTGTTTTAATAGTGTTTATGTAGCGTTGTTTGTGTAGCGACTGATTCAAAAATCGAAGTTTATAGAACAACAGCGTCAAACTTAGAGTGAGCACATATCATGTGTTTGCACACTGTGTTTCATGTGCAACACAGTGTTTTAATAGTGTTTATGTAGTGTTGTTTGTGTACTGACTGATTCAAAAATTTAAGTTTATATAACAACATCACCAAACTTAGAGCGAGCACATATCAAGTGTTTTAATACTGTGTTTCATGTGCAACATAGTGTTTTAATAGTGTTTATGTAGCGTTGTTTGTGTACCGACTGATTCAAAAATCTAAGTTTATAGAACAACAGCATCAAACTTAGAGTGAGCATATATCAAGTGTTTTAATACTGTGATTCATGTGCAACATAGTGTTTTAATAGTGTTTATGTAGCGTTGTTTGTGTACCGACTGATTCAAAAATATAAGTTTATAGAACAACAGCGTCAAAGTTAGAGTGAGCACATATCATGTGTTTGCACACTGTGTTTCATGTGCAACATAGTGTTTTAATAATGTTTATGCAGTGTCATTTGTGTACCGATTGATTAAAAAAATTTAAGTTTATATAGCAACAGCACCAAACTTAAAGCGAGCGCATATCAAGTGTTCTCATACTGTGTTTCATGTGCAACATAGTGTTTTAATAGTGTTTATGTAGGGTTGTCTGTGTACCGACTGGTTCGAAAATCTAAGTTTATATAACAACAGCATCAAACTTAGAGTGAGCACATATCAAGTGTTTTAATACTGTGTTTCATGTGCAACATAGTGTTTTAATAGTGTTTATGTAGCGTTGTTTGTGTACCGACTGATTCAAAAATATAAGTTTATATAACAACAGCATCAAACTTAGAGTGAGCACATATCAAGTGTTTTAATACTGTGTTTCATGTGCAACATAGTGTTTTAATAATGTTTATGTAGCGTCGTTTGTGTACCGATTGATTAAAAAAATTTAAGTTTATATAGCAACAGCAACAAACTTAAAGCGGGCACATATCAAGTGTTCTCATACTGTGTTTTATGTGCAACATAGTGTTTTAATAGTGTTTATGTAGGGTTGTCTGTGTACCGACTGGTTCGAAAATCTAATTTTATATAACAACAGCATCAAACTTAGAGTGAGCACATATCAAGTGTTTGCACACTGTGTTTCATGTGCAACATAGTGTTTTAATAGTGTTTATGTAGGGTTGTCTGTGTACCGACTGGTTCGAAAATCTAATTTTATATAACAACAGCATCAAACTTAGAGTGAGCACATATCAAGTGTTTGCACACTGTGTTTCATGTGCAACATAGTGTTTTAATAGTGTTTATGTAGGGTTGTCTGTGTACCGACTGGTTCGAAAATCTAATTTTATATAACAACAGCATCAAACTTAGAGTGAGCACATATCAAGTGTTTGCACACTGTGTTTCATGTGCAAAATAGTGTTTTAATAGTGTTTATGTAGGGTTGTCTGTGTACCGACTGGTTCGAAAATCTAATTTTATATAACAACAGCATCAAACTTAGAGTGAGCACATATCAAGTGTTTGCACACTGTGTTTCATGTGCAAAATAGTGTTTTAATAGTGTTTATGTAGTGCTATTTGTGTTATAATAGTGTTTCATAGTGCTTAAAGAGTATCCATTTAGCAATTTTAATGCTATAGCTGCGGTACTTTACTGAACAAACTTCTGATTAGTTTAAGGAAAGTTGTAGGGGGAATCATTCAGAAACGATCAAGACACCTCTTTTGTCCCAACCAGAGTCATACAAGGACTTCCAATCTGTATAATCAGAGGACCAAAAGATGTCCTCGAACATCGACCCCCTCTCTGCCAACTTTTCGGCAGTAAGAAGATGGGATGAGGGGTGGATGTAGAATTAATGTCTGGAGGCGTATCAATGAAACTCGGGCTCCCTCACTGGTATTTATTGCCCCTCCACTCATGCAAATAGTGCAACTTTTAGCTTTCTGGGGAGGGGCACAAACTACTAAAACCACCCCTCCCCCCCCTGTGTGGCACCTTCCTTGAGCCGGGACATAGATATGTCATTTATACGCAAGTAATGTATAATTCAAGGTGAATAATAAATAAAAGCAAAAAATGATTGGAAAATATTAAAATAATTATGATAATAAAAAAGTAAACTTACTCTCTTCAAGGAAATGGTGAAATATAATGAAATCCCCTCGATCTAGCTGGTCTGCATTGTATGATACAGTTTGAATTCGCAAAGACGCTGCAAGTCTTTCCGCATAAGCATCAGTCTCTGAATCTTTTGTCAGAAAGTTATCAGATTTTCTTGGAGATTTTGAGAATTTCACAAGGTCTTGAATCGTCAAAGCTCGGAGAATGGTAACTATAAATAACCCCGTGAGAAGTATACCAAGACCTTTAAACACTGTGGAGAAGCCCATCGTCATTCTAAAACAAACATATATCTATTTTATTAAAAGTTTAATAGCTATATATACATATATATATATATATATATATATATATATATATATATATATATATATATATATATATATATATATATATATATATATATATATATATATATATATATATATATATATATATATATATATATATATATATATATATATATATCCTAATCCATAGATTTTTTCTCGAAAATGGTACTACAGTGTTTTTCGGAAAACCGGCATACTAAGATTTTCTGTCATGTCAAAAACAGTCTAAACAGTTCGCGCTTTGGGGAAAAGTTCCATTAACCTTTGTGATGAACCACCTGCTGACTGAAATTAGAGACCCCTGAACACAAACACTTGGAATAGATGGCGGTTAGGCAGAAGAGTAGAGTCGTCTGGATATTTACTCAGCTGACAGAAACTAGAGACACCTGAACACAGTTATTCAATTATAAATTTCAGAATTAGAATTTTTTATTTTAAACACAATACGTACATGTAAGCCTGGCAGACAGCTCAAACTCCTACTGACACTTCTGTGGCACAATTTTTCTTTCAAAAAAAGGCACATAATTGCATAAATGTTGAAGCGTCAATACAATCAGAGACTCCTCGTTTTTCAATTGAAAACCCAGCTGAGGTATATGTACGGCCTATTATACCAGCCGAGGTATAACAGGGTTGTCACCACGGTCAGTTCCTAGAGTGCTACAATTGCCCAAATTTCCGTGCTCTAGTAAAACACAGACTGTATTAGGGCTAAAATAGCATTTTCGTCTTAATTTAGCATTATTTTAGCAACCCTGGGCACGAGCTACAGTCCTACACATAATAAAATAGTGCCGAAATAGCCCTTTCTTGCTACCCTAAGCAACTCGGAGTAAGCAACCCGAGGTAATACAGTCATGTACATTTGTTTCAGAAATGGGACACATAACAGCGCCTCAGGCTGATGGTGGTCAGCGGATTGAACTATTGATATTGGCTAACCAAAGCGCAGCAAAGGTACTTACATTCATCATTGCACACGTGTGAAAGAGATGCCCAGAAGAAACGCACTATACACGATATGTTTCAGTCCCAGAACTCTTCAATGGAGAACATAGAAACATGCATGACTGTATATATATACCTAGTCTGTGATTGAAAGAAATACTCTAATAGGAAAATAGGATCAGTAGGACAGATGGTTTCCATAAATCTAGTAAATCCAGTTTTGGGTTCCATTCTTGATAATGTTAAAGACTTAATGGTCTTAAATGCATTGGACGAACTTCTGTCTTCAACAAATATTTGCAATTGGTTGTAATCTGTCAATGATTGAATAGGATTTTCCAACAATTAGAAAAAATTAAATACAAATCATAGCATACGTTTTTTTCTCCATAATATGGCAGTGTTTTTTTAATTTACAAGCAATTTAGTTTGATGTTGCCAATGCGGTACAGTTGTACCATTTGGTACAATTTAGAAGTACCGGGATAACGCGGCACGTTTGATAACTGTTTGATGCAATACAAATATTGGGTATATTTTGGTTTAATTCGCTCTTTTCTGACTCGAAAATCTGGTCAAGTTTTTGTTTTTATAACTTTCCTCTAGTTACGACAAATTTTTAACCTGTTCAGAAGGTACAGATAAATCTCTTTTAGCATAATTTTAGTTAGAGAACTGTAGAGTATATCTCAAAGTGTTGACAACAATAGTGGTAGCACAGAGGGTGAATTTTTATATAAACACCATAAGTCCTGTTTAGTTAATATTTTATTTCAGTTCATTCCTCGCCACAGCATAAGTGTATATACGAACAGAAGCAAAAAGTTTCTCTAAAAATGTTAGAGATTAAACTGTTCGCAAAAGGATTTCCCATTGTGCGACTCAGCAATGTGTATTTCAAAATCTTTAATAGAGAGTATAGGACTTTTCGCTACTGTTCGCACATTTTTATGCTGTGATTCATCGTTTCCTATGTTTTATTAAGGAGAGATTCCTTTTCCTGTTTTACCAAGTTGACAAATGGTATGAACTTGCTAAAGTAGCGAGTTCTTGTCATTCCTTAGCTAGATCGGACAGGGAAGGAAGCAGTCCTTCATAAAACAAAACAAAAATTGCATTTTTCTCTCTAGTTAAATAATGTTAGCTCCCTAATAAAATCCCTAAGATTAAATAGACCACACTGCTTTTCAATTGATAAAAATTGAGAGAGAAAAACGGGTTTAATTTAAATAAAGCAATCGAAAAAGGCTCAGAAATGGAGTCGGTAGTCGAAATATTCGCATTTTAAATTTAAATACTCCATTTAAGATGTACATTTAAGGGTGATATCCGTTAGCCGGCCAGCTATGGCTACTTTGCTTTCTATTGGCACATGCTTCAGATGGTGGAAACTAGATGAACTTGCATAATGAAGGTCACTGTTCAAAAGTAATTTTGAAGATCAAAAAAAAAAAAAATCACAAATCATGAAATCATGATAACAAATGGTTTGAGGAAGATGACAAGAAATCAATTTTTTTTTTCAGAAAAAATCGCAAATCATGAAATTATGATCACAAATAGTTTAGGGAAGATCACAAACATCACTTTTTTTACACAAAATCATAAAATCATGATCACAAATGGTTCGAGGAAGATCACAAAAATCAGTTTTCACAAAAAATTAAAAAAAAATTATTTTTCTCACACAAAAAATCACAAATAATGAGATCATGAGCACAAATGATTATTATTATAAGATCACAAAAATCCGTTTTTCACAAAAAATCACAAATCATGATCACAAATGGTTTGAGGAAGATCACAAAAAATCACTTTCTTGTATGGGAAACACTGAAGTGTCTCCTCTTTTTTATTGCAAATAAAATTTGCCTAGGATTCAGGATTATTTATGGCGTTATAGTCTAGTGGCTTATATCTGATATTGTTAAAGAGTAACCAGGTGCGGTTGCCGCCGCACGCGCACCATCAAGCATCGATTTTTACTATAAGAGGATAATCAATAGGACTTCCACAATCTTTTTTCCTTTTTCTTCTTTTTTTCTCTTCTCCTCTTTTCTTTGTCTTTTTCTCTTTTCTTTCGTGTTCATAGTATGATTGAAATTTCTGGAAACCTATAACTTCAAAAACCCTTTTTATTATTTGGATGTACTACTAGATAGGTTTCATATTCCAGATGCGGTGTATGCAAGACGTCATACAATAGTCTGGGATCTTGGATTCTGGAAATTCTGCTGGTAAAGCCCACATTTAAATTTATCAATGGTCTTCAGGTCATAAAATTCAGATATATTGAAAAAGTCTGAGAGTCTGGGAAAATTTTCTAAAAACAAGTTAAGCCGGCATACCAGTCCTGATTTTAAATAGTTTGCCTTTCAAAGCAAGTATCAAGAAGAAGCCGAGAGAAAAGTAGAGATTTTAAGCGCTAGGGTTGACGCGAAATCGCAAAAATGAGAGCAATAGTAGCCATAATATCTAGTGTAATTCTCCCCCTGAATTCATGGAAAATAGCAAAAGTTTTGTTTACTATAAATACTGACTTTTTACTAGATTTCGGGAAATTTACTAGATCCTAGAAATTTACTAGATTTTTTTTTTACTAGATCTAGTAAAACTCTACTGACGGTGATGTCCCTGGGCTCATTCACAATGACATTTTTTCAATGAGACTTAGCTTGTTCTAGTTTTACCCGATAAGATTTTCATATGATGGTGTAATTGGCTGAAAATTTCTATGAAAAATTCTGATTGGCTCAATTTAGAGCTCTTTAAAAAACAACAACTTATTTTTAAGCTTGAAGATTGTTATTTTTGGGTACTTCTGATAAAAAAAAAGAAGAAGAAAAAAACATATTTCATTCACAATGGGTGTATTGGCAAAAGTTCCTGTGAACACGATTTGTCAGATATACTACTACTACTACTAAAAACAACTCACCGCAGCACCAAGCCGCCTGAGGCCAAAACAGCTACGCACGCTCCTCCTCCAGCCCAATCTATTCAAAGCCTCCTTTTTTACACCCGCCCACGAAGTTCCCATTTCCTTTAAATCTTTCTTTATGACGTCCTCCCACCCCAGATGGGAACGACCTGCTTTCCGTGTAGCCCTAGACGGTTCGCCGAAAAGAACAATCTTCGGCAATCTGTCATCCTTCATCCGCACAACGTGTCCTAGCCACCTCAACCTTTCTTTCATTATAGCCCTAGAGAGCGGTATTGAACCACATTTTTCGTATAGCCTGTTTTTTGAAATACGGTCAGTCAGCCGGGTACCCAGAACAATCCTTAAGCAATATCTCTGGAAAACATCTAGCAAATCTTCACCTACTTTTCGGAGCGTCCATGCTACAGAGCCATATTTGACCATTGTCATCACTGTAGCTTCTAATATTCTAATCTTGGTTTGCAGACTTATCTTTCTATTCTTCCAAACTTTTTTTAACTGTGAAAAAAAACTCTGAGCCTTGGCTATTCTACTTTTAACATCTTCACTGCTCCCACCATCTTTACTAATAATACTACCAAGGTAAGTGAAGCTGCCCACTTGATCAATCTTTTCATTACCCAACGTCACCTTTTCATCTTCACTTATTCCTAGCCTTAGTGACTTAGTCTTCCTAACATTAATTTTCAAACCAATTCTAGCACTCTGAAGTCGAAAACCTCTAAAACTTCATTCATTATGCTCACACCTTTATCTAGGATGCTTAAATCATCAGCATAATCCAAGTCCAGGAGACTTTTTCCTCCCCATTTGATTCCGTGGTCTCCCATTGCCTTTCCAGTGCCCCTTAAAACAAAGTCCGTCAAAATAATCCATATTAAGGGGGATAGAACACAACCCTGCTTAACTCCTGATTTAATACAAAACCAGCTGCTAACTTCATTCCTTCTTCGCACTAGAATATGTTAGCCCTTCTTTGGAACTACCAGACACAGCGGCTTCATTTTATGTTAGCACTTTAATTTTGGGTATTTCAGGTAAAAAAAAGAAATAAAACTCAACTTTCATTCACAATGGGTATATTGGCAAAAGCTCCTGTGAACACGCTTTGTAGGATTTGCACGAAGGAATTTTTTAGGGGGAGGCCCGACATATGGGGAGGAGAGGATATAAACAAAAATAGAAATACTTCCTTTTCGTGTACATCTTTTAAGTCCTTCTTCATCAATTTCTTATCCCTTTCTTCCCTAAAATTCTTTCTACATGAAAATGGCCCTTCTTCGCACTAGAATTTTTTTGCACTACACGCAATTTTTTTGCACAACAATTTTTTGACAATTGTTTGACAATTGTCAAATCAATTGACAATTTATTTTGCACTACATGCAAAAAAAAAACAGGCAATTCTTATTATTATTTGTTTATATTGACGTATTTCATGGCACCAGGAGGGATATTAGATCACTCGACGTCAATCTACTGACCACTCTACGTCTTTGCTTTTGTGTGTAGCCACTGACGTGTGTTCTGCCCACTAGAAATCTAAATCATGTAGTGTCCCAATCTAATTGAACCATCCCCCCAATGGACTATAGCGATGTAAGCTGCCCCGTATGCGGCTAGCCCTTTACCCAAATCCTTCGGTAGATTTACGCCTCTTTTGAATTTTAGATTGAAGAACCCAACTCATTGTTTTGATGTAATACCCTCTCAGCTATACCATTGCAGATGGTTATGCAATACCAATCAAAGCTATTTATTCAAGTTATTTTCCCTGGACGTTTTTTCCTTCATGTAATCTGACCGAGATGTGCGCCTAAATTCTTGTGGAGGATTACTATTGCCATCCATGCCACAAAAAGCATATTCTTTTAACAATGTAGAGCTATATAGGCGACAATGCCCCCCCTGGATTTTTAAACAAAGTGAACAAGAAGTGCCTTTAGAATGTGTTAACTATATTTTTTCTGCATATTATGAAGTCGGAATTGTTTTCTCTACATGTTTCCCGTTCAGTAGCGTCATTTCTTGCTTAAAAAGGACTACTAAAGTAGAGATCTAAGTTATACTTTGCTGGGACTATGTTCCATCCTGTGCTATTTGGGATTGCGTAATATGTTATGAAGCAGACAGGTTTCTGACATAATTCATGTAGGTCAGATTTCTACTTTATAATAATGTAGTCAAACATGTTTTGGGAGCATGCAGTTGGTTATTAAAAAATTGGACACTATAATCAGAATTGTTTGATTGACATTTAAAAGGGGTAATGGAGATTTGCGAATTGCAGTGTAGGATTTACGAATTTGATCCTATTAAGGTGGAGAAAAAAAGAAAAGGGTTTAGCATTTGCAAAAAAAGGGGTAATTAGTGATTGGATAATTTGTTAACATGAAATCTCTGAATAAAATATTTTTGGAGCATGTACATGACGATGGAGAAAAAGGGTTAAAATGATTAGCAATTACGAGCGAGGATCCCCCCACTGGTTCCTGGCAGTAGGCTACGCATATCAAGTTGAAAATTTGACAGAATGAGGTATTTGAGGTGGAACTTGAACTAAATCAAAATACACTATGTGCACGCAGATTTTCAAAATGGCATATCTCAAAAAGGGATTTGTGTGTTAAGTTGGAACTTTCGGAGAGTGCTTAAAGGGAAAGTCAATTCACCAAAAAGAAATATGTGCATGCTCAGGCCTGGATAAAAGGGTGAAAGTGATTAGCAATTACGAGCGAGGATTCCCCCACTGGTTCCTGGAAGTAGGCTACGCATATTAAGTTGAAAATTTGACAGAATGTGGTATTTGAGGTGGAACTTGAACTAAATCAAAATACACTATATGAACGCAGATTTTCAAAATGGCATATCTCAAAAAGGGATTTGTGTATTAAGTTGGAACTTTCAGAGAGTGCTTAAAGGGAAAGTCAATTCACCAAAAGGAAATATGTGCATGCTCAGGCTGGGATTGAGTTGCACGGGAGTTGAGTTGTACGGAGGGTTGAGTTGCACGAGGGTTCAGTTAAAGGGGGTACAGTTACACGGGGGTTTAGTTAAATGGGGTCGAGTTGCACGAGGGTTCAGTAGCACAAGGGTTCAGTAGCACGGGGGTTCAGTTGTACGGGGTTTCGGTTATACAGGAGTTCAGTTACATGGGGGTTCAGTTGCACGGGGGATTAGTTAAATGGGGTTGAGTTGCACGGGAGTTGAGTTGCACAAGGGTTCAGTTGCACGGGGGTTCAGTTACATGCGGGTCCAGTTACATGGGGTTTAGTTAAATGTGGTTGAGTTGCACGGGGGGGGGGGGGGTTGAGTTGCACGAGGGTTCAGTTAAAGGGGGTTCAGTTGCACGGGGGTTTGAGACATTTTTACGGGGTTTGAGAGACTCTGTTGCCTGATTCCGTGTGGTATGGCATATCTCAAAAAGGGATTTGTGTATTAAATTGGAACTTTCGGAGAGCGCTTAAAGGGAAAGTCAATTCACCAAAAAGAAATATGTGCATGCTCAGGCCTTGATAAAAGGGTGAAAGTGATTAGCAATTACGAGCGAGGATTCCCCCACTGGTTCCTGGCAGTAGGCTACGCATATCAAGTTGAAAATTTGACAGAATGTGGTATTTGAGGTGGAACTTGAACTAAATCAAAATACACTATATGCACGCAGATTTTCAAAATGGCATATCTCAAAAAGGGATTTGTGTATTAAGTTGGAACTTTCAGAGAGTGCTTAAAGGGAAATTCAATTCACCAAAAGGAAATATGTGCATGCTCAGGCTGGGGTTGAGTTGCATGGGAGTTGAGTTGCACGGAGGGTTGAGTTGCACGAGGGTTCAGTTAAAGGGAGTACAGTTACACGGGGGTTTAGTTAAATGGGGTTGAGTTGCACGAGGGTTCAGTAGCACAAGGGTTTAGTAGCACGGGGGTTGAGTTGTACGGGGTTTCGGTTATACAGGAGTTCAGTCACATGGGGGTTCAGTTGCACGGAAGCTTAGTTAAATGGGGTTGAGTTGCACGGGAGTTGAGTTGCACGAGGGTTCAGTTGCACGGGGGTTCAGTTACATGCGGGTTCAGTTACACGGGGCTTAGTTAAATGTGGTTGAGTTGCACGGGGGGTGGGGTTGAGTCGCACGAGGGTTCAGTAAACGGGGGTTCAGTTGCACGGGGGTTTGAGTCATTTTTACGGGGTTTGAGAGACTCTGTTGCCTGATTCCGTGTGGTATGGCATATCTCAAAAAGGGATTTGTGTATTAAGTTGGAACTTTCGGAGAGTGCTTAAAGAGAAAGTCAATTCACCAAAAAGAAATATGTGCAAGCTCAGGCCTGGATAAAAGGGTGAAAGTGATTAGCAATTACGAGCGAGGATTCCCCCACTGGTTCCTGGCAGTAGGCTACGCATATCAAGTTGAAAATTTGACAGAATGTGGTATTTGAGGTGAAACTTGAACGAAATCAAAATACACTATATGCACGCAGATTTTGAAAATGGCATATCTCAAAAAGGGATTTATGTATTAAGTTGGAACTTTCAGAGAGTGCTTAAAGGGAAAGTCAATTCACCCAAAGGAAATATGTGCATGCTCAGGCTGGGGTTGAGTTGCACGGGAGTTGAGTTGCACGGAGGTTTGAGTTGCACGAGGGTTCAGTTAAAGTGGGTACAGTTACAGGGGGGTTTAGTTAAATGGGGTCGAGTTGCACGAGGGTTCAGTAGCATAAGGGTTCAGTAGCACGGGGGTTCATTTGTACGGGGTTTCGGTTATACAGGAGTTCAGTTACATGGGGGTTCAGTTGCACGGGAGCTTAGTTAAATGGGGTTGAGTTGCAAGGGAGTTGAATTGCACGAGGGTTCAGTTGCACGGGGGTTCAGTTACATGCGGGTTCAGTTACAAGGGGTTTAGTTGCACGGGGGGTTGAGTTGCACGAGGGTTCAGTTAAAGGGGGTTCAGTTGCACGGGGTTTGAGTCATTTTTACGGGGTTTGAGAGACTCTTTTGCCTGATTCCGTGTGGTTTTTCTTTACTTGGTGCCCATTTAAAAACGAAATTTTTGTGTTATGGAATATTTCAGTAGTGTTTTATTTTGCTTTAGCTTGTCACAGTTACATTCTCTTGATGTTTCAAAGTTCATTTTGGATTTCTTTCGTTGAAATGCAAGAGTTGGAATATTTCAGTAGTGTTTTGTCGTGGTTTACTATGTCACAGTTACATTCTCTTGATTTTTCAAAGTTCATTTTGAATTTCTTTCATGAAATGCAAGAGTTGGAATATTTCAGTAGTGTTTTATTGTGCTTTACCTTGTCACAGTTACATTCTCTTGATTTTTCAAAGTTCATTTTGGATTTCTTTCGTTGAAATGCAAGAGTTGGAATATTTGAGTAGTGTCTTGTTGTGGTTTACCTTGTCACAGTTACATTCTCTTGATTTTTCAAAGTTCATTTTGGATTTCTTTCGTTGAAATGCAAGAGTTGGAATATTTCAGTAGTGTCTTGTTGTGCTTTACCTTGTCACAGTTACATTCTCTTGATTTTTCAAAGTTCATTTTGGATTTCTTTCGTTGAAGTGCAAGAGTTGGAATATTTCAGTAGTGTCTTGTTGTGCTTTACCTTGTCACAGTTACATTCTCTTGATTTTTCAAAGTGTTCATTTTGGATTTCTTTCGTTGAAATGCAAGAGTTGGAATATTTCAGTAGTGTCTTGTTGTGCTTTACCTTGTCACAGTTACATTCTCTTGATTTTTCAAAGTTCATTTTGGATTTCTTTCATTGAAATGCAAGAATTGGAATATTTCAGTAGTGTTTTTGTTGTGCTTTACCTTGCCACAGTTACATTCTCTTGATTTTTCAAAGTTCATTTTGAATTTCTTTCGTGAAATGTAAGAGTTGGAATATTTCAGTAGTGTCTTGTTGTGCTTTACCTTGTCACAGTTACATTCTCTTGATTTTTCAAAGTTCATTTTGAATTTCTTTCGTGAAATGCAAGAGTTGGAATATTTCAGTAGTGTTTCGTCGTGGTTTACTGTGTCACAGTTACATTCTCTTGATTTTTCAAATTTCATTTTTGAATTTCTTTCGTGAAATGTAAGAGTTGGAATATTTCAGTAGTGTCTTGTTGTGCTTTACCTTGTCACAGTTACATTCTCTTGATTTTTCAAAGTTCATTTTTGGATTTCTTTCGTTGAAATGCAAGAGTTGGAATATTTCAGTAGTGTCTTGTTGTGCTTTACCTTGTCACAGTTACATTCTCTTGATTTTTCAAAGTTCATTTTTGGATTTCTTTCGTTGAAATGCAAGAGTTGTAATATTTCAGTAGTGTCTTGTTGTGCTTTACCTTGTCACAATTACATTCTCTTGATTTTTCAAAGTTCATTTTGGATTTCTGTCGTTGAACTGCAAAAGTTGAAATACCATTTTTCGTTAAGTGTCAGAGTGAATAAATTCATTATCAACATCCTTTGTCAGATACATCAAATAAAATTGACAATATCTAAATTTCAGAATGAATAAATTCATTATCAACATCATTTGTCAGATACATCAAACAAAATTGACAAAATCTAAAGTTCAGAATGAATAAATGCTTTAACAACATCCTTTATCGGATATGTCGGATAAAATTGACATAATCTAAGTATCAGAGTGATTAAATTCTATATCAACATCCTTTTCTCAAATACATAGGATAAAATTGACAAATTCTAAGTGTTAGAGTGAATAAATTTTTTTATCAACATCCTTTGGCAGATACATCGGATAAAATTGACAAAATCTAAACTTCAGAATGAATAAATTCATTATCAATATCCTTTGTCGGATATGTCGGATAAAATTGACAAAATCTAAATTTCAGAATGAATAAATGCTATAACAATATCAATGTATCTGGCAAAGGATGTTGATAAAAAAAAAATTATTCACTCTGATACTTATATTTTGTCAATTTTATCCGACATATCCGACAAAGGATGTTGATAATGAATTTATTCCCTATGATACTTAGATTTTGTCAATTTTATCCGATGTATCTGGCAAAGGATGTTGATAAAAAAATATTATTCACTCTAACACTTAGAATTTGTCAATTTTATTCTATGTATCCGAGAAAAGGATGTTGATATAGAATTTAGTCACTCTGATACTTAGATTTTGTCAATTTTATCCGACATATCCGATAAAGGATGTTGTTAAAGCATTTATTTATTCTGAAATTTAGATTTTGTCAATTTTATTTGATGTATCTGACAAATGATGTTGATAAAAAAAAATTATTCACTCTGGCACTTAGATTCTGTCAATTTTATTCTATGTATCCGAGAAAAGGATGTTGATATAGAATTTAGTCACTCTGATACTTAGATTTTGTCAATTTTATCCGACATATCCAATAAAGGATATTGTTATAGCATTTATTCATTCTGAAATTTAGATTTCGTCAATTTTATCCGACATATCCGACAAAGGATGTTGATAATGAATTTATTCATTCTGAAATTTAGATTTTGTCAATTTTATCCGATGTATCTGCCAAAGGATGTTGATAAGAAAAAATTTATTCACTCTAACACTTAGGATTTGTCAATTTTCTCCTATGTATATGAGAAAAGGATGTTGATATAGAATTTAGTCACTCTGATACTTAGATTATGTCAATTTTATCCGACATATCCGATAAAGGATGTTGTTAAAGCATTTATTCATTCTGAAATTTAGATTTTGTCAATTTTGTTTGATGTATCTGACAAATGATTTTGATAAAAAAAAATTTATTCACTCTGACACTTATATTTTGTCAATTTTATCCAACATATCCGACAAAAGGATGTTGATAATGAATTTATTCATTCTGAAATTTAGATTTTGTCAATTTTATCCGATGTGTCTGCCAAAGGATGTTGATAAAAAAAAAATTTATTCACTCTAACACTTAGAATTTGTCAATTTTGTCCTATGTATCCGAGAAAAGGATGTTGATATAGAATTTAGTCACTCTGATGCTTACATTTTGTCAATTTTATCCGATGTATTTGTCAAAGGATGTTAATAAAAAAAAATTTATTCACTCTGATACTTAGATTTTGTCAATTTTATCCGACATATCCGATAAAGGATGTTGTTAAAGCATTTATTTAATCTGAAATTTAGATTTTGTCAATTTTATTTGATGTATCTGACAAATGATTTTGATAAAAAAAAATATTCACTCTGACACTTATATTTTGTCAATTTTATTCTATTTATCCGAGAAAAGGATGTTGATATAGAATTTAGTCACTCTGATACTTGGATTTTGTCAATTTTATCCGACATATCCGATAAAGGATATTATTATAGCATTTATTCATTCTGAAATTTAGATTTTGGCAATTTTATCCGACATATCCGACAAAGGATGTTGATAATGAATTTATTCATTCTGAAATTCAGATTTTGTCAATTTTATCCTATGTATCCGAGAAAAGGATGTTGATAAAAAAAATTTATTCACTCTGACACTTGGACTATCCGAGAAAAGGATGTTGATATAGAATTTAGTCACTCTGATACTTGGATTTTGTCAATTTTATCCGACATATCCGATAAAGGATATTATTATAGCATTTATTTATTCTGAAATTTAGATTTTGTCAATTTTATTTGATGTATCTGACAAAACATGTTGATAAAAAAAAATTTATTCTGAAATTTAGATTTTGTCAATTTTATTTGATGTATCTGACAAAACATGTTGATAAAAAAAAATTTATTCTGAAATTTAGATTTTGTCAATTTTATTCGATGTATCTAGCAAAGGATGTTGTTTAAAAAAAATGTTCACTCTGATGCTTAGATTTTGTCAATTTTATCCGACATATCCGACAAAGGATGTTGATAATGAATTTATTCATTCTGAAATTTAGATTTTGTCAATTTTATCCGATGTACCTGCCAAAAATTGTTGATAAAAAAAAATTTATTCACTCTAACACTTAGAATTTGTCAATTTTATCCTATGTCTTTGAGAAAAGGATGTTGATATAGAATTTAGTCACTCTGATACTTAGATTATGTCAATTTTATCCAACATATCCGATAAAGGATGTTGTTAAAGCATTTATTCATTCTGAAATTTAGATTTTGTCAATTTTGTTTGATGTATCTGATAAATGATGTTGATAATGAATTTATTCATTCTGAAATTTAGATTTTGTCAATTTTATTTGATGTATCTGACAAAGGATGTTGATAATGAATTTATTCACTCTGACACTTAACGAAAAATGGTATTCCAACTCTTGCATTTCACGAAAGAAATTCAAAATGAACTTTGAAAAATCAAGAGAATGTAACTGTGACAAGGTAAAGCACAACAAGACACTACTGAAATATTCCAAATCTTGCATTTCAACGAAATAAATCCAAAAATGAACTTTGAAAAATCAAGAGAATGTAACTGTGACATATTAAACCACGACAAAACACTACTGAAATATTCCAACTCTTGCATTTCAACGAAAGAAATCCAAAATGAACTTTTGAAACATCAAGAGAATGTAACTGTGACAAGCTAAAGCACAACAAGACACTACTGAAATATTCCAACTCTTACATTTCACGAAAGAAATTCAAAAATGAAATTTGAAAAATCAAGAGAATGTAACTGTGACATAGTAAACCACGACGAAACACTACTGAAATATTCCAACTCTTGCGTTTCATGAAAGAAATTCAAAATGAACTTTGAAACATCAAGAGAATGTAACTGTGACAAGGTAAAGCACAACAAGACACTACTGAAATATTCCAACTCTTGCATTTCACGAAAGAAATTCAAAATGAACTTTGAAAAATCAAGAGAATGTAACTGTGACAAGGTAAAGCACAACAAAACACTACTGAAATATTCCAACTCTTGCATTTCAATGAAAGAAATCCAAAATGAACTTCGAAAACTCAAGAGAATGTAACTATGACAAGGTAAAGCACAACAAGACACTACTGAAATATTCCAACTCTTGCATTTCAACGAAAGAAATCCAAAATGAACTTTGAAAAATCAAGAGAATGTAACTGTGACAAGGTAAAGCACAACAAGACACTACTGAAATATTCCGACTCTTGCCTTTCAACGAAAGAAATCCAAAATGAACTTTGAAAAATCAAGAGAATGTAACTGTGACAAGGTAAAGCAAAATAAAACACTACTGAAATATTCCAACTCTTGCATTTCATGAAGGAAATTCAAAATGAGCTTTGAAAAATCAAGAGAATGTAACTGTGACATAGTAAACCACAACAAAACACTACTGAAATATTCCAACTCTTCCATTTCAACGAAAGAAATCCAAAAATGAACTTTGAAAAATCAAGAGAATGTAGCTGTGACAAGGTAAAGCACAACAAGACACTACTGAAATATTCCAACTCTTGCATTTCAACGAAAGAAATCCAAAATGAACTTTGAAAAATCAAGAGAATGTAGCTGTGACAAGGTAAAGCACAACAAGACACTACTGAAATATTCCAACTCTTGCATTTCAACGAAAGAAATCCAAAATGAACTTTGAAAAATCAAGAGAATGTAACTGTGACAAGGTAAAGCACAACAAAACACTACTGAAATATTCCATAACACAAAAATTTCGTTTTTAAATGGGCACCAAGTAAAAAAAAACCACACGGAATCAGGCAACAGAGTCTCTCCAACCCCGTAAAAATGACTCAAACCGCCGTGCAACTGAACCCCCTTTAACTGAACCCTCGTGCAACTCAACCCCCCGTGCAACTCAACCACATTTAACTAAACCCCGTGTAACTGAACCCGCATGTAACTGAACCCCCGTGCAACTGAACCCTCGTGCAACTCAACTCCCGTGCAACACAACCCCATTTAACTAAGCTCCCGTGCAACTGAATCCCCATGTAACTGAACTCCTGTATAACCGAAACCCCGTACAAATGAACCCCCGTGCTACTGAACCCTTGTGCTACTGAACCCTCGTGCAACTCGACCCCATTTAACTAAACCCCCGTGTAACTGTACCCCCTTTAACTGAACCCTCGTGCAACTCAACCCTCCGTACAACTCAACTCCCGTGCAACTCAATCCCAGCCTGAGCATGCACATATTTCCTTTTGGTGAATTGACTTTCCCTTTAAGCACTCTCTGAAAGTTCCAACTTAATACATAAATCCCTTTTTGAGATATGCCATTTTGAAAATCTGTGTGCATATAGTGTATTTTGATTTAGTTCAAGTTCCACCTCAAATACCACATTCTGTCAAATTTTCAACTTGATATGCGTAGCCTACTGCCAGGAACCAGTGGAGGAATCCTCGCTCGTAATTGCTATCACTTTCACCCCTTTATCCAGGCCCGAGCATGCACATATTTCTTTTTGGTGAATTGACTTTCCCTTTAAGCACTCTCCGAAAGTTCCAACTTAATACACAAATCCCTTTTTGAGATATGCCATACCACACGGAATCAGGCAACAGAGTCTCTCAAACCCCGTAAAAATGACTCAAACCCCCGTGCAACTGAACCCCCTTTAACTGAACCCTCGTGCAACTCAACCCCCCCCCCCCCCCCGTGCAACTCAACCACATTTAACTAAACCCCGTGTAACTGAACCCGCATGTAACTGAACCCCCATGCAACTGAACCCTCGTGCAACTCAACTCCCGTGCAACTCAGCCCCATTTAACTAAGCTCCCGTGTAACCGAACCCTCATGTAACTGAACTCCTGTATAACCGAAACCCCGTACAACTGAACCACCGTGCTACTGAGCCCCTGTGCTACTGAACCCTCGTGCAACTCGACCCCATTTAACTAAACCCCCGTGTAACTGTACCCCCTTTAACTGAACCCTCGTGCAACTCAACCCTCCGTGCAACTCAACTCCCGTGCAACTCAACCCCAGCCTGAGCATGCACATATTTCTTTTTGGTGAATTGACTTTCCCTTTAAGCACTCTCTGAAAGTTCCAACTTAATACACAAATCCCTTTTTGAGATATGCCATTTTGAAAATCTGCGTGCATATAGTGTATTTTGATTTAGTTCATGTTCCACCTCAAATACCACATTCTGTCAAATTTTCAACTTGATATGCGTAGCCTACTGCCAGGAACCAGTGGGGGAATCCTCGCTCGTAATTGCTAATCACTTTCACCCTTTTATCCAGGCCTGAGCATGCACATATTTCTTTTTGGTGAATTGACTTTCCCTTTAAGCACTCTCCGAAAGTTCCAACTTAATACACAAATCCCTTTTTGAGATATGCCATACCACACGGAATCAGGCAACAGAGTCTCTCAAACCCCGTAAAAATGACTCAAACCCCCGTGCAACTGAACCCCCTTTAACTGAACCCTCGTGCAACTCAACCCCCCCCCCCCGTGCAACTCAACCACATTTAACTAAACCCTGTGTAACTGAACCCGCATGTAACTGAACCCCCGTGCAACTGAACCCTCGTGCAACTCAACTCCCGTGCAACTCAACCCCATTTAACTAAGCCCCCGTGCAACTGAACCCCCATGTAACTGAACTCCTGTATAACCGAAACCCCGTACAACTGAACCCCCGTGCTACTGAATCCTTGTGCTACTGAACCCTCGTGCAACTCGACCCCATTTAACTAAACCGCCGTGTAACTGTGCCCCCTTTAACTGAACCCTCGTGCAACTCAACCCTCCGTGCAACTCAACTCCCGTGCAACTCAACCCCAGCCTGAGCATGCACATATTTCCTTTTGGTGAATTGACTTTCCCTTTAAGCACTCTCTGAAAGTTCCAACTTAATACACAAATCCCTTTTTGAGATATGCCATTTTGAAAATCTGCCTGCATATAGTGTATTTTGATTTAGTTCAAGTTCCACCTCAAATACCACATTCTGTCAAATTTTCAACTTGATATGCGTAGCCTAATGCCAGGAACCAGTGGGGGAATCCTCGCTCGTAATTGCTAATCACTTTCACCCTTTTATCCAGGCCTGAACATGCACATATTTCTTTTTGGTGAATTGACTTTCCCTTTAAGCACTCTCCGAAAGCTCCAACTTAATACACCAATCCCTTTTTGAGATATGCCATTTTGAAAATCTGCGTGCACATAGTGTATTTTGATTTAGTTCAAGTTCCACCTCAAATACCTCATTCTGTCAAATTTTCAACTTGATATGCGTAGCCTACTGGCAGGAACCAGTGGGGGAATCCCCGCTCGTAATTGCTAATCACTTTCACCCTTTTATTCAGGCCTGAGCATGCACATATTTCCTTTTGGCTAATTGACTTTCCCTTTAAGCACTCTCTAAAAGTTCCAACTTAATACACAAATCCCTTTTTGAGATATGCCATTTTGAAAATCTGCGTGCACATAGTTTATTTTGATTTAGTTCAAGTTCCACCTCAAATACCTCATTCTGTCAAATTTTCAACTTGATATGCGTAGCCTACTGCCAGGAACCAGTGGGGGGATCCTCGCTCGTAATTGCTAATCATTTTAACCCTTTTTCTCCATTGTCATGTACATGCTCCAAAAATATTTTATTCAGAGATTTCATGTTAAAAAATTATCCAATCACTAATTACCCCTTTTTTTGCAAATGCTAAACCCTTTTCTTTTTTTCTCCACCTTAATAGGATCAAGTTCGTAAATCCTACACTCCAATTCGCAAATCTCATTACCCCTTTTTAAATGTCAATCAAACAATTCTGATTATAGTGTCCAATTTTTTAATAACAAACTGCATACTCCCAAAACATGTTTGACTACATTATTATAAAGTAGAAATCTGACCTACATGAATTATGTCAGAAACCTGTCCTTCATAACATATTACGCAATCCCAAATAGCACAGGATGGAACATAGTCCCAGCAAAGTATAACTTAGATCTCTACTTACTACTACTACTATTTTAAAGTAAGTGTTTTAAAACGAACATTTAGTAAATATTAAGGCAAAATATAAATACAGATCAATTGGGGCACCCACATAGATGTTTTCAGGGGAAGTTCTAAGGAAATACCATAGGTGCGAAAAAAAAAGATTGCCAAAAATTTGTGTTTTTTTTTTCGTCACAAGCACAAATAAAGTTTTTTTTTCGTTACAAATTTTATAGATACCTTGAGGGCGTCTATAAAATTCAAGAATTCTTCTTATTCTTCTGAAGAATTATTGTAATTCTTCTGTAACTAGGAATCTTTTTTATTATTATTTGAAGGCGCTAGTGCATAATCTACCTACAAATCCCGGCCCTGTGGTAACTGCGATAAAACCAGTATTGTCCCGCACTGCCAAGCAGAGATTAATACACCGTGCCAGGCAAGGGTTAACATCAAGAAATAATGTATTCCTCCCGTCATTTCTATAGTCGTTCTAATGTTCTACAGATAAAATCTTACCATCTATTTGTAGCTCACTAATCCACTTGTTTTCTACAAATAATTTTTACTAATAAATTCTAGACGCCAGTTTGTTTACTAATATAGTATGTCCTTCAAAGATGCAAGATAAGGCATTAATGTAATTTAAGGAGGTTACAACTCTATGAGTTTTGCAAGATTCGAAATATAGCACACTTTTTAATTTTGGCAATGGTCAAAATAAGCCCTCTGCTGTTTACGATAGTGGATAATGGCTGCTTCTCGTTGCATATTTCCAGCAGGTGCTCATTGCTTATTCTTTGGCTAAGGTTGAGGCAGCAAATGACTCTTAGCCACTTCCGATCAAGGATGTTGAGTGAGCGTTCTTCTTCTGCCTTTTGCGACCAGGTTCAGGATTCCGCATCTATATGGCGAAATGAAGCACATGCAGGCCACAGACTCGGAGTCATAAAAAAAATATAGGATTTATTTTTGTTGAATAATACCTTTATTGGTATTTCCATAGCCCCATAGATTCGGAGTCATAAAAAAATGGGACTTATTTTTGTTGAATAATGCCTTTTTTGGTATTTCCATAGAAGAAATTGAAAAAATTGCTTACTTTAGATACTGAAAATGCATTTTGCAACCCCCTAAATTTTAGTGAATTGACGACATTGCCATCAGTTGCAGTCTAACATGCGTGTGCAGTGTTTTGTTTTGGGCCAAGTACTCATGTGAACGTAGCAAAGGCTCTTTTACTTAAGACTGAGGCGTTCCACGTCGAATGATTATCTGTGATACTCAATATTTTTATAAGGATTTAAGAAGAGTGGATTAAAATAACCACTTTTAATTAAAATTAAAATTTAGTTAGAACTAAAATTTCTATCTTTAAAATAAAAACTAGAGTTTTACGTGTTAGCGTAAAACACAGTTTTTAGCTTCTGAAGCTTCAAATTTCTTTATGTATGGGTTATAAGGAATATTGTTTACTCCAGGAGAAGGGGATCAAGCTTTGAAAAACTTCTAAATAAGAAGTTTCGATTAACAGAAATAAATTTACTAATATGCACTATACATCGGTTTGTTTACTAATATGATATGTCCTTCAAAGACGCAAGATAAGGAATTAATGTGATTGGAGGAGATTACAACTCCTAATGAGCTATGTAAGATTGGGAAAATAGCACACTTTTTAATTCTGGTACAAAAGACCATAAAGACCAAAGACTTCAAAATATGAGTTTTCTATAGGAGCAGAAAGGCAAGAACGGTGACTTCTGGATTGGTTGGCATTAAATGGCCAATTTTTACAGTACAATTAGCCCGTCCATCAACTCAGTGGCTTTAGTTGTTGGGGAGGTTGCCCTTTCCCCTTAGATTTCAAATATATTTTGTGGGCCGTTCTTTAGATATTTTCCTTGAAAACTAAAAAAAAAAAAAAAAAAAAAAAAAAAAAAAAAAAAAAAAAAAAAAAAAAAAAGCCTTAATTCAGAGTGGCTATTTTAATCTACTCTTTGAAAATCCTACAGCTTGCGAATAAAATTTTTCAGTATAGTAGACAATCACTCGACCTGAAATGAACTCTCAGTCTTTTGTAAAAGAGTGTGCTACGTTCATATGAGTGCTCCGCTCAAAACAAATTCCTGCGCACGCGCCATAGACTATCTCTAGTTCATGGTAGTGTCGTCAATTCAGAAGAATTTAGGGAGGGGGGGGGGGGGCTAAATGTATTCTTCAATGTCTATAGTAGGCAATTTTTGGCAGTGAGCAACGAGCATGGAAATGTCCGGAGGGAATTTTATTGGGGGGGGGGGGGGGTATTATACCCGGGAGGAACTTTGCATGGAGGGGCTTTCCGCGCGGGGAAGGAATTTTAGATGAAGCAAGATTTCCCGGCATTATTTTGAAAAATGTTAAGACACTGAATAAAAAAGCTTTTTTAAACTGAAAGTAAGGAACAACATTAAAACTTGAAACAAACATAAATTATCCCGTATATTAGGAGTTTACCCCCTCCCCCCCTCAATACCTCTTTCTTTACGCTAAAGTTTGACTGATTGTCCAGAGTTTTTAAGAACGAGTCCTGAAGCACAAGGGCGGTTTAGTTAAAATAAGAAGTATTTTTAAAAAAACTAAAAAAATTTAGCGTTAAGAGCGAGGTATTGAGGAGGGGATGGGGGAGATAAACCCTTAAGTTTTAATGTTGCTCCTTACTTTCAGTTGAAAAAAACTTGTTTTTCTTAAAATGTGACTTAGTAAATTTGACGAAATCTAAGTATACATCAATTGTGGGCACCCACATAAAGGCTTCCAGGAGAGTTTTTAAAATTTGTTCTAAAGAAAGGCCAAAGGTGTTTAGAAATGATTGGCAGTGAGTGTCTTTTTTCGTTACAAATGTGTACACTGATAGTGTCCACGAGACCTCTAACTACAAGTGTTTTTATTCTTCTTCTTGAAGACGGTAATACATAATCTCTCTGCAGTTCCAGGCCGTGCAGCAAAAGAGATCGAACCAGTTTTGCCCCGCATTACCAAGCAGAGACCGATCCACTCTGCCAGCAAAGAGTTAAGAAGTAAAATATCCCTCCTCTGATTTGTACAGTCCTTTTAGCATTCTAAAGATAAAATTTTACCATCTATTTGTAGCTAATTAACTCATTCCAAAAGTTTGCCAGAAATATATTTACTAATATGCACTAGACATCAGTTTGTTTACTAATATATTATGTCCTTTGAAGACGCAAGATAAGGAATTAATATGATTGGAGGAGATTTCAACTCCTAATGAGCTATATAAGACTCGGAAAAAAGCTAACTTTTTAATTTTGGTAGAAAAGATTTAAAGTTGGTAGTAAAGACCAAAATACTATAAAACATTAGTTTTTTTTACAGAAGAAAAAGGCAGAACAGTGACTCCTGTATTGGCTGGAATTAAATGGCCAATTTTTACTGTAAGATTAGCACGTCAATCAACTCAGTTGCTTCAATTGTGAGGGAGGTTGCCCATACCCCACAGATTTTGAAAAATACTTTTTGGGCCGCATTTTCATTGAAACATGCCTTTTTTTTAGATATTTTCCTATAAAACTAAAAAAATGCCTCCTATAGACATTGAAGAATACATTTAGTCCCCTTCTCGTAAATTCTTCTGAACTGACGACACTACCATCAACTGCAAATAGTCTAAGGTGCATGTGTAAGAATTTTTTTACGAGCTGAGTACTCATATGAACGTAGCATACTTTTTTACAAAAGACTGAGAGTTCATTCCAGGTCGAGTGATTGTCGATTATACTGAAAAAATTTATTCGCAAGCTGTAGGATTTTCGAAGAGTCAATTAAAGTAGCAACTTTCAATTAAAACTAAAATCTTAATTTAATTTAAAATTTTTGTGTTTTTTAGATTAAAACTGCAGTTTTTCACTTTGGCGTAAAACGTAGGTTTTTAGATTTGGAAGTTTCAAATTTCTTTACGCATGTAGATAGGGGGAATGGTTTACTCCGGGAGAATATCCTAAATTCTTCTGAACTGACGACACTACCATCAACTGCAAATAGTCTAAGGTGCATGTGTAAGAATTTTTTTCGAGCTGAGTACTCATATGAACGTAGCATACTTTTTTACAAAAGACTGAGAGTTCATTCCAGGTCGAGTGATTGTCGATTATACTGAAAAAATTTATTCGCGAGCTGTAGGATTTTTGAAGAGTCAATTAAAGTAGCAACTTTCAATTAAAACTAAAATCTTAATTTAATTTAAAATTTTTGTGTTTTTTAAATTAAAACTGCAGTTTTTCGCTTTGGCGTAAAACGTTGGTTTTTAGATTTTGAAGTTTCAAATTTCTTTACGCATGTAGATAGGGGGAATGGTTTACTCCGGGAGAAGGGGCTCAAGCTTTGAAAAAACTGATGGTTATGTGAAAGCTATGAGGAAAGCTTAAAAGTATGAAGATTTGAGGGAAAGGAGCTACGCTCCCCAGTTTATGTGTCCGTCTAGTCAAAACAGCAGACAACAATGATCCAGAGACAACTTGTAATTGTACTTGAGTAGTAAAGTGCCCAATGTTCACGATTGAAAAACTTGAGAGTCTAATTAGAATAAAGTCAAGATAGATAGTCTCTGTGAGAGGCAAAGCTGGCAACTCTTTCAGAGTTGTATAGATTTATTACTTTAGATTTTTGATGATAGTGTATCATCATAAAGAAGAACTAAGGCAGAGAATCATACAGAAAGGGAAATTCAGATAGTCTATCAGTTCGATAAGCTATTTGAAGGAAAGTGGAGACAAAGAATTACTCAAAAATTTATGACCGACCATGTCTACAGGACTTGCAGGCGAGTGGATGACTGATATTGTTCCTTTTACATGGATTTTGCCTACTGGGAAGAGATTTTTGGGTTGACTCATGACGGACAACATCGACTGGACCTTTAGGAAAACAGGCAACTGAGATTTTTTTTTTCCAACACCCTGAGTTTTACCTATTGGGAAATGCAATCAGTTACAGAATATAAGGTACAGGTTGGTACAACTCAAAAAGGTCATTTTCTCTCCCATTGTCTATGTCTTCATTTTTTGAGTTGAAAATAAGTGTTCATGAGGGATAGCTAGTTTAGTGTTGCAAACTGAAGCAACCATCCACCCATTGTTAACCAAATTCAGGTTGATCATTGCTTTCATGTTCTGCTGGGTCAGAACGGGGCCCAGCCCTTACGATGAAATCTCCCCCAATCTCAAGACAGTCGCAGCTAGGAAAGTATTAGGGACCAGCTATAATTTGTCATGAAAATGATCTTTCGAATGATCAGGGGATTCTAGAGTAGGTACATACACTACTGTTACAGTAATGCTGAAAGGTTATCCTTTGTGTGTGATCTTTGCTAACACGATTAGAGATTGAATCCCATGCTAACACTGAATATTTGATCTTCTCACTGAGAGTGAATCCGACACCGTGATCTCTGGAGCCTCCGCTAGAGCCAGAATTGTAAAAGTGGTTTCCCGTGCAACTGAACCCTCGTGCAACTCAAGCCCCGTTGACCTCAACCCCCATTTAACTCACAGACAAATGCGGACATGTAATCTAAATTTCCAAGGTAAATAGGTAAAAGTTCAAGGAGGAAAAAGTTCATTGTGGTACCCCTCTCTACTAAGCTGCCCCTATGCTTTGATACCTGTGTTTTTTGTTGTATTGGTTGTATTGTATTGTTGTATTGTATGTTATTAAAAACACTTGTAGTGTTTTTATCCTGTTTGAATTTCAACTTCAGCATTTACTTTTAACTTATTCTGAAAGAAAAACGATACAATAAAAATAGATATATTTTACGATTCCTTATCAGGTTGTTTTTCGTATGATGTAGAAGCAATCTATCCCCCCGTCAAATCATGGCTGCGGCGGTAGCCCCAACCTAGTAAAGAACGAATCATGGTATGTAGTAAGCAAAAATTCAAAAATATGTTTTAATAAAACCTGATTATTGTGAAAAATTAACACTTGTAGCTTATTCAGTAATGGTCACTATTATCTTGATTAGTTTTAATAGTGAAATATTATTTCGAAAACAAATTTCCGGGTATTTCGAAAAAGAGACTGAAACTCCCCATAAAACGGCATCGGATCGACGTAAAAGTACATAATTGGAATTGCCGCGGCCAAAAACCATATACAAAAAACTTACAGTCCTCTGGTTTGAATAACAAGGAAAAAGTTTTTTTTTTGCATTGGTAGCACTGATATGTCCTTTCCTTTCCTTATTTTTTCTCCACTGCTAGCATAGCAATAGAACATCATAGAGAGCTGGTTAAGGGCTTATTCGAAAGGAAAGTTCTATTCCTAGTTTTTCCGTAATTAATTAGACATTAATATTTGAATGAAACCTTTTCTTTTAGTGAAACTGCATCTTCGTATACAAGACGATAATATAGTTGTTATGTAGTTTAGTTACTACTTTTTTAACGTGAAGAAAACATTGAAGGCCATTCGCTAAATATTCAAAACAGACAAAAAAACATCAAGGCCTTTTCCACAAGCGAATATATTTGACCCTTCAGTTCAGTTATAAACTTATGAAATAAGCGAATGAATCTAGCGAACTCAAATTCAAAAGTCGTTCCAGGATTTAATAGCCTAAAATTGTTTTCTGAAAACCAGGACAGGGATTGTTATTCTTCTTCTTTTGCATTATGAGAAAATTGTGCCTGGCAAAAGTAATTTTATTAGGCTTATACCGAAATGACCATAAGCTATAAGCAAAATCATATGAAAATTATAACTCTATAATAAATATGGCTATTCAATTTTTTAGAACAAAACATCGTTTCTTCCTCTTCTTCCTTTTGTTTGAATTAATATCGAGACGCTTTCACATTGTATCATCACTGGAATCAAATTTCAAGCCCTCCAATGTGCTGCTACAGCTGGCTTCGAATTCTGGACCACGTATTACCAAGTTGAGATCAAACCCACTTCACCATTATAGGGCAAAACAAAAAAGTTTCAATGACCTATTGAGACTATTCTATCTCAACAGCGCTAAATAGGAACAGAGTACAAATTACGACTAAAAAGAGAGTGCCACTTCAAAAATTTAGGCATTTTGACGACATTCATTGGACTACGAAGACGAAATTTTATTTGCTAGATGCTTTCTAGAGGAATTCCCTTTGGACTGTTTTGTATTCCTGACTGAATGACCGTATCTCAACCAGTAGGCTGTGCGGAAACAGTGGTTCAGTTTTACCTTCTAGGACTATGACGAGAGAAATGTTGAGATTGCTCAGATACATTTTGCAGTTGAAGGATGACAGATCGCCAAAGATTATTCTTGCCAAAGGTTAATACAGATTAATTAATAATTAATTAATAAAGATTAATTGCCAAAGCCATTCATCTGGGGCCAATCAAAGTCATCCCCAAATGGGGCGAGTCATAAGGAAGGGTTTAAATGAAACTGGAACTTTTATGGATGGAATATAATTTGAAGTTTTGAATGTATTGGAGTGGAGGAGGAGCGTGAGCAGCTGTGTTGGCCTCAAGCGGCATAGTGCCGCGGTGAGTTGTCAGAAGTATTAGTAGTCCTATCCAAATTATCAAATAAAGCTAGTTTTATATTGTTCCCCCTCCCCCCCAAACAAAATTCAATGTACGTGCCAAAACCATCTGTCAGTTACTCAGAAGTAGCCAGTGCGGCAAGGCAGGGCTTTCCTTTTAAGTATTAATTATCATCCTTAGCTAGCCATATATAGAAACATTTTTTTTATTTGGTAGTAGAACCATATTTCTTTAGCAAAAAATAAAAGGGTTATTTAGGGTGTTCAAAATTAATCTACAAGCATTAGTTGGAAAGTTTGAAATAGAAACACAATCTTTAAATACAATTTTCAAAACCACAATTTGATTAGAAAGGATGTACAAATGAATACTGTGCAGCGATTTCTGGCAGGCTAGAAGGTAAATATACCCTCTAGGACCTAGCCATCTTGTCTCCCTCATTTCACACACATGAAATACTTCCCTTTCTCAAAACCGTATATAATAACGAATTGCATTAACTCATTTTCTAATGTTTTATTTTTGGTTGACTGCAGAAAATGCCATCTACTTAAATAAGCTTTTTATGGTTAATGGTGCTGCTAAAAACAGACTGAGTGTTGAAAAAGAAATGTTTGCCAAACCATTCCGTGTCAAATCAAAGACTCAACTTAAGACTTCGGATAAGTAAATCAATCTTTATTATCCTTAAATATAAGTTCTAATGCTAGATTGTTATAGAAACGCTAACCTTTAATTCTCTATGTTTGCTGTATTTGAACGCCATCTATTTACGAGATGATAAAGCTAGTTTGGTTTGAAGTAAGGCTGATTAGACTATAATCGTGCCTGTAAATTGACAAGCCGTAGAAACGATCATGTAGGGAGGGGGAGGGGTCAATGCTAGGAAATAAGGAAAAGGATAAATATTTTCGGTACTCATCTATTAAACGGACTCTTTTATATAGTGCTAGTTTGGTTAAAGCTAATGAAATAAAATAAAATAAGATGAATATATAATAGTTTAGAAACAAAATTTGGGCTATGTATTTGCACATTAGGGGGGGAGGGGTGGGGGCAAAGCATAGCATATATTAAATACGTAACCTAACCTAGGTACCTCCCCCTCCAAAAAAACAAACAAAAAACAAAAAAGAACACTTTTAATATCTTATACGCAATTAAAACCACCCTATACATTGTATTTCTCTACAGCGGTGTCTTGAATCATCTCGTAAAAACGGGTTTTTCGTCGCGTCTGCAGTTTGACATTCCATATACACTAGATAAAAGAGTCCGTTTAATAGAAGAGTACCGTATTTTCGTTTAAATACTGGTAAAAATAAAGCTCATGACAGAAATTACTCTGGGTCGCCAAGTCGTGAAAATATAGGGGGAAGGATATTTTTGGTAAAATCCTAATTTAGGTTTTTTTTTACTATATTGGAAAGTAAGTGAGTGAGGTAAACAGAACTCTTAGGGATATGAGCCTCATATCTTTCCTCAAACCCTATAAGGTTTTAATGATCCTTATTAAATTAAAACAAAAATTTATCAGTACTTATCTGTTATAGAAACAACACTCTAGTTCTTCATTCATTGATGCACTGTAGAACCGGTTTATTTCATTAATTTCTTTCAGCTTAGCATGAGATAGGACAAAGAGAAGTGACAGAATAGATAGGAAAAGTACAATTTGGGCTATATATTTGCAAATTAGGGGTTGGGGGGAGGGGGGTCAATTATCTGGACAGTATGAAGTTAGAAAATAATTCACATTTCATAATATGCAGAATAATTGTACATAACACATTTTGCATGCAGACCCACTATACTTTACCCCCATTCCCCCTAATGTGCATATATATAGCCCAAATTTGCTTCTAAAGCATTATATTTTATCATACTTAGGTATATATCATTAGCATTAACCTAACTTCACTTCTTGAGTGTCGACGCTATAACAGATAATGTTTAATTAGTGACACTGACTCAAGCTAGGTGAATGATACTTTCAGGAATGAATTCAGGGCCAAAAATAGACCCGCTCAACAGTTTCCAAGCTATTATGTCAACTATTTTTGGGATTTCTAGGGCTTAGAATATTGCATTTATGTAGGTCTAAACCCATTTCAGTTTTCAAGCAAAGAAAAAACAGCTTACCTTAATTTTAGTTTCTAATCTGATTTTCATTGTTTTTAGTTTTTGAAAATGCAGTTCCTATAATTTTAATTAGAGTTTTAAGGCATATCAAGGGTTTTTCCTAAATTTAATAAATAATTCTACAGATATTTAACATTTTTAAAATTAAGATTGAGTCAAGGTATGAGCCCCAAAACACTTTTCTTGGGCCCTATTTGAGCAAAACATCTGTATTACAACATTTTGATTTTACAACGGAAATATTTTAAAGGTCAGTGTCCTCTGGAGGGAGAAGGGGTAGAGGTAGGCTTGTCAAAATATGTTTCCAGGAGATCATTAGGCTTAGCAAACATTCCTAAGAGTTTCATTTACCTAACTCAACCACTTTCCAAGACAGTACAAAGCCTGTAAACCAGATTTTTTTTGGATTTCTTTCTATTTTTCATGAGTCAACAAAAAAGTCAGGTCTAGGAGTCAGGTCTAAATCGTTAAGATCTAGGAGGAGTGTTGTTTTTCTAATGAAAACACCCAAAAAATTTATATTTCAAATTCTATAGAAACCTTCTCCCTGCCCCCTCCAATTGGTGTCCCTGCAATTCCCCACCCCCTGGGGATTTGCCACCAATTCCCCAACCACCCCAATTCCCTACCAAACATTAGCCGAAATGGCTATCAACGACTACTATTATTTCTGTTAATTTGCATTACAATTGCATTTTATTTACTTTTAGTTACTTTTAATTCCGCTAATTGGAATCGTAAATTAACCATAAATATTTTCAAAGAAGATCAAATCATATTTTGTACTTGTGAATTGCTAGAGATAATAAGTAGGATTTAGCCTTTACTAAAAGTTAATAATATTTAATAAAAAAATAATTTTTCGTTCCAATTGACAGCTTTTAACCGCTGGAATGGTCGGAAATTAACTTTGCATTAAATGTTCGTGAATAGGTAACCAGTATCCTTAGTGTATTAGCTTCTGCACAGTCGTCATCTAACTGGGAAAATCAGAGGTAAATAACCAAATTTAGAAGAAGTAATGAATATTAAGGCATTACTAGCTATATTTTATTCATTACCAATCAAAATATTTCCTATTTTAATTATCATTATAATGTCTATTAAAGCATTAGGCAATAAATCCTTCCAGGTTCGCAGTTAATTCGTACTAAATTTGAAGTAAGTACAAATTAAATTAAGATTTCCTTCTAAAATGTACTTAATATTTTGGTGCAATACAGGACTACGATAGTAAAGATTAATATACCGTTCGTTTCCCCATTAAACACTTTGTAGATATAATCATTGCTACCATCGCAACTGTGTTCTGGCCCTCTCTTCCCTTATTGGCTCAAAAATGCTCCTAGGTTATTATTTTATTTATTTATTTATAAAAAAATAAATTGTTTTTGTTTATGAATAAATAATTACTTTATTTATTTATTTATAGATTTGTTTTTAAATAAATAATATTTTTTTTATTTATTATTTATTTATTTATGATCTTTATATATATATTATTTTTTTTTTAATTGGGAGAACAAATTAACTGTTGAGGAGAAGTAAATACAGAGAATAATACAAAGCAACAAAATTTGGAAATAGGAACTTCATGGGAGAAGGTAAAGAGTGAAGCTCTGGACAGAGGAGGAGTATCCACAGCTGTGTAGGTCTCAGGTGTCCTGGTGCTTCAATGAGTTGTCATTAAAAGCAGTAATAGTTATAGGACCATTGTTTTAATTATAGGACTAATTTTGTGTTCAGAAAGACACAGAGAATAATTTAAGCAATAAAATCTTAAATTTATATTTAAAATTAACAACTTATAAAAAAAAGTAATTTTGTAGGTATTGGGCTGATTTTTGACAGCTGTTCACAACCCGAAAGGGAAATTATTCTATCCTGTAATAAACCGCAATTTTGAACATCTTCTGTTTTTCAGTTTAATTTTTTTTTCTGCTCTTTTGAATGGTATATGTGAGGATTCTGTATAACCCTCTGTTGCTCAGCAACTGAGAATCCAGCTTTGTCCTTAACAGCAGGTCAGCTCTTTTTCTGCGAGCAAAATATCCTATGAGGAATTTATTTTATTATCCTTGTTTGTTTTCACTGTTCTTATCAGAAAAAAAAAATTATGATACAGTTTTATTAACTCAATCATGGAGGGTTGAAAAAGGAGCCTTCAAGATCTTTGATCCTGTTTATTTTAGAATGAAATTTCGAGCAGTTTGACCATTTAGCTCTCAGGTTGCACTTTGTCTGTTTACCCTTACTACTTATGGCGTATTTTCAGTAGAATGGCCGTTGAACTAATGACCACCTCCCAACCTTGTCAAAACAACAATTAGTAAAAAAAAGGTGGATTTCTCGGTCCACCTCTGCTCTGCTCTGAAGACCAGAGTTCTTTTTCAAGTTTAACAACAGGAGAATGGAAGTAAATACATGTTTTTGTTTGAAAAATCCGGCTCGTAAACGTGGGCTCACTTGGATAGATGACTTTCATCCAACTCTCATCCTTATGAAAATAAGCTCCTAAGTCTGCTGTCCTTTTTATTCGAGTTGTATTTTTAGTGACACAGTTACGTGTTATGTTTGTTATAACAATAGACTATTCCTGTTTCTTTCCCGGGAAAAGTTAAAAGCAGACATTGAAAAGACTTCTCACCTACTGCCGGAGAAGAACAAAACTAAATTAATATATTTGTTATATTTGTTTAATTTTTTTTCAGGAAAAAGCTAAAATCAGATATTGAAAAAAACTTTGCACCAATTGCTGAAGACGAAGTAAATTCTGTTATTAACATAAAAGACGAATTCACTCTTATGAAGATAGAAACTGCAGAAGGTCAAACATGTACAATTTACCTGATTGGTAAAAACCCAATTGTATTCATATATGGAGATAAAATGTATCCTACAATATACTTTCTTTGGCAAGCTCCGAATATATTACCAAATTTTGCAACATTTGAGGATGTGTTGCCTAGAATTGCCAACGGGGCTGATTTGATGCTTCCAGGTGTAGTGGTTGATCATGCATTAGGTGTTAGAGCTTATGGAAAATTACCAAAAGACACACCAGTGTATGTTAACACAACTATTAATTCAGCAGCTATAGCTGTTGGCAAAACATGGTTGTCAAGTGAAGATATGTATATGGCTGCAAGAAAAGGAAAAGCTGTTGAAATATTGCATTATATTGGTGACTGTTTACACCAGCTGAGTGGTAAAATTATTAGGCCAAATTTGCAACCTTTGACGAAAAAGGAAGAAGCTGCAGCTGATATTGATGAAGTAGCTAAAAATTTGAATAATGTTCATGTTGATACAACCACTGCTGAAGCTTCTGAAAATACTGACCTAGAAGTCAAAGAATCTTCTAAAGAAGAAGTTGAAGAGCCTAAAGTGACGCCCCAAGAAGAAGCTGATGCTCTATTGAAATATTGCTTCATAAAGTCTCTTAAATCGACTGCGAAAAAGCTAGATCTTCCTTGTCTGACGAATGTTTTTTACGCAAACCATATACTTCCTGCTTGCCCAAAAAGTAAATCGTTAGATATTAAAAAATCAAGTTTTAAAAAGCTTTCAAAATTTCTTGCTTTTATGCAAGAGCAAGGAGTTATAGTGGTGAAAGAGCAATCGAAAGGAGTAGAAGCAATAACGGAAATAAATTATGGCCATGATATACTCAGAGGTTTTAGAGAAGAATTCCTCGAAGAAGAAGAAGATGAGGATGCACAAGAAGAGGAAGATAGATATGAAGCACCTGCAGTAACTGACGTTTATTGCGTGACCGCTGCCGTCTTGCCTATCTTTCGGCAGTATCGGCATGAGTTAGTATTTTTCAATAGCATACAATCATATTATTATTCCAGTTACTTTACTGAGTTTTTACTTATTTTTATTTTAATTTGTAAGTTTGTTGATCATATTCTTTATTTTATTTCATAGGTGGTTTATATATTACTGTATTATTTTCTCAATAATATTTTTTTTTTCATTTATTTACATTTATTGAGGTCAATTATGCACAAAAATTTTCTGCTAGGGGGGTGGAAATATGACGGGTGGAACGCTATCATTAAAAAACACTAATAGAAATAAATATAAATATCTGCTTAGTAAAGAAAGGTGAGAAAGTTTTAAATGAACTAAAAGAGTCCTTATAAATTTAAAAACAAAATAAAATAATTGTAAAAAAAATCTAGGTAATTTCAACGCTGACCTTGCAGATGGGGATCCAAAGAACTTCATGGGGGACTAGTCTAATATCTCTTAAACACTATTTTAGTGCAAGCTTTCCTGGGGGTAGGTCCTCCGGCTCGGTCGGGGGTTCAGAAGTTCCTCTATGTGCTGTTAAGATAGAGGCTAATAGAAACTAAAAACCAAATGTCCCCTAGAAATTAGTTTCGAGACTAAACTGTGATTTTATTTGTTGCAGCTATAAAATTTAACTGTAAAACAATTTCTTTCCCATTTTACTTTTCACTATTTTAGCGGTTTTCACTATTTTCATTTTTTTTTTACATTATTTCTTCTTTTCTGAAAATCGACTAGCCTTATTAGATCATTCTCTATTTGTAACCAACGCATCATTGAAATGAGAAGCAATATGTGTATACATACATGCATAGCCTACAGAGGATTACCGATAAAATATCTAAGCAGGAACGTCTGGAGTGTTAGTCTCATATTTCCCTTTTCCGCCTCTGTTCCCCCTTCTCCTGGACCCTCAAGATTGCTCACGATTTTATCAATAATTTCTTTTTTCTATTTAATACACTTATTTATTTTTTTTTATTTGTCATGCGTAATTTCTGCCCCTGACTTTGAACTATTGGCCCACTGAAACAAAATTATTGCATACGTACCTTTATCAGAGGAGCTTTTATTACCAAAATATGGTCAAATACGGGAATAGGGTCTGAAAACGAGGTTATACGTAATTGACAGATTAGGGTACTTAATAATGCCCGTTTTCCCTGTAACCGGAATGTTTTGACCAGTAGCTTTTCTGAAGAATCTTTGGAGACTTAATTAGAAAGGCATATTTATGTTGATCAAGCTTCCAACGTTGTGTAATCAACACAATAGTAAAAAAAAAAAGAAACGATCTCGATCCGCTAACGTCGATCAGCGGAAGAGTTGACTAGAATAGGCCTTCCGCTTCCAGCTTCTTCCCAGTTGGATCGAACGCCAAGGATGATAATGCAGAACTTAGATTTCCAACGTCAAAGCTGATCTCGAACCAAAAGAATGATTTTGCCACTTCAATCGATGTTGGCACAAAAACTGCAAAATCCAATGTATTTCCAAAGTAACATGAATCCAAGACGTCTAGAAAGGAGATAGATCGTGGAATTGTTCGCTGATGCCAAGGATGGCTCGCAGATTTTGTTCTAAATCAAATATGAGGTAATTAATCAAGTAATTAAGTAAGATTTTGGCTATTGAACCGATACTATAGGCGAGTCCGTAAAATGCAATTTAACCCATAAAAGACTCAATTCGGAGACGGTTTCCAAATATTAACGACTCTTGCACATTAGGTTCAGCCATGAGACGTGGCCTGATCTGGAATTACATTCACGAATGAGCCACAGATCAAACTTCAGACCTGATGACTGTGACTTTTTGCCACATAAAAGTTGTTTATATAATAGAAATAGGTAGTGTTCTAAAATCTGGGACACATGCGAGAAGTGAAGTTTGGTTAATGCTAATGAAATAAAAACAAAATAGGATGAAAATATAATAGTTTATGAACAAGTTTGGGCTATATATTTGCGCATTAGGGGGTGGGAGTAAAGCATAGCATATATTAAATACGGAACCTAACCTAACCTAGGTACCTTTCCCCCCCCTAAACCCCAAAAAACTAAAGTTTAAATATAGTTTCCGGAGTGAGAAACCCTTGTTTATGCTGCGTCAGACCTCCAATTACCGGGTAATGGCTATCTGATTTTTGCTTTTCTCGATGCGCGTGTCCCAGATTTTCGAACAGAATCTAGAAATATTATTAAATATGTTATATTACTTAATATTTATACATATTTAATATTTATTATATATTAAATATGTATATATATATATATATATATATATATATATATATATATATATATATATATATATATATATATATATATATATATTATGTTTAAGAGGTAATTACTTGGCAAAAAAAAAAAAAAAAAAAAAAAAAAAAAAAAAAAAAAAAAAAAAAAAAAAAAAAAAAAAAAAACTGTCGTCCTAATCCAGCAATTGAGACAAATGTATATATATATATATATATATATATATATATATATATATATATATATATATATATATATATATATATATATATATATATATATATATATATATATATATATATGTATATATATATATATATGTATATATATATATATATATATATATATATATATATATATATATATATATATATATATATATATATATATATATGTATATATATGTATATATATATATGTATGTATATGTATATATATATATATATATATATATATATATATATATATATATATATATATATATATATATATATATATATATATATATATATAAATGTATATATATATATATATATATATATATATATATATATATATATATATATATATATATATATATATATATATATATATATATATATATATATATAATATATATATATATATGTATATGTATATATACATGTATGTATATATATATATATTTTTGCATGTATATAATGCGTATGTATATATATATATATATATATATATATATATATATATATATATATATATATATATATATATATATATATATATATATATATATATTATATATATATATATATATATATATATATATATATATATATATATATATATATATATATATATATATATATATATATATATCTATATATATATATATATATATATATATATATATATATATATATATATATATATTATATATATATATATATATATATATATATATATATAGATGTATAATTGTTTCATAATAGAAATAACATATTTTTCAATTTTCTAGGAAAGGGGTGGCGTTAACGTCAGGTCAAGTGAAGCAAGTTCTCACTGAATATATAAAAAGTCATGATTTACAGCATCCAGAGCAGAAAAGGTAAATGATTTCTGAAAAAAATCCTGTCATTTAATTTATACTTAAAAATAAAATTAACAAATAAAATATTTAGTTAAGACAGTGAACATTGAAAAAAATTGAAAACTTTTTGTATGTTAATTAGCTTCTGAATATTTTGGCTTCGCATCTGGAAGTATTAATTAACTGCGAAAAAAGGGGAAAAACAACAACAGACTAACGATTAAAGCAAATTAACACACACTAAACAAACTAACCCACGCTAAAAAATAACACATAGATCACCACTTAGAAAAAGACAGAAACATAGAAACATAGAAAAAAAAACACATACAAAAAAGATGAGAAATATATAAATGATATGGAAAGAAAAGGATGTGGAAAAAAACAGATACTATATAAAGAAAAAATGCGTTTGATAACTGCGAAAAAAGGAGAAAATAAAATAAAATTGGGTTAAATAATTTTAAAGTAGCACATAGATCAACACTTAGAAAAAAATAGGTTCCTGGAACTCGTAGGAACCTATACACAAAATAAATATAAAAAACCTGAGAAACGGATAAATGCTATGAATGAATGGCTGAATTTATTGATAAACCGTCGAATTAACAATAATAATGAGGGGACAAAGAAAACAACAAAAAGAAAAACTGAAGAAAAATCGCAAAAGACGACAAAACGAAGGAGTCAACGAATAAACCAAATATTACATACAAATAAACGATATACCTAATAAAATAAATCACCCGATTATTATTAAAGTGTATTTTACTACTGGTGGTTGTGAACCTTTGAGTTATGATTTCAAATTCGCTTCTCAACTGCTACATATACTTCCGTGATGTTGTAATGTTTGATCAGTTTGTATTTCGAATCCATAGGGGAAGGCGAAGAAGGTATTTGGCAAATTTGAATTAATGTAATGTAATTTTTTTTATCTGTTTGAGTAAAGTTTTTTTCAAAAGGATGTGGCACTGCACATTGTGGCAGTGTGGCATAGTGTGCACAGTGTGGCACTGCACATTTTTTTTCAAAAGGATGTGGCACATTATGAGGGGCACTGCAATTGTCTTTAATAAAATCACGAGTATTGTTCTATTAAGGTGAAGCTTTTAAGAGATGACCCAATATGGAGTGCCAGGGATGGTATCTGCTCGACGCGTTTGACTTCAGAGCTTCCTAGACGGATTAAGGAGGGGCGAGGCGAGTTTTTCCTCTTGAAAACCCCCTATTTCTTACTTTTCAGGGTTAAAATCAAGCCATATAGTTAGCGTATCCTTGGCTTAATATTTAAAAAATATTGGAAATCCTCTAAGGACGAACTGATATTCAGAATTTCATCTACATAAACAAAGAAAAAAAAATGAAAATAACACAAATGCTATGCAAAGAAAAAGAAAAAAAAACTATAGTTATTTTTTCTATGAATTATACGTTTGTAAACTATAGTAAGTTATCGTAAACTAAATATGGCAATCACACACAGGCACAAGGTATGAAAATTATTGTATTATATTGTGTACGCCCATGTTTGTTTTGTGATATGAGGTCCTAACAAATTGAAACAATTTTTCATTTAAAAATCTTGCGCATAACTTATGTTGAGTTAATGAGAAACAGAACAGATCAAAAACCTTTTGATACCATTATGTTTGAAAAAATTAATTTTCTCTTTCTAATCTGTTAGATGTACGTTGACATTTCAAATCAGTATTAAGATTTTCAAAGTTTATTTCATTTTAAATTTTAAATTATTTTCATTTCAGTCTTTATTTAGAAAGCTCTATCTTTTTGGGGGGACCCATTTTTTGCATTCTGTGCCTACCCTAGGCCTATAAACAAAAGCCTACTTAGCAACTCTGCAATTAAAGGAGGAGATTACCTTAAAAAATTACTTAATGATATTGTGCGACACATGTTTTCATAAGTCAAATGGATATTTAAAATTTTCGAATACTATTTTGAAAACTCTGTTTAAAATAAACCCAAAAACACCTTCACATGCTGCTGGCAGGGTTATATCTACGATTTTTGTTGGACGGGGGGGGGGTGCAAAAACATTCCGGTGGACATATGTTACATGTGGTTTTGCTATTTTTGTACGAGTCACACAAATTTGAAATTTCGGGGAGTGGGGGGAAGATTTTAACCGGGTACCCCTCCCCCGTCGATACGGCCATGACTGCTGGAATTCCAATTATTTTTCTACGGCAATTTTTCCTTGAGGAAAGTTCGAAGTTTTGCAGAAAAATACAAAAGTAGCACAAACAGAAAAAGCAAATTAAAATTTAAAGTCAATCTCACTCCACCTCTTGATATTTGATATTACTATCCATGGCAACTCCCTTAAAGTAGATGGTAAATCAAAGTGAATACATTTTCCCCCCTTAAACTCTATTTTGTAATTAATTCTATTCTACGTAATGAAAATGAGGAAATCCTGAACAAAAAATGCTATTGACGCGCAAATGGTATATAAGTTCTGCAAGTTTCAACTAGCTATATCATGGCAATTGCGATCAAGGATTCAGTCTGTTAGTTCTGAATCCTGAGGGGTTGGGGTACATGACAAGATTGTCAATTGAGGTGGAAGAGGGATTCTTGCCCCCCCCATAGATTTTGTAAAATACCCTGTTTTTCCTGTATTTTGTTCACCCCCTTCTCCAGGTTAATAACAGTTTTTAGTGTCTTGATGAAAAAAATCGAAAGAAATTTTTCCACCCCATATTTTCGTGAATTGGAGCCCTGATGCATCGGTAATGTCTTGCGTTCTCTTTCTCTCGCTCTCTTTTAGTTTATGCTCTTTGTTTTAACGATTTTTTTTTATGTTTATATCCTCATCCTTATGTTTATGTTTATCATCCTCATCCTTATTATACGAACTTGTTTATTTCAGTAATAGTTGCACTTAATTATACGTCCAACATGTTTACTATGTTACAAAAGTTTCATCCCCCTAACTCCCCCTTGCGTTTTGTGTCTTAGGTCATGCAGTGCTGCCATCCTCATTAAAGCTCTTTTTTTTGTTGAATTTTCACCATGTATATGAGAAAACTATGATTGAGATTAATAGTTTTTTTTTAAGTTTTAAACTTTTTGCATCTGTAATTTTATAAATTTTATACTTGTTTTCAGTGTGGTTCGGCTAGATCTATCCTTGTCTGTGTCTTAGATCATGCAGTGTTGCCATCCTCATTAAAGAAAAGCTCTTTTTTTGTTGAATTTTCACCCTGTATATAAGAAAACTATGATTGAGATTAATAGTTTTTTTTTTAAGTTTTAAACTTTTTGCATCTGTAATTTTATAAATTTTATACTTGTTTTCAGTGTGGTTCGGCTAGATCTATCCTTGTCTGTGTCTTAGGTCATGCAGTGCTGCCATTCTCATTAAAGTTCTTTTTTTGTTGAATTTTCACCATGTATATGAGAAAACTATGATTGGGATTAATAGTTTTTTTTAAGTTTTAAACTTTTTGCATCTGTAATTTTATAAATTTTATACTTGTTTTCAGTCTGGTTCGGCTAGATCTATCCTTGTCTCTGTCTTAGGTCATGCAGTGCTGCCATCCTCATTAAAGAAAAGCTCTTTTTTTGTTGAATTTTCACCCTGTATATAAGAAAACTATGATTGAGATTAATAGTTTTTTTTTAAGTTGTAAAATTTTTGCATCTGTAATTTTATAAATTTTATACTTGTTTTCAGTGTGGTTCGGCTAGATCTATCCTTGTCTAATGCCTTATTGGAGCAGAAGGAGAAAAACGAAAACCCTGCGCTCACCTGGGAAAGATTAATGCAACGCTGTCTCAATAAAATGTCAAAAGCCTATTGTATCAGTTTTCCTGGACAGGAGCCAGTACTTAAAAAGGGGGAATTAAAACCTATTGAACTTTCTGTGGCCACAAGATCCGGGAATAAAAAGGTATTATCGTTAGTCCATTGCAGTCTATTTGTGTGAAGTGGTGGCTCGTCACTTGGGGGCAGAATATGGCGTGGCAGGAACGATTAAGCATGGAAATGGTTTTTAGTTTAATGATCTAGTGAAAATGGGAATTTAGTTATATATTTAGTAAAAACTTCTAAATAATAGATTTCCAATGTATTTTGTTTCTATGTCAATTTTGTTGAGATAATTTACAGCCACTCAGTGACAGAATGCCACCAAATGTCACCGTATGCCACCGAATAAATGAATTACCTACAGTTACGTGATACATATTTCCATCTAGTGAGATACCCTAATCACATTTGATTTTAAAACCTCAAAGTTACCACTCCTCTTGGAAAAAAAATAAAAAAAAATTTAAATCTAAGAGTCCAAAAATAGTTGACGTTGGTTAGGAATCATTATAATGGTTTGTCATGTGCTTTTGCTGTCGCACCTCAATTTTTGCCAAAAATTCTCACCTCTTATTGACCTCCTGCTACTTCCTATGGTTTGCTTTCGCAAAAGCAAAATGTAAACAAAATTAAAAAAGGGTTCCATCTGCGATCGAACCGGCAATCTACTGAGGTTAAAGCAGACGTGATTATCCTGTTAAATTGTGTAAATCAGTCTTATATGAATTTTGATTCGAGTGGCAGAATGCCCAACTTTTTCTTACGTCCCTCAAACCCGATTCTCTCTTGACTTTGTTCAATGCACAAAAAAAAACTTCGAGATAGTTAAAGGTAGTAGCATCAAGTCATACACAATTTGGATAATTGGATCCCAGCCAAAAAGACTCACCTTCTCTTGAGCCTCGACCTCCGTCCCGTGGTTACTATCGCAAAAGCAAAATGTAAACAAAGTTAAAAAAGGTTTTATCTGTTATCGAACCGGCAATTTACTGACTTTAAAGCACACAGGATTGTACTGTTGAACTATCTAAAACGATCTTGTATGAATTTGAAGTGCGAGATTGTTCGAATTTGTCTTGTCTCCTTCTAATTTAACTCTCTCTTGACTGTCTTCTCCAAACCACAAAAAAAACTCAGAGATAGTTAAAGATGGTCGCATCAGTTCAAATAATTTGGATAAATGAGTCTTTGATTCAATCAACCAGTTCGTGGTTACGAACTGTAAGCAAGGAGCGACCTGGCTCAATAGTAACCTAAACTCTAAAAAACGAAATTTTGATACTAATAGATACATCAAAAGAATCAGATTTTAACACTAATTTCAAATATGTAAGTTTCATCAAGTTTAGTTCTATCCATCAAAAGTTACGCGCCTTAGAAAATTTGCCTGATTTTCGAAAAAAGGGGGAAACACCCCCTAAAAGTTATATAATCTTGATGAAAATAACAACATCAGATTCAGCGTATCAGAGGACCCTACTGTAGAGGTTTCATGCTCCTATTTGCAGAAATTTGCAATTTGTATTTTTTGCCAGAAGAAAGATCACGGATGCGTGTTTATTTTTTTTTTTTGTTTTTTGTTGTTGTTTTTTCCAGGAGTGATCGTATCGACCCAGTGGTCCTAGAATATCGTGGGAGGGCTCATTCGAACGGAAATTAAAAGTTCTAGTGCCCTTCTTAAGTGACCAGAAAAATGGAGGGCAACTAGGCCCCCTCCCACGCTCATTTTTTTCCGAAGTCACCTGATCAAAATTTTGAGATAGCCATTTTGTTCAGCATGGTCGAAAATATAATAAATATGTCTTTTAGGATAGCTTAATCCCCCAAAGTCCCCGGGGGAAGGGCTTAAAGTTATGAACTTTACCCAATGTTTACATATAGTATTGGTTATTGGGAAGTATACAGACGTTTTTGGGGGGATATTTTCTGGTAGTGGGGGGTGGGGGTGGGGGTGGGTCAAGGGTTATGTGGGAGGATCTTTACATGGGGGAAGGGACATTGCTACGAAGGGAGGCCGGATTTCCCAGCATTATTAAAAAAACGATCAGAAATTTAATTAAAAAGAAAAGTTTTTCAACTGAAAGTAAGGAGCAGCATCAAAACTAAAAACGAACAGAAATTATTACTTATATGATTGGGTTCGCCCCCTAGTCAATACCTCGCTCTTTAAGTCAAAGATTTTTTAGTATTTTCATAAGAGCTATTTATTCTAATTAACGGCCTTTGTGATTAAGGGGTCATTTTTAAAGAATTGGAAAAAAAATTCGAACTTTAGCGTAAAGAGTGAGGTATTTACTAGGGGGCGAACCCCCTAATATACGTATTAAAAATAAATGAATATAGAAGTTCGTTACGTATGTTAATTCGTAAATTACGTATATTGACTACTAATAAAAACGTTCGTAAATAAAATTAAACAACTTTCGAAACAGCCATTTTACCAAATAAAAGTAAAACTAATATCCAAATTTTGTTTTGATAATTCATATACGTTGAGCCAAAATCAAAACCTGCAATATTTCAAAAACGTTCCAAAATTAAATAAAAAAAAACAAGTTTTTTTTAACTGAAAGTAAGGAGCGACATTAAAACTTAAAAACGAACATTAATTATTCCATGTATGAAAGGGGCCGTCCCCTCCTCAACGTTTCGCTCTTTACGCTAAAGTTTGACTCTTTCTCATAACTCTATTTTTTTGAACAATTAAAAAACAATTAAAAAGAGCGAGACGTCGAGGAGGGGACAGCCCCTTTCATATACGGAATAATTTCTGTTCGTTTTAAGTTTTAATGTCGCTCCTTACTTTCAGTAAAAAAAACTTGTTTTTTTTTATTTAAGACATTTTAAGACTAAATGGCTATACATGACCTTTGAAACAAAGAAGAGAAAATACAATAAGTAAAAATAAAAAAAATGGAGAAAAAACGATGGTAGATTCAGCCAGTGGAACAACATGAAGAGAAAATGAGCAAATATTTTGACAAGGACCTCCACCAAGTCGTCCTCAGTGCCAAAACGAAAAGAAAAAAACAAAAAACAAACAATCTAACCTATTGAAGTGGACTTCACAAGAGACAAATAGACACTTATTCTGGTTTGTTTTGATTTGGTGTCTGTTTGTCTCTCGTGAAGTCCACTTCATAAGGTTAGATCGTTTTTTTCTTTTCATTGGCACTGAGGACGACTTGGCGGAGGTCCTTGTCGAAATATTTGCTTATTTTCTCTTGTTTGTGTCATAGATTCTGATTCAATATAGATAATTAATGATCTCCCCCCTCCCTCTCCCACTTCACCATCGTAGAGAGGATTCAACGTGGTGTAATCACTTTAGTCCCATCTCTAATTCGTTGTGTATTTCGCGACCAGAGAGCGTAATTGTCGTGCTCCTTGAGAATTCATTCTGAAAAAAAAACGCAATTAAAAATATTAAACGTTGCTTCTCGACCACTGCATAGTCGAGTTAACAAATTTAATTTTGCTTTATTTTTACTTTGGCTGTTGATGGTACCAACTGCAAATAAGCGAGGTAATTTTTCTCTCAGGAAAAGAGCTGGCAAGTTGATTAGGATAAAGCTGAATGATCTGTTCCTAAGGAAGAGAGAACAAGACAGAGTACCCACATAAATGATATAATAGGGGAAATAAGGGAAAAATAATGTAAAATGGCGGAAGATCTCCAAAATTTTCTTTCCTACAAAAAAAGATAATTTTGGTCTCAGGTTGCGATTGGTTATTGGTTTTTAAGGAGATGAAGGCGAGGTCTCCCCTAATCATGTCATGCAGCAATTAATACAAATAGAAATCCATTCTCAGAAATTCATTTTTAAAGTTCCTTAGGTCGAAAATCCTTATGAGTCATATAACACCGATCAATAATTCATTGTGACGCATAATATGACTCAGAATGCACTGATTATGATGGGGCTTAACATTTGTACTTTCTAATATTGATGTAGCTGAATTCAGTGGCGTCTATTGGGTAGGGGTTTCTTTGCCCCCCCCCTCCCCGATTTGTTTGCCCCCCCCCCCCAAGGATTTTAAAATACCTTTTTTGTCTTTTCATTGAAATTGCCTTTTTAATGGTATTTTCATTGGAAAAAACACAAGTCTCTCTCCCCCCCCCTATCATAGGCAGCGCAATAGCGCTGCCTAAATAAAGAGCGATGTGGGCACAATGTGTTATTTACTTATTTCTGTTTTTTTTAGACCAGGGCACTTCGTATCGAAGGAGTTGTCGTAGAAACTTTGAAAAGGGCTCATTTGATTGGAAATTGGAAGGGCTTGTGCCCTTTTTAATAGTCGAAAGTGATCGGAGGGCAACTAACAACCCTTCCACGCCCACCGTTTCCCCAAACACATCCAATCAAAATTTTGAGATAGCCATTTTGTTAAACGTAGTTGAAAGGTCCAGAAATTATGTCTTTGAGGATGACACCTCCCCCCCCCTCAGAGCCCTCAGGGCAAGGGTTCCCGAAATGCATCTGATAAAAATTTTGAGACGGCTATTTGTTGTCGTAACTTCGAAAAGGCTCATTCGGTTGGAAATTGAAAGGGCTAGTGCCCTTTTTAATAGTCCAAAGTGATTGGAGGGCAACTAGCCCCCCTCCCACGCCCACCATTTTCCCAAACACATCCTATCAAAAGTTTGAGATAGCCACTCTGTTAAGCATAATTGAAAGATCCGGAAAATACGTCTTTGAGGATGACAACCCCACCCAGACTCTTCAGGGCAAGGGTTGTAAGTTATGCCCTGGGGGCATATAAGGTATATATAGAAAGGGTGATCGTATAAACTTAGGAGGGGACTCATTGGGCTGATGATCAGAAGTTCTATTCCCGTTTTTAAGATTGAGAGTGTTTGGAGGGTGGATACCCCCCCCCCAGACCTCGAACTTTCTTGAAATGCATCTGATAGAAATTCTGAGATGACCATTTGTTGTCGTAAAAACTTCGAAAAGAGCTCATTCGATTGGAAATTGAAAGGGCTAGTGCCCTTTTTAATAGTCGAAAGTGTTTGGAGGGCAACTACCCCCCTCCCACGCCTACCGTTTCCCCAAACACATCCAATCAAAATTTTGAGATAGCCATTTTGTTCAACGTAATTGAAAGGTCCATAAATTATGTCTTTGAGGATGACAACCCCCCCCCCGCCCTCCACAGCCCTCGGGGCAAAGGTTGTAAGTTATTCCCTGGGGGCATATAAAGTTTATGTAGAAAGGGTTTATTAGTTTATGATAGTTTTATTCAATTCAATTTCAATTTTCAGGGTGATCGTATAAACTTTGGAGAGGGGCTCCTTGGATTGGTAATCAGAAGTTCTAGTGCCCTTTTTAAAATTGAGAGTGATCGAAGGGTGAATAACCCCCCCCCCCCCCAAATCCTCGTATTTTACCATCACCATCGTATTTTCATGGGTTGTAAGTTATGACCTGGGGCAAGGTTTATATAGAAAGGGTGATCGTATAAACTTCGGAGGGGGCTCGTTGGATTGGTAATCAGAATTGCTAGTGTCCTTTTGAAGATTGAGAGTGATCAAAGGGTGGATATCCCCCCCCCAAAAAAAAAAAACCGTATTTTTCCGAAACCTATCTGATAGAAATTTTGAGATGGCCATTTGTTGTCGTAGAAACTTCGAAAGAGGCTCATTCGATTAGAAATTTAAAGAGCTAGTGCCGTTTTTATTATTCAAAAGTGCTTGGAGGGCAACAACTGCCCCCGCCTACGCCCATCAATTCCCAAAACACATCAAATCAAAATTCTGAGATAGCCATTTTGTTCAGCGTAGTTGAAAGGCCTGGAAATTATGTCTTTGACAACCCCCATACCTTCTACAGACCAGAACATAATTTGCTCTTTACTGAAAAAAAATGGCCGTGGATTGTCGGTTTTGTATACATATACTTGTATATATTCCTTAAAGTTTTAATAAATTTTATTTATTTAAGTTAAAAAAGTTAAAATATTTTAAACGCATTTTGTCGTTCAATGCCGTAGGATGGAAGGATTAGAATGGCTTTTGAGTCTTCAATGGGAAAGTGAACGCAAAACAAATATTTTTGTTAAAAAAAAACACAAGACAAGTTTGTTCTAAAATTTGATTAATAACGGATAATTATATATTATATGTATTAAGCTATCATATTAGTAAATGAATATTTTTTTTAATGTGCTATATTACTGATATTTTGAGATAGCCATTTGTTCAAAAGCAGTCTAGAGATCACATAGAAAGGCCTTTGGGAGTGACACAACTTCCCTGGGTCTGGGGGCTAGGGTAGTAATTTATATCCTGGGGGCATATAAGCTGCTTCATCTGAATTCAAGGGCTCATTGGGTTCGTAATCAGAAGTTCTTGTGCCCTTTCTAAGACTCAGAGTGATCGGAGGGTAGATACCCCTCACCACACCTCGTATTTCACCGAAATGCATCTGATAGAAATTTTGAGATGTCCACGTGTTGTCGTAGAAACTTCGAAAACAGCTCATTCGATTGGAAATTGAAAGAGCCAGTGCCTTTTTTAATAGTCGAAAGTGATCGAAGGGCAAAACATCCCCCTCCTTCGCCCGCCATTTCCCCAAACACGTCCAATCACAATTTTGATATAGCCATTTTGTTCAACGTAATTGAATGGACCGGAAATCATGTCTTTGAGGATGACAACCCCCCCCCCAGCCCTTAGGGAAAGGTAAGTTATGCCCTGGGGGCATATAAAGTATATATAGAAAGGGTGATCGTATAAACCTTGGGGGGGGGGCTCGATGGATTGGTAATCAGAATTTCTAGTGCCCTTCTTAAGATTCAGAGTGATCGGAGGGGGGGATAACCGCCACCCCTCCAAACTTCGTATTTTACCGTAATGCATCTGATAGAAATTTTGAGATGGTCATTTGCTGTCGTAGAAACTTTTAAAAATGCTCATTCGATTGGAAATTGAAAGAGCTAGTGCCCTTTTTATTAGTCAAAAGTGACTGGAGGGCAACAAGCTCCCCTCCCACACCCATCAATGCCCAAAACACATCTAATCAAAATTTCGAGATAGCTATTTGTTCAGTGCAGTTGAAAGGTCTGGAAATTATGTCTTTGACAACCCTCATACCTTCTCAAGACCAGAACATAATTTGCATTGTTTTGAAAAAAAAATGGCTGTGGATTGTCAGTTTAGTATATATATACTTATACATATTCCTTGAAGTTTTAATAATTTTTAATTTATTAAAGTTAAAAAAGTTAAAACATTTTAAACGTATTTTGTTTATTTAAATCATACAAAAAATAACCGAATAAAACTCAAAACGAGCAAAAATTAACATGAGTAGGGCTGACAACCCCCATGCCTTCTCAAGACCAGAACATAATTTGTACTTTACTGAAAACAAATATATTTAAAATGTTTTCACTTTGTATTTACTTGTTTAAAATGTTTTTACTAGATATATCAAGAGGGAAGTCCTCCCCCTTTCCCTCCAATTACAGTGCGAGTGTCTGGTGCCCTCTTTAAGAGTAACAAGAGATTGGAGGGCGAGCAGCCCTTCTCTCAAGCCCATTCATTTTCCAAACGTATCCAGTCAACATTTTGAGACAGCCGTTTTATTCAGCATAGTAGAACGGTCCAGCAACTATATCCTTAGGGATATTAGGCATGTCAACCCCCACAATTATGCAATTGGCCCATTGTACTTTAAAACTAAATGTTGTTCTAAAAATAAGTCAAAAGGCATTGTGTTAAATGGTTGCCAATAAGACACCTCAGCAATATATCGAGAATGACTGGGGGTATTAAGTTGAAACTTTTGGGGATACTACTATTACTACTTCTGTTCTTACAATTTAAATAAATAAAAAGAGTGTAAGTGTATCCAGGTTGTCAAAGAGCATAGATAGAATCTTTTGGGAATGATATTAAGTTTTGTTTTTCAGGTCAATTTCAGAAGCTATAAAATTAAATTATAAAAATACTGAAAACAAAATATGCTTGAAATGTTTTCACCTTTCTTACTTTCATAAATGAAAAATTATCAAAACCTTAACGAAGAAATGTCAGTATATGTCAATTTAACTGACAATCTACGGTCAATTGTTTGTTTTTTTCAGTAAAGTGCAAATTTAGTTCTGGTCTTGAGAGGGCATAGGGGCTATCAGCCCTATCTTGACTCGGCTATTAACTGTAATTTCTGTTCGTCTTGAGTTTTGTTTATTTATTGATGGTGATTCGTGGTAGTTTTACGCTTGGAAGATTATTTGACTTTATTTTTGCTTATTCTTGGCTTAATGGAGCTCTTTACCTTTTTTTTTAAAAAAACTTATCTTGTGGAAAAGTTTTTTAAATTAATATTTGAAAAAATACGTTTTCCCCCTACCCCTAAATTGTCGTGAACTGATGCCACTGGCTGGATTACTTTGATTCAAGAAGACGTCTTTTTTAGGTAACTTTAGTGTCAGGACTAGACACTTTTGGGATAAATTTGACAGAGTTTGCTCACAAATGCCAAGTTGGTGTTGCAGCCAGTACTACAATCATAACGCCTCCTGACAAAAAAGGACCTCAAGTCTTAGTTCAAGGAAATCAAGTGGCATTCGCCTCAAAACTCCTTTTTGGTATGTTTTATTTATTCTTTTGAAATAATAACTTTTCTGCAGCAAGACTACTCATGTTATTAATTATTTGCCCAACGATGTGCCCACCGAAGGACGGATGCAGTGGGAAAAGAGCCCTCCCTAAAACCGAAATTTTCTCAAATTTCTGGGTACTTTTTATTTGAATTATGTAATATTTTTTGGTTATTATTTCCACCCTCTACCTAAAAAAATTCCCGTGTAAGTGCCTGATCGACATAGAAGAACTCTTCAGATAACACTGCTCTGTGAGATCATGAACAGACAAAGATCTTAGACCTGTCCCAGGGCTTGATCTAAAGCAAAATCTTGGGGGAGGCCCAATGTGGCAAGGGCGCCAATGACCAAAATCTTGGGGGTAGGAGGGGGGAATATGACAAAGCTGCTAAAAATTAACCAAATTGACAAATTTATTCTGAAAAAAGAGAGAAAAAAAAAAACAAGGAATGACGGCGCCCAAAAAAATCTTGGGGGGGGGGGGCTGGGGTCCTCCCCGGCTCTCCTGAATCCGCCACTGACCCATCCTTAGTAAAGTTGATGCTAATCCTCAAAAAGGCTGTGGCCTCAAACTTTTTGATAATTTAAGGCTCCTGAGTAAATAAGGTGCTAACCCTTGAAGAGGTCGTGGCTCAAAACCTTGTCATCCTTTACCCATACAAAGATGGTATTAACACTCAAAAAGGTCATCGTCTCAAACCTTTTGACGCTTTATTTATTCTCATTAAAGGTAGTATCAAACCTCACAATTCGGGACTTGAAACCTTGTGACACGCCTAGCTTCTGCAGTTAGCGTTGCTAATTCTTCTGTAACCGGCCACATCAGCAACAAGCTAGATCAAGTCTGAATTAGGATTTGTACTTTTTTTAATGCAGTGAATTAAATTAGTTTTTTCGAAAATATATATCTACTCACAAGCAGGTTAAACCTTTCCAAAAGTAAACAGTCGAATATTGTGTGGATTAAAGAAAACAATAAAAATACTAAATATAGTAGGCTTAGTAATTTAAAAAAACAAAACAGGATTAACAAACTAATGACATGCTCATACTGCGGAGTGAATTGCAAACCATGTCCGTGCACAATTTCCTAATTTATTTCACAATATAGTGCGTTCCATATTAGCATGAAAGGTACACATGGCAGAGAACATAGGTGGTGAGTTCAGATTCTCTCCACTTCTCATATTATGGCTATGAATATTTCAACAACTATAGAATTTGCATTCAAGCGTTCCGGTAGTAATTTTATTTTATATTTATACATTAAAACTAATTTACATAACCGTGACATAGGATACCAAGGGTGTCAAAAAAAGGAAACCTGAGGATAGCAGCCTATTTGCGGTCTCTACCCCCCCCCCCCCCCTGTGAGTGACTGATGACACATAATTCCCATTACTTAGGGAAAGTGTTTCTCAAACATCATAGTCGAGTGGTTAACCTTTCAGATCATTAACTAGTACTGCTACTATTAATAACTCACTGCAGCGTCAAGCCACCCGAGGCCACGTCAAGCCACCAGCTGCGCCCACTCCTTGTCTACTCCAACCTGTTCAAGATTTGCTCTTTAACCCCTCCCATGAAGACCTCTTTCGGTGACGACCTGCTTTTTTTGGACCAAGATAAATGGCCGAAAATCACCATCTTTGGCAGTTTGCCATTTTTCAACCGTAAAACATACCCTAGCCATATTAATCTTATTATTATACCATATTTATATCATTTGTATTATTGTATTATTTATGTTATTATTATGTATATTTATATGATATTAATAGTAATACTTCCTTCATTGTCCTTCTATGGACCTTTCCTCTTGCCAACAAAACAAATTTGTCAAATGTGTCATTTTTGCCATCCGTTGTTGCCATTAATAATTGGGACTTCGTGGTTCCCGCCAATCTCATTTCTGATTCACTTTGAGTAACTCCGAATTTTTCATGAATAAAATAAAAAAATAACACCTTTTTAGCAAAGAAATTGGCCTAATTTCAATGAAAAACATAAGAAAAGCCAAAAAAAACGTGAATACTTGATCAGAATCAAACAAGGTATCTTGAGCAAAGATGAAAACAAAAAAGACCGGAATAGAAAGAACAGCAAAAAAGTTGAGAACATAGAGGCTGGAACACGATGAGAAGATAAAACCGGAAAAAAACTAAAATGGAATATTGAAAATTATTAAAATTAAAATAAAGTAATATAAAAGCAAAATGGTTTACAGTAATTTCTGCTTGTTTTAGATCTGACATCTTCCGTTCAATTGTTGGCAAAGAGCATGGAAAATTAATTATTCTTAGGTAACTGAACCAATGTCTTCTAGCTTTACCCAGCAAAGTCATAACCATAAAAACCTAAGTTCAATTTTTTTTTTTAATCTTCTTATTCCCGTTTTTTTTTAAATCTTCGTATTCCTTTTTTTGTTTTGGTTTAAATGAGGTTAGAGCTAAAAGAATTTCTTTTACGGAAATGGTACAATTGATAAATGTGTGGATTAGGTCTTTTTTTTAACTTGTCGATGTTCTGTAGACTAACCTTGCCTGACTACTACGTAATCAGTAGTATAAAAAAAAATATTCTTCTTACTATCATAGAATATTATGTTCTCCATTAATAAGCTTATACCTATAATTAGTATACACGTTTTAGTGGACAAAACCTTGTTTTAAATTATATCTAAATCTGCGGAATAACGCTGCATCGCCAGTGGCACTGATAGATATCTAAATAAATATATCTAATTTATGCTCGTTTTTTAAGTTTCAAATTGGCTGTTTAATTTTCAGATATTTTTTTATTTAATTTATTTACATAAACATTAATTTATTATTTATTATGAATTTATTATTACATAAACATTAATTTATTTATTTACATAAAAACTAATTACAGAAATTTATTACTCAAACTAATTACAGGTCTATATGTATATAGGCCTACTAATTATTGAGAAAATCCAATTGTAATGTAATAGGTACTCAGTGTGTTTAGATTTATAATATTATTGCAACGATTTAGTTGATTTTGAATCATTAAACTTTAATCATTTAGAACCATTCTCTGAATAATCCCTGTATAATCATGAATCGAAATTGACGCAAAATATTTAAATATGGAAAGTTGAGGTGAGGAAGAAGATGTGAGAGGAGACAAGAATTCGACTTTTGGCTCCTCAATAATTCAGATTCAAAACTATTACATGACTTATATTTCCCCAAGACTTACGTAACTACCATTTTTTGATCAGAACGTATTTTGTGGTTTTTCTAGTTATCCAATTCCAAGAAAATTTGGTGTACAATCCATGACCAATTGCTGCTTTACCCTCGCATTTATCGCACCCCCTCGTGCAATCAAATTACTTATGAGAGAATTTGCTCTTGAAGCTTGCTGAAGAAAAAATGAGAGAAAATAGCTCGAGGGCAAGGTCTGATATATTGATCTGAACAGTTAGGCATAGTAGTCCTACGTGTGCAATTTCCCTCATCAAATTCGAACTTGATGTTGTTCCATTCAATCTTGATAGGATTTGCGTCAATATGGATATACTATACCTTAATGGAATATGACTTAAACCATGAAGAACTGTATTTGTTCGTCGTTTTTTTTTCTTTTTTTTTCTGGTAGTGTTCTGTTAATTATTTTTTTTTCTGTGGATTTATACAATAAGCTAGGTTAATTTTATGTTTTGTATGGTAATTTATGTACGGTACCCGGTTACCGAAGAACCGACCCGGTTACCGAAGTTTTACCAGTGACATTAATCGCCCCGATGGCGAGAAGTCTTCTTCGTTTTTACAGTGCAGTCACGATAATGTTTCTCAAAAATTGGATTAACACAAAACGGCAAAAATAAGTTTTAATGGAGTTCTTTACTTTTCTTTGAAAAACTTATTTTGTGGAAAAGTTTTTTTTAATTAATTGAAGTAAACTCGAACAGAGTCATGGGCGGATCCAGGATTTTTTTTTTTTTGGGGGGGGGGCAAAATAGGTTTTTTCGATAAACTTGCGTTAGGAGCAAGTTTAATTAACGCAAACTTGTGTTAAGTAAGTAAATTACACTACTTCAGACTATGTTATACATACTCATGGGCGTAGAGAGGGAGGGGCAGCCGTCCCCCCCCCCAGACCTTCAAATTTACATTAGATATGGCTGAAAAAGCAGATGGTTTGGAAAAAGCAGTTGATAAAACTCCATCACACTATCGACTGCCCCCCCCCCCCCTTGACAATATGCTGCCTACGCCCTTGTACATACTATAATCACAAGTTCCCAATAATAAGAGGATTTATAATTCGTAGATTAGATTTAATATCTAAACTACGAATTCGATATTAAACACCGTTAATCTGAAATAAATATGGATTGAGAGACAAACTCTGAACTTAGTCTTATGGAAATAATAAACATATCTTGAAAAAGAAGATGTAATTGTTGTTTATTGCGCAAGTTTATTGCGTAATTGTTGTTTATTGCGCAAGTTTATTACGTAATTATTGTTTATTGCGTAAGTCTGCAAAATTCGATCAAGAAACGATCACAGAATCGTTTCTTGCGTAAGTCTGCATAATTCGATCACAGAAACGGTTCAGTTTTCTTTAGTATATCTTTGCCTTTATATTCTTTTTTTTTCTGTGGATTTATGCAATAAGCTAGGTTAATCTTATGGTTTATATGGTAATTTGTGTACGGTATCCGGTTACCGAAGAACCGACCTGGTTACCGAAGTTTTACCAGTGACACTAATCGCCCCGATGGCGAAAAGTCTTCTTCGTTTTTACAGTGCAGTCAGGATAATGTTTCTCAAAAATTGGATTAATGCAAAACAGCAAAAAATAAGTTTTGGCCTTTATTGTTAAAAAGAAAAATCGATTTTTGCATTCTTTTGTTTTTTTTTATTCTTTCTTTATTTTCTATTTTACCAAAAAATGTAAATTAAAATAAATGGTTTTTCCGTTACGTTGCCAATATACACATATTTTTTCTAAATATACTATTAAATTTAATACATCTAATAATCAAAATATTAATAAAACATATAAATAATTAATAAGAAATTAAATAACTACCAGCAGTAAAATATTGATATTCAAAACAGTAAAATACTGAAAAACGTCGGAAAAAAGCAGTGTTACAATGTTTTCAAAATACACATCTACACAAGTTAAATCTAATCTATAAATAACTGTAACTGTAACTATAAAAACTGCGATATTTTACTTTCATTGGTCAAAAAATATTAATATTCAATATTAATATTAAAATAGAATGTTAAAATAGAATGTTAAAGAATATTAAAATATTAATATTCAAAACAGTAAAATACTGAAAAACGTCGGAAAAAAGCAGTGTTACAATGTTTTTAAAATACACATCTACACAAGTTAAATCTAATCTATAAATAACTGTTACTGTAACTATAAAAACTGAGATATTTTACTTTCATTGGTCAAAAAATATTAATATTCAGCATTAATATTAAAATAGAATGTTAAAAGAGAATATTAAAGAATATTAAAATATTAATATTCAAAACAGTAAAATACTGAAAAACGTTGGAAAAAAGCAGTGTTACAATGTCTTTAACATACACATCTACACAAGTTAAATCTACTCTATAAATAACTGTTACTGTAGCTATAAAAACTGTGATATTTTACTTTCATTGGTCAAACGTTATCGATTGCTAACTATTTAGTGTTAAGTTTGAAGCACGTGGAATTGTGTTCAACATATTACGAAATAAGTAGTCTACTTGACGTTATAGATTTTGAACATCCAAATTTTGAAATTAGCCTTAGATTTGCAACCAGCAGGCTCAGAAACTCTCAATCCTCACATAATAGTTTTGTCATATTGTCAAATATGACAATGTCAAATTGAGATTGATAATGTCAAATTGTAATAAATAACGTGTGTCTGTTGATAATTTCAGCCAAGATCTACCAATTTCTGCTTTTTATGTTCGTATTCTAAAGTAAAGTTCTGATAAAAATGTTTTCTAAAGTAACCCTCAATTCTCACATAACAATTTTGTCATATTATCAAATATGACGATGTCAAATTGACATTGGTAATTTCAAATTTTAATAAATAAGTGCGTCTGTTGATAATTTCAGCCAAGCTCTACCGATTTCTACTTTTTATATTCGTATTTTAAAGTAAAGTTCTGAAAAAAAATATTTTCTAAAGTAACCCTCAATCCTCACATAACAGTTTTGTCATATTGTCAAATATGATAATGTCAAATTGACATTGATAATGTCAAATTGTAATAAATAACGTGTGTCAGTTGATAATTTCAGCCAAGCTCTACCGATTTCTACTTTTTATATTCGTATCTCAAAGTAAAGTTCTGAAAAAAAATATTTTCTAAAGTAACCCTCAATCCTCACATAACAGTTTTGTCATATTGTCAAATATGACAATGTCAAATTGACATTCATAATGTCAAATTGTAATAAATAACGTGTGTCTGTTGATAATTTCAGCCAAGCTCTACCGATTTCTACTTTTTACATTCGTATTTTAAAGTAAAGTTCTGATAAAAAATATTTCCTAAAGTAACCCTCAATCCTCACATAACAGTTTTGTCATATTGTCAAATATGATAATGTCAAATTGACATTGATAATGTCAAATTGTAATAAATAACGTGTCTGCTGATAATTCCAGCCAAGCTCTACCAATTTCTAATTTTTATATTCGTATTTTAAAAAATATTTTCTAAAGTTTATTTTTTGAAATAGTGCACTTTTCCGAAAAAACTGCTATAAGTTTATTTACGATTATCTGGCAGCAATTTGCTTTATTTTTGGACCTTTTTTCTTTTTTCTGTATTGTTTTGCCACAAAGTCTTGGGTCATTGGAGTTTTGCTTTAAAAATAAATAAGTATAATAAATATGACATACATATGCTTTTATCTTTGTATGACTAGTTTAGAATAAATTTTATTTTCTTACAGATCAATATAAGTTGCAGAAAAAATATGTGAAGGGAGCTGAAGGAGCTGTAACTAAACCCAGAAAAAAGAAGTAAAGGATATCAATATAAGCAATTTTTATTTTGAAAAAAATGAAAATTTTCTAGCTATTATTGACTTGCTTTCAAATAAGATATTGTGCTATTTTAGTGTCCTCGTAAGCATAAGAAGTATTATCTTAGTTTTGTCGTGGATTTCCCATATTATTCAGTTTAATTCACTTTATATAATTGACCTAGACTTCCACTTACCTGATAATTTGCACTTTACTGAAAACAAAATACGTTTTAAATGTTTTTGCCTTTTTTAACTATAATAGATCAAAAATCATTAAGACTTTAAGGAGTAAATGGTAGTATATGTATATTAAACTGACAATCCACGTTCATTTGTTTTTGTTTTTCAGTAAAGTGCAAATTATGTTCTGGTCTTGAGAAGGCATGGGGGTTGTAAGTCCTTCTTATGTTAATTTCTGCTCGTTTTGAGTTGGACTTGGTTATTTATTGTAATTTATGTCCGTTTTATGTCCATTTATTTATTGATGATATCTGAGGTAGTTCTACGCTTGGAAGATTATTTGACTTTATTTCTGCTCATTTTTGGTTTAACGGAGCTCTTTACTTTTCTTTGAAAAACTCGTTTTGTGAAAAAAGTTTTTTTTTAAATGGATGTTTAAAAAAAGCTTAAACACAAAGAGCAGAAATCAGACATGTACGGAGAATTTTTTTTGTTTGGGGGGGGGGGGTATAAAAAATTATAGTTGATAATTGAAATAGGAATGGCTCAGAAATTGGGTTAAATTTAAGATATTATGGTAATTTCTATTTTGAAAAAAAATTCAAGCTATTATTGTCTTCAAGCTTATCAGCAAGATATGGGATGTGCCATCAGAAGATAAGGGCCGTTTTTAGCACTAAGATCTTACATCTAAGATCTCTCATCTTTCTGCAAAGATTATCGTTTTTTCAACTCATCTTTGTTCTAAGATCTTACAGCTCACTGATGCTAGCAAAAAGCACGAAATCTTTCTTTCTGCCATATAGAGCAATGATGAAGGAACTTTGATGATATACTCATCATTGTTCTCAGACCGCTGATCAGAGCAGAATGATGAAAGACGTTTGCACAAAAACGACCAAAGGTATAAGATCTTAGTTCAAAGACTTCACTTTTAAGCGTTTTCTGAATAAAGATTTAAGATCTTAGCACATTGAGGAGTGAAAAAACAGCCCTATAGGTTAATAAATAACAGTGTTTTGTCCTTATCTTGTTAAAGAAGACGAAATGTATTAAAGTTTTACTTAATTGACTGAAATATTCTCCCATCCTCGTCCCAGCGTCAAGAAAGCAGACACCATCCTCCTCCAGGATACCCAGTCTTGAACAACCGCCGTTACATCTTAAAATGTCACTCCTGCCTTGGTTCAGAGGTGGTGCCATCTATCAGATCATCTCATTCTTGGACAACCACCCGCTTGGTCGTTTACCACCCAGCGGCCACAAGCAAGGCCGTACCCAGATTTTTGTTAGGAGGGGGGGGGGGGTTACGCAACGATATTTTTTTGGGGGGAGGGGGGGGGGGTACACCTAAAAACATATCAAATTTGTTTATGTCCATTCTTGTTACGTTTTTACGAGTCAGAAAAAATTTCGGGGTGGGGGGTTCAAACCTCCTTAACCTCCCCCCCCCCTGGGTATGGCCTTGGCCACAAGGTTGAAGTCCTAGGGGCATGTGAAATTTGGCTTCTTGTGGCTTTCAGGGGAGGTGGCTATTCCATCTCCTGGCATTTGAAGGGCCTTCAAGCATCGTACGATCCCAAAAATAAAAATATTTTTTAAATTAAAATGAGAGGCAGAATAGAACTTATTGCTCTGATTCATATTAGATAATTTGTGGCAGAGCAGAGGGTAGTGAAGTGCTGTATCCTCAGAGGGAGAGAGCTGTGGTTATAATCAATGTGTTTTTGTTTTTTTTTATTAGATTTCGGACAGAGGATGCAATACAAAATTACCCGATATCAGAAACATCATAAGTAACTTTAACTATGTGAGCACATGAATTAATAGATACTTAAGCCTAATTAAGCTCTACTTAAGCTTAATTGGGAGTTGGTGACACTGTAAAAACATCAATCGAATCAAAATCTTCATTACGAATGTAGAAACTGTAAAGAAGATGATCATTATCTTTAATTGGGGAGATTGTTGAGAACCAGCATCTAAGAGCCTCTCCTTAGGATTTTAATCCTCACTTGCCTTCAATGGCACGCAGAGTATCGACCAATAGAGGTTTGGTTGAACTAACCAAAGAGGTTTGGTTGAGCAGTATTTGCATACTAGCACCAGTGTTGAAGCAGTATTTAAATACATCTATTTGAAATCCGTATTTAAACGCTTTTCATTTATTTCAAATACACTTCAACTACGTATTCAAGTACGTATTTCAAATATGTATCCAAGCACTTTTTTCCTGTATTTGAAATAAAAATTACTTTAACGCACAGCATCAAATACCATCCTATCATAACATAACACATTGCATTTGAATAGTAGAGTGTAGGTGGCTCCTGGCTACTTCAGAAGGGATCTCGTATATTCTGCTTGTTGGAATAGCAGATAAGTTTGACTCTCGATAAAGCAAGATGGTGGAAATTGTAGTTGCAAAATTTCTTGACGTGAAATATTTCAAAATTAGGATAGTTCCTCTTAGAATGATTTTAGAATAGAATTAAGATGGTTTCATTGAGTGTCCAAGTTTCTCTTACACTTGAAGGCTGGTTATGTTAGCATAAGAGTTATAGGTACCCTACAGACTGTGTAAGTAATGAGTGACTCCGCCCTGTAGTAACTGAAACTCTAAAAATGGCGGTTAGATAACAATTAATAAATTCAAAGAATTGCCTTTTTATCCTGATTCAAAGTAAATTAAATAACAAAAAGTAAGTTTTTGAACGGAAAGCAAGGAGTAAGGCAACGCAACCCATCTTATATACATAATTGTTTCTGTTCGTTTTAAGTTTTTGTATTGCTCCTTATTTTCAGTTTAAAAACTTGTCGTTTTTTAATGTAATTTCTGATTGTTTTAAATAATGCAGGGAAATCCGGCTCCCCCTCCATGGAAAATTCATTCCCCCTACGGAAAATCTCTCCATGGAGAGTTCGTTTCAGGTAAAATACCCCCTCCCCCCCCTACCAGGAAAATTCCCCTAGACAATTATATTGTATCTAAAAATTACCCCTGAAAATTTCTTGCGGACGATTCCGGCTGAAATTTTTTTCTTAGCACACTGAAAAAAATTTTAATTTCTGATTAAAGTCCCCCCTCGGTCTGATTAAAGACCCAGGTTTCTAATTTCAGTTTGAATGAGCTCTTTTCCGATATTCTAGGACTATTGGTTCTTATCACCTCTGGCAAAAACGGACAAACAAATGAACACGCATCCGTGATCTTTCTACGGGGGAAAAAAAATACAAAATTTGATGTTTATGTAGATGGGAGCTTGAAACTTTTTAGTTTTCTCGGATACGCTGAATATGATTTTCAGTTTATGCAGGTGGGATTTTCATTAAGGTCACTTAACGTTTAGGGGATGATCCCATCCCTTCTCAAAAATAAGGCGAATTTTCTGAGGCTCGTAGCTTTTGACAGGTAACACTAAATTTAATGAATTTTATGTATCTGGAATCAGTATAATTAGCCAATACTTATGATATATAATTTAATATCAAAAGTTTGTTTTTTAGAGTTTCGGTTACTATTGAGCCATGTCGCTCCTTAGTTGGAGTTCGTTACCATGAACTGTTTGATAAAAATCATTAAGTTTAATCATAACCATCAAAATCTATAAGCCTGAGACAATTTGACTGATTTCTTAAAAAAACGGAAACACCCCTAACATTCAGGCGATTTCGATGAAAATTAGACCATCAGATTGTGCATATGAGAGCCCTACCGTAGAGGTTTCAAGCTTCCAACTACAAAAATGTGAAATTTTTTCCCCAAAAGGAAGATCACAAATATATGTTTGCTTGTTTTCCCCGGGGGTGATATTATCGAACTAGTTGTCCAAGAAGACTAGGAGAGTGCTCATTTAATCGAAAATTCAAAGTTCTAGTGCCCTTTTTTCGTGATTAAAACGATTATGCAACGGGGAAATAGCATTTTATGCCTTTTTTAAGTGACAAACCTATGAGTTACCTCAAAGAGGAAAATTTACCATCAATTGGTAATTCTGAGTAGGCCAATCAGTTTATGAATATAAAAACTTTGTATAATAAAATTTTGCAGTTACGAAATAAATTTGTTTCTTAACGAAATGAAATCTTGTTTAAGTTTTTTTATTATATGCAGTTTTTTTTAGTTTTTTAGTCAGAATTGATTTCGCGGAGTGGGAGTTTTTTTTTTGTCTTGTAAATTTGTTTAATGATATACCGTTTCAAGCACCAAAATATACTAGCCGAAGTAGCTCAGCTGAGAGAGCGTCAGATCGGAGAATGAAGGTTTGATCCCTGGTTAAGTTTCGACAATTTGGTTGTTATAATTATTCTTTTTTCTTTATTGTTTTGTATCAGAAACTTTCTGACAAGAATCGTGGATGCAGCAGTTTCTGCAACCTACTAAAAGACGAACGCGTCCTATAGCTCAAAAAATGACTCAAATATGGTGTCAGATTGACAAAATCGTATCGATCTACGCTCTCTGAGGGAGCAAAAAAGGTAGAATTGCTGCTAAGACACTATAAACATTGCTACATTTTATATAAGCAGCCAAGTAAGTCAAATATGGTACCAAAGTAGGATTACCCCTTAACACTTTCTGGAGGAGCTTTGGTAGATCTGATATTGAACCCTCCCCCCCCCCCTAAGCCCTAAGCCTTTGAATAGGGTGTCAGATTGACAAAATCGTATCGATCTACTCTCTTTAAGTGAGCAAAAAAGGTAGAATTGCTGCTAAGACACTATAATCATTGTTGCATTTCATATAAGCAGCCAAGTAAGTCAAATATGGTACCAAAGTAGGATTACCCCTTAACGCTTTCTGGAGGAGCTTTGGTAGATCTGATATTGAACCCTCCCCCCCCCCGTCCTAGAGCCTCTACGGGGAATGGATAGAGATAGGGGTGACCGTCGGACCTCTAGAGGTTCTGGGGAGGGGTGGTTGCTATCGGATCAGTTATAGCCCCCCTAGAAAGCGGGTAGCACTAAGGGGTAACACTACTCACCATACCCCAAAATAACAACTTTTCAAAAGATGTTTGTATTATATTGACCTTTAGTTACTATATACTGTGGCTTGTTCTTTATCATTTTCAGCTATCTCTGCAACCATCATACCGATGAAACTTACATAATCGCCATTTTACCGTTAAAGTGTCTGAAGAACTAAAGCCATATGTCTACTGTATTAACATATCCCTTACCGTTACTAGAACCTTGACCAAATAAAATGTACCTAGGAGTAATGTTCATATCTTATCGGCTTTCCATACCAGGCATCAAAAACCAGCGTACATTTGTCCAAAATAGTTGAAAGGTCGATTAACAATACATCTAGGGAGGTTATCCCCCCCATACCTGAGACACGGATTGTACCAACTGAAATCTTAACTGGTTGGGTTTTATTTGTTACATAACTGGTCGGGTGGGATAAATAATTATCGCATAATTAAAATTACTTGTAAATAGAAAAAACTATTTCAGATAGGAGCTTGTAACTTAACTTTATGCAAATATCAAATAAAATATGTTCAACATAAAAATAAACCATCTAGATATAATCTAGGCACACTTCATTGTGGTGGTCCTTGTAGTAACTCTTTTGGCAGATGCTGCAGAGGCTGGTCGTCTTCCGGTTAGTTGAATGAGGTCAGAGACTTCAGCATTAATTTGTGTGGCCAGAAGGTAAAACTTTAGTATCTGAATTACCTTTAGGCTTCATTCAAATAATATTGAACACTAACTTTTGAAGTTCTTGGGGAATGGATTTGATGGACACTCTAACCATCAAATGATGCTTCGTAAGGGAAAGTCCCCAACTGCGAGAGGATCTTTTGGTGCTGAATATCTAATTTTTTACTTCTTATTATGTTGACAAGTACTCTAGTGTTTATACCTGCGATACCCAGCATTGAAGAGAAGATTGCAAGTGACCAGTGCTGACAGTGAAGACTCCAATTCCAAAGAAAGGTAAACTCGCTACCCAGTGGTAAACTCGTCCTTCCACCCTATAACAGTGGCTACTACCTTCTGAAGCTTTTTGAACTTCTATTCATTGACCATCTGAACGCGAAATGCTATGTTCCACCTTACCAATTTGGATTCCAGCCACATCTCGGTTGTGCCCACGCTTTGTCGGTTGTCGCGAACGCATTGATGGATGCTGATGCATCAGGTGAAACTCTCGTGTTGGCTGGGCATGATGTTCGTAAAGCATTCGACTCTCTCATTCACGCCACTATGCTACTCCGTGCAGCAAAACGTGGAGTGAGCCCCTCATATATCACAGCCCTTCGAGACATGTATTTTCGTCTTAAAGTTCGCCTAATACTTCACCCATTAGCTAAAGTTGACGGTTCTCAAGTATACGCACCAACCCCTAATATTTTTGTCAATGTCAAAAAAGGTACCCGTCAAGGTGCTGTTTCTTCCCTTTCACTCTTCAATAATGGAGTTCTTGATGCACAGTCAGCTGTTCCCACATCTTTCATTTTTGCCGGTTTCGATTTATCTCTCGTATGTTATGCAGACGACATTCTGAATTTGAGCCACACTATCCAGCGCATAAGCGAGATTTTCGCAACGCTACAATCTGAGTATGCAAAACTAGGTCTTCAGTTCAATGCTGAAAAGTGCGAAGTTGTATTCTTCAACTGGAAGCAAGCGTCGCCTAGGGATATTCCACTCGGAAATAGTAGGATTAAGCCAGTAGATATTATCACCTACCTCGGTCTTCCCGTTGATTCGTCAGTAATGCACACGCGACAACTATTAATTGCTCACATTGAGCGTAGAGTTGGGTTATCATATGCTTCTTTTGTAACTAATAAGTTACGGTTCAACTGCCATCTTCTCTCGAAATTTTTTTTTAACTCTGTCGCTCTACCACATTATCTGTAGGCATCACCGTTTTGGAAAATGCTCACAAATTCCGACAAGTTAAAAATTCGTTCAGTTTTCTTCCGGTTCGCAAAATATCTTACGTTTTCCCTCTTGGAAGTGCAATTCTTATCTAATTAGAAAATTCAGCATTTCTGACCCCATTATAGTTGTGGAAAAGCAAATTCGTGCTTATAATTCCCGTTTAAAGAAGTTGAACCATCTCTGGTCGTCAGTACTGGTCCAGCAGTTAAGATGTATTTGCTGTGTTTTTTTTAAAGTGTTCGTTTTCGCGCTTAGTGTAATTGTTGTAGTTTTTAAACTGATTGATGATTCCCTTTTCGTATCAGTCCATTTTAAGTGACGATGGTTATTCTCAATTTCGGTGTTAATTCTTCTTTGATAATATATTGCGTATATTACTAATAATTTAATTGTTTGTTAATTATCGGTTCTTTTAAGCCTATTGCTTTAAGTAAAGTTGTAAAAAGATCCGTGATTGAATAATTTTCTTGTTTCTGTTATTTGCGTATATCGGAGTAATTGAATCATTTGTTGAGAGTGATCTGAGTTCAAGACCAGCGGGCGAAAGTGTCATTTAGTTGTTTTTACCGTTTCTTGCCATATTTGCACTAGTTGATATGATTATCTAAACCCCATGTATAACTCCTAAGTTTATGTGTATTGTTTTTTTTTTTTGCTTTTTGCTCTGTCTTTTCTTTTTTTGTATGACGAGTTTTCCAATAAATAATAATAATAATAATATTTCTCATCTAAATTGTTAACGCCGAATCTATTTGCGTTATAATGCTCGAATCTCTCTAGCTTTTCTGAGCTTGTATCTATCGTGTTTATGTTGTGTATTTAAGAGATCAAAGCCATTACATTGTTCTTCTTAATCACACGCGATACAATAGTCTTCTTCTGCGCAAAACCGAAGATCAAGGAACCAGGCTCACGAACCCTGTGTGTAAGAAACACTGCTGGGAGCTTGTTCTTGTTCTTCCTGAGAGTTCCAGCGTAGATAATATTCTGTCTGTTCAGATCGTCAACCAACTCAATCGATGGAAATTTTGTCTATGGTGATGTTTCTGTTCGTGCCCCATCTAGAACAGTCCATAAACACTTTGAAAACCCCATCTAGTCAAAGCAGACTCATAAAGGCTCTTATTTTGATATGGTCTAACGGCCTTATAATCCAGCTCTTCTCGAATTGACTGATCTTGAACTCGGCTAGACACAGATCAATCTTTTCGTTAATATGCTTCAAAATTACTGTGGTCATTTAAGTATAGAACAGGCGGTTCCAGCCTTATTTCTGAGACAGCTACCGTCCTACGCTTAGTGGGTGTCAGATACCAAGTAATTTCAGTGTTACATTGGAAGGATGAGTAAATGAAGTTGGCGGTGGCTGCTCAAACCATTTTGTTCTGCGATTTCTACCGATAAACACACCCACCTAATTCTCCCGCTGCCTTGCAAGAGGATAGTCATTTTTATCTAACATTCTAGAGATCCTTGGTCCCTGTACATCTGAAAAACTAGTTTGACAGGCTTCTGCATCTTCCTCAGCTTTGCCTTCTATGACTTATTATCTTACGTCCTGTTTAACATGAAGATCAGGTTCCCTATTGCAACCTTATATATATAAACAAATAAATATATATATATATATATATATATATATATATATATACATATATATGTATATATATATATATATATATATATATATATATATATATATATATATATATATATATATATATATATATATATATATATATATATATATATATATATATATATATATATATATATATATATATATATATATATATATATATATATATATATATATATATATATATATAATATATATATATATATATATATATATATATATATATATATATATATATATATATATATATATATATATATATATATATATATATATATATATATATATATATGTCTACATTATTTTCTCCAACCCAGTAAGAAGAATGAACTCTTCCTCAAGTTGCATAGAAATAGAAATCTTGACATCTTGACATAAGGAAAACTAGGAAAAATCCCAAGATTTTTGGAAGGACCTCTGTATCTGCTAGAATGGATTTTCTTATGAGACTTTGAAAGTAGAAATTCTCAAGAATTTTTTGGCATTTGAAACAAGAAGGACAATATGATATAAGTATAATCTCTCTTTGACCCACCCGCCTCGCCCCTCTTAGAGCGAAAAATGAAAATAGATGCTGCTTACTGAAAATGTAAGAAATCATACGAGGACTCTTAAGAACAGAGAGTTTTTCAGGGATGATCCCTTTGCTATTCTTCTATGCTCATGACCCTGTTCTTGGGTTGTTCACTAGGGATATTATTGTAATTCCAAAGAATTTATGTTTAGCACCGTCAAATAAACGGTGAGAGCCAAGAAAAAAGTGAAAAAGCTTAACACATTTTGTTTAATAGCTAATCCAGTAATCCTATATTAATCCAGTAATCCAGTAATACCTATATTTAAACAATCAAATTGATTTTCCAGGAAATTTCAAAGTTCGAACAGGCACGTACACAGGAATTTGTTTCCGGGGGGGGGCAAATCCTTCAAACCCATTATTCTGTGAGAAAAATCCGAAATTTATAGGAAAATAAAAAAAAAATCGCGATAATTCGGGGAGGGGCAGGCCCCCCTCTCTGCGTACGTCCTTGGCTGTAAACATCGTCTTATGAATGACAACAACAGATTATTGGCCATATAGTCTGTTGATTAATAGTACCTGAGAAAAAGCTCCTTGCCTGGGAAAAATAAGTCCGTGGGTCTTGTTTAGTTCTACTCAGTTTTAAATTGTTTCACGGGATAATGTTTCTCTCCTAATTAAAATATCTATTTATCTAATGATGACCAAAATAACTCGTTGAATATTTTCCGAAGCAGTCTTAGTACTATGAATCTTGTTTCATTCTGTTTTTTTTTCTGTCTGCTTGATAAGATAGTACTCGTTCAGTATTTCAGCATTACTTCTATTATCAATAGTTGCAAAGAAGTATGGAATCAGTTAGGTTGTAACAAAAATTGTTTTATTGTATTAACAGTCGTTATAAGTTGTTATTAAATCACTAAAAGGTAGGTCACATTATTTCATCTCTATCAAAGTAAAAACTACAGATGATATCTTTGAATGAAGAAAACTACAAACATGCCACTTGACTTGCCTGAACTCATATATTTGCCCATACTCATATAAATACATATATCCGTACTTTCTCAGTTTCCCTCTGATGTTTCTGTGGTGAAAGAGCTTGCAAATTTTGAGACCTCTTTGATTTACTATTTCTTTTGTTTTAAAATTTATATTTTTTCATTTGGCTGTGTTATTGTTTTTTATCCTCCAATTATACACAAGCTGTGAGTGCGTTTTTAATAAATTAAATTGAAAACTAAATGAAGAGTAACATTTCTGGATATGAGAAGCTTATGAAAAATTTAAAATAAAATTTGTTTGAAGTTCGATAAGAACTCTGGAGATGTATACCATTTTTTTATATTAATTGATTAAAAAACAGTTTTTTCGGTGAATGCATAGCTGCAGCATTTTAAAGCTGCAGCTTCGCCGTTTGTGCAACATATTTTTGAAAAACTATCTTGAATAAACTGGCTTGGGACATTTCTCTTTACTTGTAGAATTACGAAAAATAAAAACCTTATTTATAAAATTAGTTTTGTTCTTTTATAAGTTTTAAAAATACAGGCCTATACAATAAACCTTATAAAAAAATTGGTACTTTTGTATTAGATTGAACCCATGTGATATATTATATAGGGAAGATGCTTAAGAAACTAGTCAAACGGGTTTCTTTCAATAAAGAATTGGATTGCAAACCGTGATTTGTCATTGCGTTTTACAATGTTAAGCTTTTGTTTTGGGGGGTTTAGGGGGGCGGGAAAGGTACCTAGGTTAGGTTAGGAAACGTAATTAATTTATGCTATGCTTCACCCCCACCCCCCTAATGTGCAAATATATAGCCAAAATTTCTTTCTAAACTATTATATTTTCATCCTATTTTATTTTATTTCATTAGCTTCTCTTCTTGCGTGAGTTCCAGCTAATAGAACAGCACCAAAAATTTTCTTCCTAACTTACGTAAAGAAAGTAATCCAACAAAGGCAAAGAAACGAGTCAAAATGAGTTTGCTAAAATAGAGCGTTAAAAAATGTGTTTTAACTCTCATCTCTCTTAAACACTCTTCAAAAAACATCTGCAATTTTGTTACATATCGGGTCCATAGGTTATATTATCCTTGGTATTCTTGGAGAACTATAGATAACAAATTTTCACATATTGGATCGTTATCCTCAACTTTTAACTGTTGTCTCGTTTGGCAGTCAAGAAGTTAAAGTTGTAAACTAAGGACTCTATTCCAACCACCTTACCATTTAGTGTTGGGCGATATTTTGATTCATCAATATATCGATATATCGATTTTTACTTTCGATATTTGATATATTGATATCGATATTTAGGATCGTTTTTTTGCTATCTCAAGGATTTGCCGCAGTAACGCAAATAGTATTTAAAGGGTACTTTGTATAACTTTTTTTTCAAAATTCAAATAATATAAAATCAAACAATAAAAATAAACTTCGATTACATAAATGAATATAATAAAAACCCAGATTTGGAATTGTTCGTGCTCAGGAAAAGAGAAAAATAAACTACTGGCTATTCAAAACAGCAATATGTCGATGTTTTGCTCTTAGAGTCGGTTCCGCCGTTCAGTGATTATCTGACCAGCCTTGGAAAACACTCTTTCAGAAGGGACACTGGTAGCAGGCACAGACATAAATTTCATTGCAACTTCGTGGAGGTATTTTTGGGACCCCATAGCACGAGACTTTCACCACTTGAGTGGACAAGTTTCTCTTGAAACTATTGGCTCCCTATTGAAAGTTTGCAGAGCCATGATATATTCGGCTGCTGTCGAAGCATGTCCTGCATTGACTATAAGGACTTCATCAAGTGAACCCCACAGACTGGCTTGATTCTGATACGACTGCATCACAGGGAATGCGATGGTACATGTATCTTCTGATCGAGATTCAGCAGCTAGCAAGGCCAAATCCATCTCGTTTGCAATTTTGCTCTCAACTTGTAGAAGATCGTCAGGTGAAATATACATTTTCTTGAAATGCGGGGCAAGATATGTGGCAATTGTGACGGGTGTGACTTGACGAAGGCTTATAAACCTACAATGCATTTTATTCAGCAAAGCCTTTCGAAGCTCATCAGTCACATCTGAGAATCCACCAAAATCTACCTGGAACAGGTGGCGTCTCAAAATCTTAAACAAAGGCAGGACTTTCGAGATGGAGGGAAAGCTTTCAGAAGAGAGTTCAATAGTTGCCTCTTCAAAGGGTGTAAGCACCGTAATAACGTTTAAAATTGCACCCCACTCACTATCTGTGAGTATGAGGTCCACTTTACCGAGAAGCGCAAGCGAACTTGTTACCGACTCTTTCAAATCTTGTAGAGTACGCAACATAGTGAGAAGCGAATTCCATCTAGTTTTTAGTCAGGTTTTCCATTCCATCAGGTTTTAGTTTTTTGGTGCAAACATTGTCAATAGAGATTTGAACCTGGCGCAGCTTGTCGGTAGCTACAACACTATGTCTGAAAGAGCTGACAATATTTATAGCCTTTTTGACGAGAGGCAACAATTCAGCAGTATCATTAATAGCACCCCGCACAATCAAATTTAGAGTATGTGCGAACCACGAAACATGTGTCCATCCTGTATCTACTTGGGACGTAGCATCCTTTACGGCCCAAACTACATTTGCTCCTTTCATTATAACATCGTTTGTTGTGAACTTTTCCTTTTCAGTTGGTAATAATTCACACGCATCTGACTAGGGAGCAAGAAGTGAATTCTTGCGAAAAAGATGCCAGGGTAAGATGTAAGATAAGAATAAATAAAATCTTTTATAGATGAAAGTATTCAAACCTGCAAAGAATCTCGAAGATGCATGCTGAAAATTTGCAGAATTTTTCTGTGGTGAATTTTCCGTGGGGAATATAGGGGGACAGAGACCTCTAAAAGTATTTGTTTCGATAATACATTTCGATATTCCATATCGATATTTGGTCCGATATATCAATATCGATATCAAATATCGCCCAACATTATTACCATCTCTATTTGCCTTTTATTTATCACTCCCCACCTGCGGCTGAATATGAAGGTTCAAACTGGTTTTCAAAGTAGGAGCATGACGGTTTGAATTTTTAAACAGTGTGCGGTAACAAACTGTGAGTAAGGAGTGAATCGGTCAAAAATTAACCAAAACCCTTAAAAAAGAAATTTTATAACAACAGTTGCGTCAAAGAATTGGCTTTTGTGATGAATCCGAATGAACAAAATTCATTAAAATAATGTCACCAATTAAAAGCCTGGGAAAATTTGCTGATTTTTCCAAAAGTGGGGCAACGCCCTAAAAATCCAAGCGATCTAAATGTAAATCTAACCATAAGTTTCGACATATCAGAGAACACTTTTTGAAGATGTTTCAAGATCCTATTTCCAAGAATACCGAAGGTTTTTTTTCGGGATTACGGACTGTGGGTGCGTGTTTATCTGTTGTTTTTTCATTTGTTTGTTTCCACATTGTTTTTTTTTCTGAGCAATGGTGTCGAACCAAATAGTCCTAGAAGGCGCTTAGAGGGTTCATTGGAACATAATTTAAAAGTTCTAGCGCCCTTTTTAAATCACCAAAAAGATTGGTGGGCAATTCCCCCCTCCACCAAAAATGTATGCATATTTTCCAATAACAAATAATATTCGTAAGCAATGGGCAATTTTTTTAACTTAAGACCTTTCCGAAGGGGCTGTGAGAGGGTCATGATATCCCCAAAGGCCTATTTATTCGCCCTTTCAACTCTGTTGAACCAAATTGCTATTTTAAAATTTTGATCGGACGATTTTGTGAAAAAAGGGGCGTAGGAAGGGGCCTAGTTGCCCTCCAAATTTGTTGGTCACTTAAAAAGAGCACTAGAACTTTTAATTTCCGTTTGAATGAGCCCTCTCACAATATTCTAGGACCATTGGGGTGATACAATACGATCACCCCTGGAAAAAAAACAAACAAAAAAAACCTCGTTTTTCTGGCAAAAAATTCAGAATTCCAATTTTTTTCAGATAGGTGCCTGAAACCTCTATAACACGGTTCTCTGATACGCTGAATCTGATGGTGTGATTTTCATTAAGATTCTAGGACTCCTAGGGGTTGTTTCTTCCTTTTTTCAAATATCAGGATAATTTTCTCAGGCTCGTAACCTTTGATAGGTAAGATTAAACTTAATGAAACTTATATATTTGAAATCAGCATAAAAATAAAATTCTATTGATATATCTATTGGTATCAAAATTCCGTTTTTTAGAGTTTCGGTTACTATTCAGCCAGGTCACTCCTCACTTACAGTTCGTTACCACGAACTGTTTGATTAATATAATTTTTGTAAACATAATTTTATTTTTCTTTAATTTCAACACCTCAAACCTGGGCCTAGTTATATCGAAACTTCTGTAAAGAATCCACTAATTAGCTGACGACTGAAAAAACACAGGCGACGGATGACTCATACAGGTAAAATTTGGCTTGCCAAAGCCAAGGGTAAATTATCTACTTGAATTTGAAAACATCATTCATTTGTCTTTGGTCAGAGCTACGCGTATCTCTCCGCGCGATCACCTTGCTATGAGTTTTGATAATTTTTGAGTTGAATTTTAGTTAGTCCTATCCTATTATAAACCAAAGAGTATTCAGTTACCCATACTCTTTGTTATGGACTTTGATTTGAGAACAAGTAAGGTTACTTTGTTCTAACTTGACAATTAGCCTAGAATCGAGTCAGGTTATTTGATTGAACAGCATTTGATTACAGGGAGAGTCCTGTGTTATCGATGATATCTTTCCTGGAAGAAAGGGGGGCTTATAAACAATTTTTGAGATTGATGAATGTGGCCCTTAGAGTGGCATTTTGGGCCAATTTGGGTAGCACGTACATACTGCAGGAGTAATTTTCAGATCCTACTGGTTGTCGTAAATTAAAAAGGGAAGAACACATTGAACCCGCGGTGTGTTAGAGTTGTCTGTGACACCGTAGTGCCAGAGGACTTTCATTAGTAGCGTCATGAAGGACCCTGGCAGCTCAATGTGGTTTGGAATATTGAGAGTAGAATAGTTCAGTAGAGACTGTGGACCACTCGGCTACGATACCTCACTCTAGTGGAAGCCATTAGTGGCATTGGTGTGACTCTGCTACATGCACTGGCACCGCCAGACATCCCTCTGAGGGCGGTAGAACCAATGTAGAAACTGAAGAAATGGATGGTTCCAAAGTGTCTAAACTCTTAAAAGTCTCTGATATGTAAGAACCTATCTTAGAATCACCATTTCTGTAATTTTGATCTAAAGTAATAACTTTAGACACATAATAGAAGATTTGAATGTAATAAAGAGGAAGAGCCTATACGACCCCTTATCTAGAGTGAGAGTTTTGTAAAAATAAAGAGAAAAAGAAACCACGATTGCCCCAAGTCCCGCTAAACGACCCAATTCTTTTATTCGTTCCAACTAATTTATACGTTGTTTTCCCGGTGAACAACTTAACCAAGCTGTATACAACGAAACAAAAGGAGGACTTTGACAAACAGAGACAAGCAAAAAAGAATTAATTTAAGATCTTAAAATAAGCTTCACCAATATAATCTATTATAAATTCTTAAATAACGAAAAGTCATAAGTTATCAAGCGTTGAGATCTCACAAAGTCTTTGAAAGAGTTAGGGCCCATTATCCTAATTCCAGGGATAATCACTTGTTATCAGATTGTGGTCTAAGCCACAAAGGAAAGTACCAATCCTAAAACATGTGGCAATATTACACAAGAACGACTACATGTGACTGTGCCTATGACTACAAGTACATGCAACTGTGATTGCAACGACTTATTACTATGAATGGAAACAACCGTGACAGAAAATGACCGAGAAAAATAGCAACTGAGACAGCTAAAGACTACGACTATTTACAACTGCATTTAAGCTGCTTGCAACCGTGTCTATTAGTAACTGCAAGTTTAGCTTCTTGCAATTTTAGCTGTTACGACTGCATATAATTGTTGCAAGTTCTACTACTTGCGATTGTGATTGGAACTACCTACAATTGCGACTACTTTGGACTGTGACTGCTAGCAATTACAACTAATTTTAAATGTAACTGTGACTGAATCCAACTATCGCCACTTGTGACTGTGGCTACTTGTGACTGTGGCTACTTGTGACTGTGGCTACTTGTGACTGTGGCTACTTGTGACTGTCGCTACTTGTGATGTGTAAGGTTTTGCGATTGAAACTATTTGTGAGTGTAAGCTGTGACTGTGACTACTTGCAACACCAACTGCTTGCGACTGTGATTGTAACTACTTGCAACTATAAATACTTGTGACTGCAACCGCTCAATAGTGCAGTTACTTGTGACTGCAACTGGGACTGTAAATACTAGTGACTCCGACATCTTATGAATACAACTAGTGCTTGGACTGTGACTTCAACCACTTAAGACTACGACTACTGCTACTACTACGGCAAGCGTGACTTTGACAGCTACTGCTGCTTCTATTTCTATGCCACTTCTATTTCTATTGCTATTAAAACAAAAATTAAATAAATCAAAAGAGTTCAAGTGCATCCGGGATGTCAAAATATTTGAAACATTCAAAGAAAGCTTATAGAGTATATAAAACTAAATCAAAAGATACTATAGAGATCAAGATTGTCAAAGTGTGTCTGTGCAGAGTCCTGGGAATAGCCAAGAGCATTACTGTGGAATTTTTATGCCGTTTTGTCGGGGTATTTAGCTAAATAAAAAAATAATTTGTGCGTCCAAGGTTGTCAAAGAGTGTACCAGTGACATCTACGGACCCAATAGGCTCATTAATTTGAATATTCTTGGACATATTGAGGAAGATGATGAACTAACTAAATCATAGAAATTATGTGCATCCAGGTTGTCAAAGGGGTGAATCTATAATGTCTTAGGAATGTCTATAGTATTATATTTAAACTTTCAGGGTATTTTGAGGACGATATTTACCTAGTTCAAAAAGCACTATATGTATTCAGATGGTCAAAAGTTAGGATCTGCAGCATATCAGAAATGGCTGAAAATATAACGTCAGGACTTTCAGGAAATGTTGATGGGTATCTCACCCAGTTGGCTTGAGTTGGATTCGCAGTATTGGAAATTTTTACTTATGATGATTTCTTAACGAATATAACTAAACTACTACTACTACTACTAACAACTCACCACAGCACCAAGCCGCCTGAGCCCAACACAGCTACGCACGCTCCTCCTCCACCCCAATCTATTCAAAGCCTCCCTTTTTTCCCGCCCACGAAGTTCCCATTTCCTTTAAATCTTTCTTTATGAGGTCCTCCCACCCCAGACGGGGACGACCTGCTTTCCGTTTAGCCCTAGATGGTTGGCCGAAAAGAGCAATCTTCGGCAATCTCTCATCCTTCATCCGCACAACGTGCCCTAGCCACCTCAACTTTTCTTTCATTATAGCCCTTGAGAGTGGTATTGAATCACATTTTTCGTATAGCCTATTGTTTGAAATACAGTCAGTCAGCCGGGTACCCAGCTATTCTAACCACTAGACCATATAGGATATATTAAAATATCTGATTAATGATGTTTATATTAAAGAAAAAATTATGGACTTAGTTAGCTGGCTGATTCTTTGAGGATCGTCTCTTACTATTCCAAAGAAGAAAAGGCCGGAGCCTTTTTTCTGTTTGTAATCAGGTTTTTATAAGTGATATATATTCGGGTGTCAGCGGTAGTCGCGGTTGCAGCGGCAGCTAGCAGCATAGTAAAAGACGATCACGTCCACTAATAAGAAATATAATAACCCATAAATCCTAAAGATAGACCCAGATCAAAACAAAATCAAGAAAAGTGGCTTGAAAATCAAGAAAAGTGGCTGCAGCTAGAATATTCGGCATCTAGGGCATCTTTTTTCCATTTTTTCTGCAGCTATTCGGGTTTCAGCGGTAGCTAGCAACCTAGTAAGAGACGATCACGTCCAATGCTAAGATATATCATAATCCATAACTCCTAAAAATAGAGATAGATAAAAAAAAAGTACACCATTAGAACCGTCTTGTCCAAAACCTCAATATAGAAAACTTACCATCTCTCGGCTTGAGAAACAAAGGAAATATATTGGATTGAAAATCAAGAAAAGTGTCCGCTACTACGATATTTTGCATAAACGGCATTTTCCATCCCCCCCACCCTTTTTATCCTCCTCAGCTAGCTGGGCACTGGAGATACATAGTGACTTGTATAATGGCTCATTTTATAGGAAATTGCTATATCTAGTACCTTTTGTAATGAAAAATAAAATAGTTTTTAAAATCAAATCAATTTTGACAAAAAACTGAATTTTCGTGTACAAGCTTGATTAATGACAATATAATGATGTAGGTTATCAAACAGTTTGTGATAACGAACTATATAGTAAGAGCGAATCGTCTCAACAGTAATCGAAATACATTAAAAGACAGTTATTCGAAGAAAATACCATTGCATATATTGGACTTAGTTAGCTACTCAATTTCTTGAAAAAAATCTTATTTGTCAACTGAAACTAGAATAATTCCCGAAAATTTTAAACAAAATAATTTTATTTAACTGCAAGGTGCAAAAATATTTTTGGTGTCTGATCAATAATTTCCATTTTTTAATTCAAACCAGAAAAAATTGAAAATTTTAAAATTAGTTTAGTTTTGTATAAAAGGTTTTGCATTCAGACAATATTTTTCATTACTTTAAAATATGCCTAGAGTATAACCCAAAAAAATACACCAGGCTAATGACCTTTTAAACTTCCTTCAAGTTAATGCCCATAAAATGTTGAATAATCAGATTTAAAAATCACGATGGGATCATCACCCATATATTGTGGCAAAAATACTGGCCCTGGTTTTTACTAACGTTCCTATTATATTTTTCCTTTCTCTAAGAGGCATACCACCTTAAAAACCTCCATTTTTGAACTCCCCTTAAAAACAATAGATTCTCCTCAAGTCTCTTTAACCCGACAATATAGTTTCAAATATTTTTCGGTACACGTGTTTCCTTGCCAAACAAAAGACTACACTAAAGTTTCCGTCTTCACTGAAATAGTACTATTTTCCAGATCAAAGCTTTACCTCCATTCTTATTCTCACTCGGATCAGAAATTCCGAAAAAAAAAATTCGAAGTCTGGTAATACCAAAAATATACAGCCCACTACCGTTACTATTTTCCACAACCAAACCTTTATTGTATTCCTCCTCCAAGCCACAACCTTCTAAACTTGTTCTAATTTATTAAGGCCAAGATTCTACCATCCAATCCCTAACTGACTCTAGACATACTGCTTTTGGTGTACAAAAAGTGGGTCTAAAATCCACTTTAATTACTAATCTATCTGCCCGTGAACAAGCCCCAAAAAGACGAGTAAAATTTCGGAACTATAACGCCTTCATCTTCTCTGAATTCTCATGCCCTCTAACGCAAAACCCCAATTAGCTAGCGGAAATATTTTTGTTCAGAATACCTGTTTATAAATTTTCATATTTTGTGCGTTGCTTTTCAACACCACGTTGCCGCAATGGTGACCCTTACCCTTTCTTCCACTATTCTTGCCTTATTTTAAAATCCAATCCCGTTCCTTTTTAAGGTCCAGACCTCAAAAAACTAAAAATCTCCTCCTCATTATTAGCCCCTCTAAGTCTTACTCGTATAAGTATTTTTAATACCTTCATTTAATGTATTTTTGACATAAACGCTTAAGACTTTGTAGGTTGTCCTTACTTCAAGCCATAAGAACAATGCCATTGGCAAAAACGAGCATATACTACTATTGATAACTCACAGACAAGCTCAATGCCGCCGAGGTCAACACACCTGCGCAGAGCCAGCTACGCTTTATTCAAATCTTCACTCTTTAAACCCCTCCCATGACATTCCAATTTCCTTTACATACTTCCTTATTACCTCTTCTCAGCCCATTCAGAGACGACCTGTTTTTCTGTTGGATACATATTCGCAAGCAACACTACAAACACTTGTACACGGGTTTGATTTACCTGATGATAACACAAGTTCTGTATTTTTTTTTTATTACTTTCCTAATATATGTATTTTTTTTATTTGAGAAACATAAAATCAGCCCTTAATCCAATAGCCCTACTTAATAACTCTCTGCTACCTCACGTTCCTTGAAACAATAGATTCTCCCAAAGCGTCTTTGGTGTTCCACGTCTACTATTTATGTACTAGCGCAATAAGTTTTGAAAACTTTGTGGATTGTTCTTACTTTTAGTCATAAGACATTGTTCCTAAGACAGTTTTGATAAGACAGTTTTTTGTAATAAAGAACGAATATAAAGTTCGATATACTCCTATTTCTGTTTGTAATAAAGGCAAGGTCTTCCTGGTAAATTTGTGGTTTGGAAAAGAAAGAAACGAGCCATGTATCGACAAGCTTGAGAACAACAATCTCAGAAAGTACGCAAAAATGGACAGATGAATTTACTTTATACAAGACAATATTGGAATATGGAATCAAACCGAAGCACTAGCCATTGCAGTTGTTACTGTAGAGCAACTCGAACTTCTATTTTCGTTGTCAGGAGGAGAGCTCACTAGCCAATGCGCTACAGAGTCTATGTTTCTGGACATTCCTCACGCAGTCACATTGGCGGGTTTCCTAAATTCAGTACAAAAAATCTCAATTCTTTGTTGGGGATGAAAAAACACATAGAAGTATATTGGTCAACTTCTGAGGCGAACCACAATCCATTTTAGCCAAAAGTTGAAATACTTGCTTTGAAAAAAACTTCTTGTATCAATGAATACCAGTAGCTTCTTTTTGGGAGAGGGAGGTATTCTCTTACAAAATTCTTTTGCATTCTCCCTCTAAGATTCAAGATTTTTTTTTTCGTGGTATTATTATTAAAAAAGGACTTATTTTTTTCGTATTTCTATTAAATAAATTGAAAAATCAACAAATCCTCCCTCTCTGGACTATGAAAAATACTCTTCCCCCCCCCCCTCCCCAGGGCCATGTCCAGACTTTCGTTTGGAGGAGGGGGGGGGGGGGGTTAAAAAAGTTACAAAAACGTATCGAAAATTTGTTTAAATGTATTGCCTCACTTTTTAACGTGTCAGACAAAAATATTGGAGGGGGGAGGGCCCACTGGATATGGCCTAGCCTTCATTTCCATAAATTGAAGCTATTGATTAATACCAGTTGTGGCAACTGGTGGAGTGGGCCTTTTTACATAAAGGATCGATACAGTTCATCATAAATGATGTCAGACAAGATGATCTCATATAGTAGTTATCAATTGAAGTTTTGTTAAGACATTAAATTGACAAATGTGTAAAAATTACCTACAGCTGGAGTTGGACTTGCGATATTCAGAATAGAATTCTATAACACTATCTACTGTACCAAGCAGCCTTTTTAGCCAATTTTCAAAATAGCTTATGTTTATTTTCAGTAAAGCACAATATATATTCTTGTTTTTACGTGGCATAGGGGATATTAGCCCAACTTTTGGTTGCGGTAGTTTCTGGTCGTTTAAAGTAAAACTTGGTGATTTATTGTATCTCTGTTCTTTAATTACTTACTTTTCTACAAGAATGTTTTTAAGCTTTATTAGATGTATTTTCTTTTACAGGTCGTCGTTTAAGAAGAAAATGAATGAATCAAATAGTGCACAAGACCAACATAACGCAGAACAAAAGAGTAAAATTAAGTCTGTGTCTCCTATTAAAGTTTACTCCCACCGTCTCCTACTACACCTTTTACCGGAAAATGCACAAGCTATACCCAAGCTAATATTTCAAGAGGGCAATCTAGTCAGTGCATTCACCATGGATTGTCCCCCTGATATGACTAATCCTTCTTACAGATTACTTCACCGTCTGGGACTAAGTTTTTATAATTCATCTGGAGAGGGATCAGAAGATTCTCCTGAGTCTGAGGAAGACTTCTACCTTGAAATAGATCCGTCAATAAAAAAGAAAAAATACAATATTCCCAAGATTCTTACCAGTTATTCTCTTTGGGATACCGTGAGTGTTTTGCGACTGCTTCTTGAATCAAGATTTGCTATTCCAATATGTTGCAAAGACACAATAGAATTACTTAGGATCACACAAAGACTAGAAGAGGGTATATTCCTCGGAGAAGACAAAAGGCTTCCACGAGTCGCCATAATAAGTCAAGTGACGAGCTTCCACAGTTTTACAGGAAAGATCATGGAAAATCTTTTTAATTTGAAAACCTCTTTTGAAAGTATTGAAACATCGAGCATAGAGGTTGGGCAAGGCTTTGTTTACTTTGAAAACCAGAATCATGTAAAAAAGAAAGAGAATTCTGAACAGAAAGAAAAAAAGAATCCTTGTATCGTGATACATATTCGAGGTGATTTTGAACCATACTGGAAATTCTTGACTGATTGTATTGACTATTTAGTGGTTGAGGATGAATTCATTTCTGAAACAAATAAGCTCTCTCATTTTATGAGCAAATATTCTGACGAAAATTGCTTGCCAAAATTCATTACAGTATGGATCCCTAACTTACCAAATGTTAGTTCTGTTCACCGCCCCTTTTACCTTATTGAAGGTTCCTTGCATTATTTTGTTGAAATCCAGCAAACCCGCCAATTAGAATTAATATTTCGTAAGGTAGGACACCACGAACATTCGATGCATTCAGTCTTCCCTTTTGAAGGTTCTTTAAGCCATATAATCAATATTTTACGACAGACGTATTTGACTGTTTCAACTATGGATGGCTTGGAATCTTATAGGTCTCATGTCTTGCTATTGCAAAAAAGTCTTGCCAAAGAAGGTAAATTACAGGACAAATCAAATGACTTCCATTTTTCAAATGACATGAATAACTTAGAACAGATGCAGAAACAAATATCCGAAGAACAAAGCTTTCGTTCAAGTTTTGGTTTTAATAATAATCCTCTGATTATATATTTCTTAAAAAGCTTTAAAATGAATAATATTGACCATATTCTGCTTCATATTCGAGTTCTTAGTGATGCTATTGCGTTAAATATTAGAAATTCTAAAATTGTTACTCATCTAAATGAAGTAGTGAATCAGAAAACAAATAACTTCACGGAGATTACACAAGCACCTGACAAGGGCTCCAAATATGAGAACCAAGTTAAATATGCTAAGAAAGAGCTATCAAGTGCGAAAGAAAAAAGAAATCAAGCTTTTCTTTCTATCCGTCACTTATGGAGAGAAGCCTCATTATTTTATTCATCTGGAACAAATTGAGAATTTATGCATTTACCACAAATGGCAGCTTCTTGCTTGATAGCTGGTGAAACCTTAGAGCTGTATGATGGAGATGCAAATATGATAAATGTTGATTGGATTGCTGTAATTTTTAAAAATTTGACGTCTTTGCTTCCAAACAAAAAGATTTTCGTATTATCTGTACTTGGAGAGCAAAGCAGTGGAAAATCAACATTGTTGAATACAATGTTTGGTATTCAACTCGCAACCAGTATTGGTCAGTGTACCAAGGGTCTTACCATGACCCTAGTAAAGACAGTAAACAGGAAAGAATATGATTATGTTATTGTGTTTGATTCCGAGGGTGTCCGCTCGCCAGAACACACAGGTATTTATGGCTGTGTGAAACAGGATAATAAAGTTGCAACTCTTTCTATTTTGCCATCAGATGCAGTCATACTAGTTATTAAAGGTGAAAATGACAATGCTTTGAAAGAAATTTTGCCAATTGTTGCATTAGCCTATAAAGGCTCTAAGTTGGCAGAAGAAAGAGGGGGCATGCTTAGCTGCAAACTTTTTGCTGCTTATAATCAGATAAATTGTGATGAAGAAAACGAATATATGCTTCAGAATATTTTTTCTCAACTATCAACAACGGTCATCGAATCTTTTAAAAAAATCGACTCTCTACAGGATTTGAATGTTTATACATCAATTAGCTTTCCAAAGATGTTCTGTAGTAAGGAGGATATACAGGTATTTGGATATAATACAAAAGGAGACCAACCAAACGATGTACCAAATGAGGACTTCAGCCTGCAGATTGTTAATTTTCGAGAGCATATTCATAAGCAAGTCGTCTGTCAGGTGGGATGGAGTGCCCGAAACTTCGAAAGCCTTGAGAAGTGTTTATTATTGGTTTGGAAATGCTTGAGTGAATCTAATTTTGAATTATCTTTCCAATCAGTCATCGAGAGGCACAATTATACTGAACAACAAAGAAAATATCAAACCCTAAGAGACATATATTGTGAAGCATGCGAGAAGGAGTTTGAGGTAATAAAGGACTATTATAAGGTAGAACAATCTACTACAGAAGAAGAGGAAACCATCCATGCTAAAATAAACAAGATCCTTGATGATATCGAGGTGAAGATGAGACCACATGCTGAAAATTTTGAAATAGAAATAAACAAACTGTTTAAGGGAAGGCAAAATCCAATGTGGAAAACTGAATATTTAACAAAAGTTAAAGTCATAATTAATTTTACAACATCTCTTTGGCGTCGTAATCTGGAGTTGTTCTTGAGAAATCGGCTTTTGCATGACATAAAGGTAAGCAACTCCCTAAAAGAAATAAAGCAAAAAGTAATAGAAGATTTTAAAGCAAAGAGTATAAATGATAAAACAAGGGAACAGTTAATCTCTGTTATTGACAAATCATTTGATGATTCAATAGAAGCAGCTAGAAAAGAAAACCATGAAATAGATGTCAGAGGTGCTGTTAGGAGGGCCTATGAGGACCATCATATTATTAGAATTTTAGGCATTGACCTTTTGGATGAAAGTCAACCTTCATTCTGGCAGACACAGTTGAATAAAGCCATGAATTTAGAAGATGAAATCTTTAATTGGATATCTCAGAGCAGTGATGATAAATACAAGATGGAAAAGATGATAGCTTCTATAATAATAAAGATCACAAGAGGAAGAAAATACTATTCTAACACAATTGTCTCTAGTGCTATCACTAGAATTGAGAGGTCTCTTAGGGAGCCTGACATGAAAATTAACAAGAGCAAAAGAAAAATAGTTCACAGAAATGCATATGAACTACTCGTAGATATACTTGTCAAGATTCAAGAAAACTGGGAGCGAGAAAATTCTGTCTACGTGCAACTCCGTTCAAAGAAAGAAGTAATGCAGGCATATTGTCTTGAAATTGCAAATAGCTTAAAGGAAGTGGATATAATGGCATCAAGACTTAACAACTTTTTTCAGAAGCATACTATTAAAGGTTTTCAAAGTGAAGTTAAAGAGAATGTCTTGGCTAATCTAAAAATGCAACGCTGGCCTAAATCGCCCAAAAATTTTCAAGGTCATATGGATTTGTATTTGATTGAAGAGGTGGAACCCAAGGGTATTAAACAGGTTTTGAAACATATCCGAAACCCTTCTAATTTAAAAAGGCTTACTGCTAGCAGGCTAATCCGCTTTGAAATCGATAAAGTCCTTAAAGATATGAAACTTATTAGTTTCCAGGATCATCTAAAATTTTACTTGAAAAGTACGTATGAAAAAGCCCCAGTAGATCCAGAATTTGGATTGAAATCTTTTCAGTTCAATGAGCTCTTTAAGTTTTTGAAAAGATTAAAGAGTACCTACATTGCAGACGAGTTAAAAAGAGATATGAAAAGATTTGGCAGGTCAGATTTGGAAAGGATGTCTATGAAATTTCAACTGAAACACATAAACGCCATGATAAAGTCGTTATCTGACTTCAAAGATATTAACAGTGAAATCATCAGTAAGGAAATTTTGTCACAAATTCAACATTGTTCTCAGTTCGAATCAATTTTTTACAGGTTATGTCAAACCTCTTGTCCTATTTGTAAAAGCCCTTGCTTTCACGAATTCTCTCACAAAGGTCGGCATGACGCTTTTCATCAGCCATTTGGTTTAATTGGTATTCGTCAACTCAAAACAAAGAAATTGCTAGCCTATACGTGTAACACAGCTCCTTTAAATGGTTTTTACGTTTTCCCAAAAGGAGAAAAGATGAAATATACCGATTTCTCAAAAAAATTCAATACTTGGTTTCAACCAGACAGAACTAAGCCAGTTGCTGGATATCGGAAATATTTAATCCAAAGGTACAACAAAGAGATTGCTAATTTCTATTCTGTAAATCCTACTGACAAGGTAGGTAAACACGAATGTCTTAATATTGTTAAAAATAATATAAAAAGAAATGTTGATTTCTACAAAGATTTTCCATGCAAGGCATGACCTGAAAGTTGATTTCGTCAGAGAAAAGCGGAAACAGAAAATAACACTTTTTGTACTTGTTTACATATGTTCATTAAAACAAATGTGCTCAGTTCGAATTTCTTATGCCGTGCCTTTTGATTTAGCTGTTCAGAGTAACTTGTCATCTTGTGTAATTTTTCACGCAACTTAGATACTAAAAATTATTGCCTTTTTCTCGTTTATGCTTAAAAGACTCACACACGCAAAACTGACACGTTCTTTCATTCCATTGTAATTTTACTTTATCTTCTAACCACAGGTATTGTCATGTAATATTTTCATTCGTACTTCAACGTGATTTTGCTCTTTTTTGTTCCATGCCCTTTCCATTAGCTCTTCGGAGTCTTTGGTCAACTCTTATAATTTTGCATGCGTTTATGATACAAACAAAGATACGATCCTGAGAAAAATGATATAACTTTTGCTCTTTGATTGTATATAAATTTGACTACACTCACATGTATTTTTTAATTGGAGGTGATTTTCGTCAGTTCTTAACTTTTGAAACCTGGAAGCAATCATAGTGAGACACCTGATTTGTCAAACAAAATTGTCATCTCTTCAACAATTAAAAAAAAAATTAAATAAAAATATTTATGTCGATCCTGAACAGGATCGCATTCGATCCAGATTCAACAATTAAAAATTAAATAAAAATATTTATGTCGATCCTGAACAGGATCGCATTCGATCCAGATTCAAAAATTAAAAAAAAATTAAATAAAAATATTTATGTCGATCCTGAACAGGATCGCATTCGATCCCGATCCTGAACATTTATGTCGATCCTGAACAGGAAACATTCGCAAATTATATCCTTAAACTGGGAGATAGAATCTTCCATAATTGGCTTCAATGAAATCAAGTAACCTGAAGATACAATTTTCAGTGGTAATTTAATGGAGGAAGTTCTAGAAAATCAACTTGCGAACTAAAATTATGATCATGGTTGCAGTGGTAGCCGAAACTTACTAAAAGACGAACACATCCCATAGGAACAAAACAAGCCAAAAACCCTTAAAAAGTTGTTAGGTCGAAGCACAAAGCACACCATTGGAATCGCCATGGCCGAAATCTGAATAAAAGAAACTTACATCCCCTTGGCTTGAAAAACAAGGAAAGTGAATGCAGCCACAAAATTCTACATCGGAAGCCTTTTATTTCTGTTTCTGCTTCCCTGCAGATTTTATATTTAAAATAAAATCCATTTTTGACAAGAAACTGAATTCTCATAAACAAGTTGATTAATGACGTTTTATTCGTAAGTTACAACGTTAAATCACGTAATTGATGCAAAAACGTATATAATGCAGTCTCAAGATGCAAGATTATACGTAAAATTATCTTGATTGAAGTATTAGCTGTAATCATGTAGCGGTACTGGCAGTCGTATTTGCAGCAGCAACTGTAGCCTAGTAAAAGAAGAACATGACCCATAGTAACCGGAAATAAGCTAAAAAAAAACCTAAAAATGACGTCGGATCGAAACACAAAGTACACTATTTGAATTGTATTGGCCAAGAGACCTATACAGGAAACTTACAGTCCCTTGGGTTGAACAAGAAGGAAAATCTACTGGCCTGAAAAGCAAGAAAAATCACTTGTATTGCATGGGAAGTATTTTCTTTTGGAAGCATATGTAATTAACAAAAACAAAATTCAAAATGAAATCATTTTTATGACATAAAACTGAATTTTAGTAACAAGATGAGCTATTGCTGCAACCAGGCAGTATTTCATGACGTTCGTCTCCGGTGTATTTTTCCTTTGTAATTGGCCAGTCCTCTTGACAAAGAGGCTAACTTCAACAGCTTCTCAGTGGCCTAAAGTATGAGTGTGCGTTTGAATATGAAAAAACCCTTTTTAGCGCGGGTATATATGTATAATTTCCTTTCGTTTAAAGATGTTCTACATTGACAATCCAAAACTACCTACAAATATAATAATTTTTCTGTCAGTTTTATCTAAGTTTTATTTTATTGAGGCGTAATAATTTAAGTTAAAATAATCTTTCTGAGTTGTTCGGAAGAAGGAAGAACCCTTGACAAAGAAGTCGCTGTTGGTTCTTTTCTGACACTGCGAATTTTCTCTCCAACTAAAGTTTTATTACAGTCTAGTGCCAGATTTGCAGGAGTGTTGCCCAGTATAAAGCCCATCCGCTGGACAACCCAACTGTTTTAAACAGCATGAACACAGAAGATTCATAACACTTACATCGTTTGCGTCATCAGTAGCAATTCCAAATAGTTTTTAGGGATATACTTTGCATTCTACCAGTAACTTTATGAAGCTTGCATTGACTATACCAGGTCTGATTGAATCTATTCCAATCATTTATCGCGTAGACACAATATTTATATTGTGTCACAAAATAATAAAAATATATTTTATTAAATAAAAATATTTAAAATAAATATTAAATAGATGAAATATTTAAATAAAAATACAAGTTTAAATAAAAATTAAAAAAATAAATTTTTAAATATAGAAAATTAATACAAATATTAAAAAAAAATATATTTGGTCATTCTTGAAATGTTTGCCTGTTACTTTTAAATACTTTCTGAAATGAAGAATTTTAGTTCGTTGACTAGGCCCGGAATCGCTGAACTACCTTACAATATGATATTATATGATTTATTAACACTAAAAGCCTACTTGGCCATGGTTAATACACAATACACTTCAAAAATAATAAATTGAAACACCCTTGTTATAAACAAAATAAAAATAAAATAAAAAACAAATATAAAGAAAATGATCTCTATGCTCCATGCCCAATCCAATAAACCTTCTCAAATTCTTAATCCCAGGAAATTTTCTATCTCATAATGTATTACCCACCCATTCCTCCCTTTCGAGCCCCCCCCCCCTGGCAAAATTTCCTCTCTCAAACCTCTTAACTCCTTACATAAACATAAAAAATAAATTAAATCATCATTTTCATCCCCACACATCGGACAAAAGTAGGGACAAATACAGTATGAACAATATAAAATCTCTCTGCTGAACAGTCATATAAATAGACTTCAGGCTGCTTTAGATAAACTAGTGAAATATATCGAGGAAAATAAATTGTATCATTGATTATTATTATTGTTGTAATCATATTTAATAAAATTGTTTCTAAATCGAAGATATTTTTCTATAGAAGGTTGGCGTATATTTTTAAAGTAGAAAAAGAATCTTGGTTAGTCTGAAGTTGGCTGTGAGAGTGTTAGGACTCTAAAAATGGATAGATTTGAGAAACAGAGAATTGTAGGGAAGCTTATGTTTATGGAAAAACTTTGATTCTACATGATGATTTTCTGGAGTTATCTCTTCAAAGAAAGATATTTTCTCAGGGAATGCTTGTCGATATAATCAAAACTGATTTTCCATCATTAGACTATTGCATGAAGCTTTTACGTCGTGGTCCAAGGGCATTTACACAATTTATTGACATATTAATCACAACAAGACAAAATGATATTGTGGATTTGCTTTTGAACACACTAGCTTAGAAATTTAAAACTATGATTTTTTCACGAGAAGGGTCTTGTTCAAAGAGGATTTACTCCTCTCTCTGTCTTTCTCTCCCACTCAATTTGTTGATCTTAGCTCAGTTTAATTTTGGCGGTGAGAGTGTCAACACATGAAAAAATGTTCCATACATGTCGACTATACATGTATACACTGGGCAGCTGGTCATCATGTGAGAATTGTACAATGATTGATGAGTATGATGAAAAGGGCAGATTATGCAACCCGTGTAAATTGCATAGATGATATGCCGTACAAATTAAAGGTTGTAATTGCTGTTTGGAAAAGATCTGTGACTCTCACCCTAGAGGACACCTTTGCTCTAATTGCCACTATGATAGATGTAATCAGTGGGAGAATATATATCCTGGTACGATTGAAAAGAACCCTAAACGTGATTTTAGTTTATTGCTAAGAGACTGGTATCGTCGTGGCTTTAAATTATTATGGGAAGAGGAGTCAGGTCTACGATTCAACTGTTGGAATAAAAAAAGAATTTGGTTTCTACCAAATTTGGTACAGAATGTGATTCACCATTTGAAAACACCGTATGTGACATTACTTCAAATAAGAAAATTAAAACACGTGAATTTTACAATATGAATGAAAATAGTATCATTGACTATATAATGAGATATGATAAGAGTGAACTTACATTATACTGTAGAAAATATGACCCTGAAATTGCAGCACATCAGGATCAGTATACAGATCTACCCACATTAGTTATTCTCGAAAAATACCTATACGTAGTAGAAGAAGAAATCTAAAGAGTAGAAAAGTCGTTTTTATCATGTATATACATTATTTTTTATTAATAATCAATTTTACATACATTTTTAGAACATTTTATTCGTAGGGCACTAAAATCAATATTAAACACGCTTGAAAGTATATTTTCCACTAGGTAGTCTTTCAGTCGAGGAAAATCAACGTAAATGCTGAGAAACTACTCGTAGGTATAGCCACGACATCTGAACATGAAAAAGAGTAGTGCATGAAAGCCGCATGTCTTAGTGCTTAAATCCTCTACCCTCCTCTGATTTTGAATAATAGTTTTCCCACTGCTCTCAATAAAGTTGTTGACGTGTGGAGTGTAGAATTTATATGATAGGATCAAAAAATTCGATATTCTTCGCTGTTTGAAAGATGCATAGCCAATGCCCTGTCTTCAAACCCGATCGACTGCTATTAACAACTATTAGGGTATTGTTAACACTTGGAATTTTTTCAATGAAGTCCGATGGTATACAATAGGACTTGTACTGGGACATGTATGGATCCATATTAAATACGCTGATTATTTGCCTTGTGTTCATGGTGCTAGGTCTAGTAGAACACTGCCGTCGGGTGTGATTTCCCAATAGGTTTCAAATTGAATCAGTGATATTAATGTGATACTTTCAGTCACAGCATCGGCAAATGTGCACTCTAAACGTACATTCCCCGTTCGTACTATGCTCATATCATGAGTGTCAGATAAGTCCAAAACAATTACACCAGGATTTTTTGAAAACATTGAATCGGTTATTCCATTTTCAAATAGTTGTGAGTCATGATTTAGGGATTGCATGGTCAACTATTACAGAGTTCTATAGGACTTTTTATCAAATGATAAAGTGTACAGAGGAATTCCATTCACTTTGCACACAAGGCTAGAGAGACCAAAAAAAATTGAAATCATGGGGGGATGCAGTCCAAGATCCAACGTCACTAGCACTCTTCAAAAAGGCCAAAGCGAGTTTCGATGGAATTTCTCCATTGCTAAATGCCGAATCGGTATAACTGCGAGAGCCAGCGGCAATATGACATTGATTGATGATCGTATGGGGGACAAGAAGTTTAATATTGTTACCATTGGCTTTGAGCTTTTCCACTGCCAATGCAACAGAGCTCATAACCTGTTGTTTTCAAACAAGAAGAATTGCTGAAGTGATAATGACATTTGCATCAGGTGCTGTAGCAAGTGTTTTTCTCAAAATGAAATTCGATGGAGCTAGTTGTAACTTTATGTCAATCTTGACATTGGGAGGCAACTATTGGGATATATTGAATATGTCATGATTTAATTTTCCAACTAGATGATACTCCTGGGTCACTACAGCAGTTAACTCACGGTTAGTATCAACACCTGACCTATATTCATAGCCCAGTGCCTGTCCTCTCAACTCCTTATACGCCTTTGGTGTGATCCTCATAAATTGTATGTAGCTTGCAGAGTTTAATTAATTATTGCAAGTGCTCGCCAATGTTCCATTAATGAATGTATTAATTTGTTTGAACAAGTTGTGTAGGACACAGTTTTCATAGGACAGGCCATCGGAAGCAATGGGAGTTGTGTCTGACTTTTCTTCACCACAACCTTTAAATCAATAAATGTCGATGATAAATCAATGAAATGATCTTCATTGGAAAATATCTGAAAGTTTATATTTTCTGAGAGAGGTTGATGAGGATGAAATTGTTCATAGTGGCCATACTTAACACTGAAATGAACATTTTCAGCATTGAATAGATTCAATGAAGAGCTGATTGATGGATGTGATTCTTTGTGGGGGAGATAGGTCATCTTAAGAGAAGAAATCCGTCTTTGATCTAACAATCTTTTTCTTCTTCTTCTTATTGCTCTTCTTCCCTTTATTCCTCAGAGTCATTGTTAATGTCTTTCGCTTCCCACCTGGGTAAAAACTGATGAGTGAATGATGACCACGCACCCTTTTTAACCCCTTCCCATTTAGCTGAGATTTTAATTGCTCACCAACGGCTCTTGCTGAAGATCTAATATTTTCTTTAACACTATCGTTGAAATTTTTACCCAATCCCCAGCCCTGTAGTGTTGAGGCAGAAAAATTTGATGCAGCAGGTTCAAGATATTTTCTGACAAGGGGTAGTAGAGAACGAAATAGCCTAGCAAACGAACAACCAAGACCATAGCCAGACGTAAATAATTTCTGAGACCACACTGGCTAATCATGATAAAACCTAAAATTACGAAGAAAGGAAGAAAACGAGGACAATTAACAGCCAGTGAAAGAATTAAAAAATTATGCAAATATTTCGGTCAAGACCTCCGCTTGACCGTCCTCAGTGCAGAATAAGACTGATAAAAATATAAAAACCAAACTTTAAAATAAAAACACAAAATTAAAATTGGACGACCCTTTCTTAGTAAAGGGGATAGGGTAACTGAACAAAAAACACAAGTCTAAATGGCATTTCACAATTTCATTTTACGTAAATCACTCTTAAAGGCTAATCACTTTCCAGTTTGATTATTATCGGAGATTCTATTTGATTGCACAATATAATTTTGTGGATGTATTTAAAAACGATCAGAATTGATAATTTCGTAATGGGACTTAGAAAAGTTTTTCCAGTGTCTCTATTGAGAGCTAGCTTTTGGTGAATGTGCTTTTTTATTTCCACTGCCTCCCTGAAAACTTGCGAGAGGCCTTTAACGGGGGCAACAATGGAGGTTTCGTCAAACAAAATGAAATGGTGCGGACTCTCATACACATGTTAGACCAAGGCTGAAAAAAAACCTCAGGCGTTTGGCGTAACCTCATGGCCTTGTCGATTGAGGACCTATGTTAAGATAACCTCTCCCCCAATTGCTGTTGGGTTCTACCAACATAAAAACAGCCACAAGAACAAGGATTTCTATAAATACCACTACCCAGAATGGGGCTGGTTTTATCTTTGCAGTTGTTGAAAAAGTTCTGTATAATATTTGAGTTCTTAAACGTGACATTAAGTTTATGTTTTTTAAGGATTCTTTTCAATTTGTCACTCAATTTTGGAATGTAGGGTAGAACAGTGAAAAGTTTCTTATTATCCACCAATGGGACGGTATCTGTTGGGATTTGTGAATTTGATGCATTCTTTTCTGCCTTTTTTCGTCTATTGTCTATAATGGTCTCAAGTATTTTTATAGGGTAGCCATTGCAAAATAAAATGTCCTTAATATAGTTCAATTCTGAGTCTATGTGAGGCTCTGAGCATATTCTTATTACTCGGTCAACCAAAGAAATAACAACTCCTCTTTTTATGCAGGGAGAGTGGTTGGAGGAAAAATGCAAATACCTATCGTTATGTGTAGGCTTTCTATAAATAGAAAATTCAAGGCAGGAGACGTATTAAAAATTAAAACACATAGAAAAGGAAGTTTGCGGTTATGTTCTATTTCTAAAGTGAACTGAAGGTTAGAGTCCAAAGTGTTTAGATGAGGTAAGTAGGAGTTAAGCGACTCCCCTCCATGCTTCCACACAGAAATAATATCATCCACAAAATGACCCCAGAACCGGTGTTTCATAGGAAAACTTTTCAGAGCTGAGGTTTCACTGAATTCCATATAAAAAGTTGCCAAAAATGGCGAAAGACTTGTACCCATGGGTAGACCCCTAATTTGGGTGAAAAATTGATTATTATATCGGAAATATGAGGAGGAACTATTGCAAAGACAGACGAGACGCATAATAGTTTCTATATCCAGTGTTTTGTAGTCCATTTGATCAATATTATCTCCTAATTTCCTTTGAAGAGCTAGTTCACATTTTTTAATGTCGCAAGACGTATACATAGAAATGGCATCGAAACTGACCAAAATTGTATCTTTTTTATTTCAATGTCTTTTAATTTTTCAACAAGGTGAACTGAATTTCCATTCAACAAGGTGAACTGAATTTCAAAGCCTCCACATTGGAGACTATCTCTGAGAAATTCACTTGTGTTTGAGGTAGGCAAATTTTAGGTCCCTTAAACAAAACATGGGTTTCTTTCGGAGTAAGAACTTTAGAAGATAGGTTCTCAATGGCCGGACCTGGACAAAATCTAAGTAGAAAGCTATCTATAACTACTGGGGGGACTCCTTATATGGGCATAGAATCCCTAGGGAGAACACCTGTGCTGTCAGTCCGAACCCCACACCATATATGGGCATAGCCTCCCTAGGGGAAATGGATTTCCGAGAAATTGATTGCGTAATCGAAGGGGAAGTGAATTTCTGAAAAATTGATTTGTTGTTTCCAAGTGTATTGTCTCCGGGCGAAGTTTGCACATGCGAATTAACGGTGGGGGAAATGTATTGATCTATAACTCGTGACGGGGCACCATGTATGGACATAGCCTCCCTAGGGGAAATGGATTTCCGAGAAATTGATTGCGTAATCGAAGGGGAAGTGAATTTCTGAGAAATTGATTGCGTAATCGATTGGGAATTTTATTGATCCGATAACGGGAAACAAATCACGTGTCTCCTTCTAAGCCAATCAGAGGGTTGGTTACATATTAGCAGGAGAGGATTGCAGATAATATAAGGAAAGGATTTTTGCTATAGTTTTTTTTATTAGTCTGTGAATAGAATTCAAAGGAGTGAGAAGAAGAACAGTTTGACTTTACTCATTTGGATATATTTTTGTGTTGATGATGACGACGAGTGGAATGTTCACCCTATTAGAAGTTGATAGTAGAGTTGATGGCAATAATACAAGAGCACCAAACATTGCGGTGGAAATCACGAGAGGATCACGGCTTTGTCTGGAATGGGATGAAGTATATGCAAACTATGTGATATCCTTGAGCAAATTTAAAATGGAGGATCAATTATGTTTCGCTGCTAAAGTTGATATAGCACATATCAATAGACTTCACTGTGCTTTAAGTGCATTAGTGAAACATATTGAAGACAATAAACTGTATCGCTAATTGTACATGCTTAGTATTATTGTTGTTGTAATTATTCAATAAAATTGTTTCGAAATCGAAAATGTTCCCTTTCTTTTCTGGTTAGGTTAGAATGCTAGGGCTAACGATTCATGGTCAGTCTAGAGTCAGCAGTCAGAGGGAAAGGATTGAAAAATGAATAAATTTGAGAAAGAGAGAATTAGATCGAATCTACTGTTTATGGAAAAACATTTGATTTTGGATGATGATTTTCTCGAGTTATCTCTTCAACACAGGATATTCTCTCGTCAGGCACACTTGACAATATAATGAAAACTGATTCTCCCCCATCGGACTATTGTATGAAGCTTTGTCGATGTGACTCAAATGCTTATATTCAATTTATTGATATATTAATTGGAACAAAGCAGAATCATGTCGTGGATACACTTTTGAAAACACTGCCAATGGATTCAATGTAGATGGCTCCCCCACCATTTGAAAGAGGTGACGTCACAGAGTTACTCCTCTCTCATTCCTCCTTCCTGAATTTATCCGTCAGCAGGGACGATCAGTTTCGTTTTAGCTGTGAGAGAGTCAAGTGAAATTGGAAACCAAAAAAAAAAATGCTCTATACATGTCCATTATGCATGTATACTCTTGGCAGTTGGACTCAATGTGAGAATTGTACAATTATTGATGACTTTAGTGAAAAGTGCAAATTATGTAATCCTTTAAATTACATAGAGGCTATGCAGTACAAATTAAAGGATATAATTCATGTCTTGAGGAGATTTGTGACTCTCATCCTAGAGGACATCTGTGCTCCAATTGTCACTATGATAAATGTAATCAGTGGGAGAATACTTACCCCGCTATGACTGGAAAGAATCCCAAACGTGATTTTAGTTTATTTCTACGAGATTGGTATCGTCGTGGATTTAAATTATTCCGGGAAAAAGAATCTGGTCTACAATTCAACTGTTGGGGTAACAAGACAATTTGGTTTCTACGTCATCGTTGTGACGACACTGCCTATTATGACTATAAACCAAGTGATTTTTATTTGGCAGTTACCGAATGTGATTCACCATTTGAAAACACTGTATGTGATATTGCTTCAAATAGTCAGATTGAAACTCGTGAATTTCATAATATGAATGCAAATAGTATCATTGACTATACAAAGAGATATGACAAGAGTGAAGTTACATTATACTGTAGAAAATGTGACCCTGACTTTGCAGTCAATCAAGATCAATATACAGTGAATCCAAAGGATTTACCAGCAATAGTGGTTCACGACAGTTGCCTGTACATCGAAGAAGAAGTGAAGAAGTGAAGAAGAAGAAGAAGTAAAGTGAAGATTTAAAGACATTGTTGTATATATATATATGCATTTTATTAATAAACAAATTTACAAACATTTTTTAAGCAATATACTCTTAGGGCACTGAAATTTATACTATACAGGTCTGAGAGGATATTTTCCACTAGGAAGTCGTTCAGACGTGGATTGTCAACATAAATGTTGAGAAACTGATCGTAAGTATAGCCACGACATCGGAACACAAAATATAGTAGTGCATGGAAGCCACAGCTTTTAGTTGTCAGATCCTGCACTCTCCTCCGATTTTGAATAATAGTTTTCCCACTGCTCTCAATATAGTTGCTGATGTGGGGTGTGTAGAATGTAGAGGGTAGACCAAGAGGATCAAAAAATTCAATCGTCTTCATTGTTTGAAAGATGCACAGCCAATGTCCCGTCAGCACAGTCGACGGACTGCTATTAACAATAATTAAGGTATTGTAACCACTTTGAATTTTTCCAAGAAAGTCCGAGTGCAGACAATAGGATTTGTACTGGGACATGTAGGGGTCCATATTAAATACATTAATTATTTGACTGGTGTTCATAGCGCCAAGTCTAGTAGAACACTGCCTTCGGGAGTTATTTCCCAATAGGTTTCATATTGATTTAGTGAGATTAGTGCAATACTCTCAGCCAATGGGTCGGCAAATGTACACTCTAAACGCACACTCCCCGTTCGTACTATACTCATATCCTGCATGCCAGACAAATCTAGTACAATGATACCTTGTTTTTTTAGCAAACATATCTTCGGTTATACCATTTTCAAATAGTTGCGAATCATGATCTAGGGTTTGCATGGTCAACTCATACAATGTTCTATAGGATTTATCAAAGGATAGATTGTAGAGTGGGATGCCGTTTTCTTTGCACACAAGAGATGAAAGTTCAAACATCTCGAATTTATGTGGGCATCCAGTCCATGAACCTATTGCACTGGCACTTTTTACAAATGCCAAAGTGAGTTTTGACGGAATTTCACCATTGATAAAGGATGAATCGGTGAAGGTGCGTGATCCCATGGCAATATGACGTTGATTGGTGATTGTATGAGGAATAAGTAGTTTAATATTATTTCCATTGGCTCTCAGTTTTTCCACTGCCAAAGCAACAGAACTCATGACCTGTTGTTTGCGTACATGAAGTACTACCGAGGTGAGGGAGAGACTTACATCAGGATTAACAGCAAGTTCTTTTCTTAATCTGAAATTGGATGGTGCAAGCGTCAGTTTTATATCCACTTTAACATTGGGTGGTAGCCACTGGGGTATATTAAATATTTCATGATATATTTTTCCAACTAGATGTAATTCACTAGTTGTAGCACTTTTAAGTGCATCTGCACTATCAGTATTAGTAATATATTCATATCCATTGGAGGTGCTTCTCAATTCCTTGTATGACTTGGGTGTCATCAGCATGAATTGCATATAGCTTGTATAATTTGAGAGATTGTTGCTTGTGCTCACCAGCGTGCCATTGATGTAGACACTGATTTGACGAAATAGATTATGTAATATACAATTTTCATAGGATATTCCATCGGCCCGAATTGGCATTGAATTATCGGATTTCCGGACTTTCATTTGTAAATCTATAAATGTCGAAGACATGTCCATAAAGTAGTCTTCATTGGAATAAATTTGAAAGTGGATATTATCGGAGAGGGGTTGTTGACGATAAAATTGTTCATAGTATCCATGCTTGACACTCACATCAAAATTTTCAGCATTGAATAGATTCAATGAGGCGGTGATTGAAGGTTAAGAATCCTTATGCGGTAGGTAGGACATCTTAGGAAAAGAAATCTAGTTTCGATCTAACAATTCTCTTCCTGGGGCTTCTTCTTATACTAGTGCTTACAGTACGTGTTGGCTTTTTCCTTCTTTTCTTTGACAGGGGTGATGTCTTTCATTTCCGACCTGAGTAGAGACTGATGAGTGATGCATTGTTTCTCGACCTTTTTAAACCTTTACCATTTTGTTTTAATCTCTCGCCAAGGGTTCACGCACTGGACCTAAGATTTTCCGTAGCACTTTTTTAAAAATCCTTGCCAGAGCCCCAATCGTATAGTGTAGTGGATGCAAAATCTGTCGCAGCCGGTACAAAATATTTTCTAGCCAGAGGTAGTGAAGAGCGAAACAGCTTAGCAAACCAACTGCCAAGACCATAGCCAGACATTGACGAGCGACCTTTGTAATAGTCCATTCCATTGCCCTGTTGTCTTGGGCCAAGAGTATTAACATAGCAGTCAATATCAGGACAAGTGAATACCACTTGTCTATTAGACATCTTGTTGTTGTTGTTGTTGAACAATAGGACGAAAATGGCATGTAATCACAGCCAAACCTTTTGAAATTGCTATGGGATCACCTAATTCAGTTCTTAGTGTTAACTGACAGAGTTCCAAATAGGAAGTGTTTACGGGAATATACTGAAGATGCTTTATATTGTAGTGGTGAATACGTTCTTGATTGGTTTTTCGTTGAAGAACTCGTAGGAGGGGAACATTTGAATTACCAACCCGAGATGTTTCCACAAATGAGGCGTAGAGAAATATTCAAGTGTCCGTGGAGAAGGCAGGCGGGTAGTCAGCAAAAATGAAATTAGTGTTTCCGGCACTTTTACCGTTGATTATATTGAGCTTAAAGCCAAGAACATCCTTTAGATTATCATTGAGAATAACCTTTTCATTAGCAATAGGTGAACTAATGTAGATCTTGCCCTCCTCCTTTGAATAGTTGAAATGAAAAGCTCCTTTTTTACGAGCGGAAATTCTTTTATTAATAGAACGACATAAATCATTCATACAGGTGAGTTCCCCGTAGGGTAATTCAATATATGGATAATCCATCTAATTGATCTTTTGAATTTGTTCTTGATGACTTGAGGATGATGGTGGCTGCCAATCATAGGGTCTAATTTTTATTTCATATTTACGATCTTTTCTCAGGATGTCGTAGGTATTTTCGAGAATACAGTCGACAAGAGCCACTTCATACGCGCCCTCGAATTTGATGGTGGGGGAGAGTTTCGTCCAAAAATCACTTGTTCTATTCAGGTCATTTTAGAGAGGATCCGAAACATTGGACATGAAAGTCACATAGAAATCATTGGGCATTGTTAATATTTTCAACACTGACCCAAGAATCAAAATCAGAGTTGTATCCTAGCCAGCGAACAAGCAACTGTCTCTTGCCCCTACGAGTAAGACTCTTTAATATCTTTTCAATTTGATAAATTTCACTAGTGTTTCCAACTTTTTGCAGTTTATATTCATAAAAACCGCCGAGAATTTCATCATCTTTGGTGTCTCGCAGTCGATATGTTGTGGGTTCGGTGTCCAGGATTTTGGACACTTTAAAAAGTTCAGTGCTCCATAAATAATTCCCCTTTTCAAAAATATTGGTGGTTCTATTAATTCGAACAGTATCACCAACATTGAATTTCTTCTTCACATTTTTTTTATTTTTCATCATTGGAGTATTGCTTTAGAAAAGCATCAAATGTATTTTCACTGCAATGAACTTCCCGAGGGCTTGAGTTGGACAGAGATCGATGAGGTCGATGGTTGTATATCTGCATGATTTTATCTAAATCATGAATAAAAGCAGATGTATTTTCAGTGTACAATATCTTGAAATTAATAGACGAATCGTTCTTATTAATCGTTCAGCCAATGCAGCCTTTATCGGGCTGTGACTATGATAAAGTGTTGTATTATAGTTCAATAGAACCTTTTGCACATGGGGATTAACAAATTCGCTACCACGATCCGATTGAATTTTTCTATAGCAATCCTGTTCAAGAATACTTTCAATGGCCTGAGCAACTTCAACACCTCTCTTTGACTGTAATGGAATGGCATAGGCATAGCGACTAAAAACACTGATTGCCACCAGAATATATTTGTAGGGTGCATTGTGACGCCGTTGAAATGCATCTAAAGTTAAAAGATCCGTTTGCATTATATGCAGAGGGGAAAAGGCTTTAGTTTGTCGATATTTTTTGCCACGAAGCCTGTGATTCCAATGCAGTGTGTAAGTCGGTTCATTCTCTAGATGCTCTTTTGCTTTTTTTAATGTGCTGTCAGAGACAACTTTAGAAAGCGTTTTGGGAGAACTTAAACTTCCCGCTTCACCAATATTTTCATAGACATGTTTCAGAACTTCATCCATTTTGAACGCAAACACGTAGCGTAATGTCCACTCCCCTTTTGCACACTGGAGGGTGAATCAATTCGTCTTCACTTTTGACTAGCAGCCACAGGTGTTCTAAAATCATTGCTGCTGCTGCTGCTAGTATTTTCAAGTATTGAATCTTCTTCTTTTTTAAATGATGTTGGTACTGGTGTTGTTGGAGGACTATATTCTCTTAGTTTCTTTAGAATTTGCTTATTGCCAATAAGACTTTTGGGAAAGTTTGATGCATTTAGAAAGGTGTATAGATTATTGTCAAATGATAAAAGTCCTTTACGATTCGTCACCATATCACAAATTAAATCAACTAGATTATAACTTTTTCCCTGAATTATAATTCGTTTCCCTGTGCTGTCGACTTGAACTTGATGATCATCATCATCACCACCACCAGTTTCCAACATGAGATATTTTCTTTTAATCTATTCTCAATAGGTCACTGGCAATAGGTTTCCAATTTTCGATAAAATTGAATTCAATTCCTTCTCCTTTGATTGCACTGCTGCTGCAGAATCTTGAGGAGATGATTCCTGTTTAGAGGGATCTGTGATAACGGTGACAGGGGCGGGTCTCTCACAATAAGGTCTATGTTTGTCCACACGTTGCAATGCATCTTGAAGTAAAAGCAGTTTTTTGTCATCGGCAATATTCTCATCATTAATGAATTTGCTTAGATTGTCTTCAAAATGTTCGACGGGCGAGAGGACAAGTTCAAATGGTGTCAATTTATAGGATTTAGCCATTCTCTAGAGAAAACTGTTTACAAGTCCAGCAATTATTGGCAGTAAAAGTGCGAAAAAGCTACCGCCCGCTTGAAGGAGACATTTTCTTTTAAAAGTTTGTCCCTTGTTCTTACAAGCCAAGTCGCGTACAGTAGAACGATGTTGCTTTGTCTGCTGTCTAACACCTTCTGGCAGTTGAACATTGCCCTCGGTTAAATTTAAATAAAGTTCAGATATTAGATTAATGAAATCATTGTCAACACCATGTTTGAGTATAGCCTTCCTGAGTGGAGGTTTTGAAGTGCCTAAAACGGAAAATAAATGCCGTTGTTCGTGTAGTTTCTTCAGTGTCATAATGTCAACTAATAGCCTTTTCTACTGTTCACCGGAAGATATACTGTAATTTTTTTGTCAAAAATGTCGGTGACTACACGTAGATCTTGGGTGTGCTCTGATTAAGATCCAGCAAAATGTAACCGTAGGGCTTATTAGTCGCCTGAGTGTACGCTGACAACAGAAATTTAGGGGCGCCTGGATATATTTGCTTATTGAGAGTTATTAGTGAGCTAGAATCACGAACAACTCGATAGATAATATAGATGGTGCAATTTAAAGCAAGGGTTCGCATACAATTGCTCTGATGAAACAGATTGTGTAGAACTAGGGTTATGGAAATCTGTTCATGATGAGAGTGAACGGTGAACAGTTTAGCATTTCCTGTGAGAACTGTTCAATTGATTCAGCCAAATCATCAATAATCAGCCACGAGTTCGGTTCAGTACTATTGAAAACATCAAGTCCCCGTATGAATTGTATTGGTATGGTTATGGCAATAGCTTTTATTTGATCGTCGGACTCCTGCCAAATACTATAGCAATAATAAATTTTCTTTGTTTTTTCCAAAAACATTTTCTGACAATTTTGAATTATTTTAGCTAAAAGTGTTGTTTTCCCCGACATTGATGGACCACACAGAAACTATCTGAAGGGTGTTTTAAATTGATACATACTGCTGCTGCTGCTGTTGACAACAGTCGGACTACAACTAACTGTAAATCATACGTGTCCAGTGAATAAGTAGTAGTAATAATTTTCCCATAGATCTATCTAGTACAAGAACAACAAAAACAATATTTCATGGTCATTTATTTGACATGAAAACTCTATCGATGTTCAACAAGAACAACGATAACACTTTATGTACAACATTTATTATAAAACACTTCTGTTCAAACATGAACAATAACAACAACAATAACACTTTATGTACAACATTTATTATAAAAACACTTTTGTTCATCAAGAACTACAACAATACTTTTTTTTCCACCATCACATTTTGTGCATTAGCACACACACACACTATTGTACAACAAAAAAAACACTTGGAACACTTGGAACATGAACTTTAAAAAAAAGCACAGTTGAACATTATGAATTTAAAAGGAGGATCCCCCCCTCCGGGGCCTTGGGGCCGAAGACCGGCCGCGGGCGGGACCCCCCACCCCCTGGGAGCCGTGGGACCGGCCGCGGGCAGGACCCCCTACCCCCCCGGAGCCGCGGAGCCGGCCGCGAGTGGGAACCCCACCCCCCGGGAGCCGCGGGGGCGAAACAGTACAATAGTCTTCGTCACTGCAGGTTAGGTTGGGTTAGCGGTGGTTAGGTTGGGTTAGGTTAGTTAATTCATGAGTGGTTAGTGGTTAGTTAATTTATGAAAGGTTGGTGGTTAGGTTGGGTTAGAGTCAAATTCAGGTTAATTTATCCAGACCAAGTTGATTGCGATAGTCTATGCATTCAACTCGGTCTGAAATAAGGTAGTGGCCATGAGGTAGCACACTTACACCATTCTCGAGCACATAGAATTTGTCGGATATACATGACATTGCATTTTTTCCACTCTTACAGTATAATTTTTATACTATAGAGAGCGGATTGCAAGCACTTGTGCTCTCGGCACTAGGCTACTTTCTACACAGTCTCTGTACACGCTCATGTTGAAATTGCTCTTTACAAAATGTGTAGGCACCCCTTTACACGCCTGCTTTACATCCCCATTATGTGTTTGTACGCAATAAACTTTAGGAACCGGGAACACAACACCCCCTGGATATCAAATCACTCCCCGTCTCTGATTTTAACATTAGTAGTTAGTTGGGGGCTTGACGTTTCACCAACTCGGGGTAGAGGGACGGATTCCAGTTGGTGAAACCCATCCGCGAGCTGATGTGTTCCCCATTTTCTAAATCTCCCAATAAATCCTCGGTTTTTACCTTTAACAGCAGAGAATCTGTATCCCCATCGTAAACTTGAACCTCCCCATCCCGTGGCCATTGCACCTTGTACACATTGTAAAAAACGACAACATGAGCTTTTTGGAAATTTCAAGTACTGAACTACCTCCTGCTACATTCTTGTTCAGTACCACATTTCTCTTTTTCCTATGTAGAAGAACCATGCCAGCCTCTATGCTCGTGAACGTTGTAAAATTGGGGTCGGCAATAATTCGTGCACACTCTTGAGGATCAGTCACGACGTCGCAGCGAGATCTGTTGCGTACGCTTTCACACATTTTGCCAAACGCTGAATTTAGCATGAGTTTGTACATTTCCTTCTCTACTTTACTGTCTGCCCAAGAGTGTTTATCAACAAAAGTGTCGATAAACGTTTTCAAATATGGTTTCTGATTGAATTGAAGGACCCTATGTATTTTGGTGATCTTGAAACCATTGTTCACCATCCAGTGCAAAAGCACATGGTAAACAACGATATTCACCTTAGGGTCCAAATCAGCAATCATTTTTTGCTTAGAGGGGGTCCAGTGCATCCCCATATCCTCAACCAATGATCGATTGTAGGGGTTCAGTGAGTTCCTGCTCACTGGTCGATTAATACAGGGAAAAACAAAATCTCTGACTGAATCGTGAAGCGCCAATGGAATGTGCCCGTCAATTTCAAAGAACCATCCTTGTGGCCCATTGTCCTCGATGGTGGTAATGTCGGGGAACTCACAAGGATTCTCAAGCCATTGATAGTTCCCACACGGCAAAGAGTAGTGAGACATTGCCGAGGGGTACAATGAGTTCATGTCCAAGAACACTGCATTTGACTTTGCACCGGTGTTGCTGTTTTGTCCGCTCTGATCGGTTGTCAAGACGCGATCCCCATGAAAAACATACCCCCCCCCCTCATTGATCTTTCTAGAAAAAGGTGTTGATCTACATCAGTTATTAGGCTTATTTCCTCCCTACTAATTTTTAAAATCAAGTCCATCACCAAATGTGGTGTGGGAAAATAGTAGCCTATATCTAGTCCGAACTCTGAATAGATTTGGTCAGTGTTCTTGCAGACTATGTCCAACAGAGTTAAAACGTCACTGGCCAAGTACTGTCTACAATAATCCCACCCATTTTTACAATTCCCCTTAGACCACACCTTCTTGGCAAACTCATAGTTCTCGGCTGTGCATTCACAGCTGGTGAGTGAATTGTAGGAAGCTTCAATTGGAGGTAGTTTCACCTCGCTTAACCGAGCGCCAGAACAGTAATAGTCGTATGCGTATACATCTTTACAGGTCAATAGGTCATACATTTCACTGTCTGGAAAGTGCTGTTTAAGCAAAGGAAAACTATCAAAATTGTCGCTTTTCTGCACTTGAATCAATTGCCTCAATGCCTTGGGGAAAAAACTAAAAGAATCTAAAAACCTGATTTTATTCCATAACGTATGCCCATTATTTACTACCTGCCATTTCAGCTCGAGAAGCAACAACTTCTCGGCCGATTCGGGAATGATGTTATAGGTAAATGAATTATTTACCCATGGACTATCTACTACCCCTACCTACCTGTGCATACGTGCCAGTGCTGGTAAAATAAATTTTAAATCATAATTTGAATTATGAATAAAAACTGGGATAAAAAACTGTTGGCTAACATTTAAGTTACACGATTGATGCGCTACCCCTCTAAAATTACTACCCCCAGAGGTTATTTCCTGCCACAAGTGATTGTGGTCTCTGACTTTCCTCCTCCCCCCTCTTTTCCCTCTAGTCTCCTTATCACCCTGTCCAAACTCCCCCTTACAAACCCAGCATATTTTTTGATTTTTAATCACGAGACGATCCTCTGTGAACAAAACCACAGGGTAATGCGTATTTCTCAAACGAGAAATAGCGCCATTAGCTCTACCAATTAATTTAGTAAGTGCCTTGATCATGCACTCTCCCTCATCCAGTGTTTCTACTATTTCTAACAACTGCATGGTGTTAGAATTGTCTCTTTGTGCGTGGGCATAGGACACTGCAATAGCTTGATGTTCTTTGATTCGGTTTGGAAATCGAGGATCGTTCACTTCCAACATTTTTGCCTCACAATCCGAGGAGATTTTATTGCACTGGAGGAGGGTGTTTTGGAAATTTTTGGAACGTAAAATGGCCCTATCCCCTGAAACCGTTTCCACTGACTGGTAGCCGTGCCGTCTACAATGCTTCATATGATTTTGCAACTTTAATTCTGTCCAAAATCGAGAGAGGCATGTCGGACAGTAGAAACATACCCCCCGCCCCTTTTTACCCTCCCTAAAACTCTACTGATGTCTGTCATTGGATTAAAATGGCCAATTGAATTGGCTAGGTCACTAGATGGTGGTGTGTACAACAGCCACCCCCTATGATGGTGGTGTGTACTGGGAACACCACCCCCTTCTTTTTTGAACGAACCCCATCTTCAAATTCAGTTTCATACTGAACCACAGTAACGCCGATATTTAAATGGGCAATGGCCCTTTCAAAAATATCAATAGACCTAAGCGTTACTGGGTATTTTCCCTCTAAACAAGTGAAATCTACAATAGGAAAATTGGACCCCTCCTTCCCATGTACAGCCCAGTGATCTAAATTCATCTTTGAGGCTTCATCTTTCAAAGGTCAGAAAGCTGACATGAGGAAAGCGTACTTGAAACATTTTTGAGCTGTTTCAAAACAAATTCGTTGGACACCTTTACATCCTTCTAGATTGTGATTATATTTTAAAACTGTACCCTTATCCCTATGCCCCCCTCTTCAAATAAAATCTTTCTTAAATTTACAAATATTAACGCTTAAATTTTCAACATAAAGAGCTACTGACCCGCTCCCATTTTCGTTATAATTCTCGAGATGCGCAATAATATGACCTATCCACTCGGAAATAGCACCCTCAAAATTCTCTAAATTTGGATAGATCACACGCATCTCGGTGTGTACATAATGGTGGTCAACTTCACTTTTTCCCTCATTTAAATAAAACACCTTTAAAACAATAGAAACCTTAATTGAATCCCTCCCCCCTCCCCACAACTGAATTTGGTTCTCCAGCAGTGCACGAATTCTATCTACATATTCATGCACAATTTCTACGGGGCCAAACACAAAATTACCACACAAAAGCGAATTAAATGGATCTCCAAAGGTTGCAGTGTAGACAACTATTGTATTTAAAATTGTGTTTGATAGCTGAAAGTCGGGAAATGTCGTAAACTGAATATTACCCCCCTCCTCCCCTTCCCCTCTTGTATATTATTATCAACACCTCCTCCTCCACCCCCTACCTCCTCCTCTTGTATACTATCAACACCCCTCCCCCACATTGTTCAATAATAGGGCTATGGGAAGCCACTTCATTCGATTGAAGTGGAACTATGTTATCGGGGGCTAGAGGAGGGTTCCATGCTAATTCCCAGGTAAAATCGTCTAAAAGCTGCAAGGTGTTTGGACTCAGCAAAGGTAAGTCCCCCTGCTCAACTGCGCTATAATCAACATTAAAAAAATCAGCTAAAAAGTCATCAATGTTGACTGGAATAAATTCAAGTGAATTAACGCTGACCTGCTGAGATATTTCATTGTTGTAAGGCCCCATAGGTGCGTCCTCTCCTTCTCCAACTGACGAGCAGGGGGAGATGGCGAGTATGGAACTAGAACAACCTATAAATGAAAAATAGCTTATTTTCATAGTGTCTAAATCACCCTATTTTTGAAAAATTGGATTATTATTTACATGTGCTTAGTAGCATTTGGTTTACTCCATATATCCTGAAAGTTCCAGCTAAATACAATCTAAAACATTACATAGTAGGTTTTGATTTTGTTCAAACAATCCCCTCAATTTCCACTATTTAAAGCCCCCCTCCGACCCGGCCCAGCGGGCCCCGCAGCGCTTCCCGTGGCGCTTGGTGGCCGCCCTCTCCCCTGTATACGATAATTGACCTGATTTAAAAAAGGGGGGAACAATTTTTCTTTTAATATCTTTGACAGGCTTTGACTGACTGATCGACTGATGAAATGAGTCGATTGTTGGAAGACCGAATCCTTAAAACTATAATATTCAATGGTGAAAAATAGCATTCTGCTTTGACTTAAAAGAATCTAGTCAATCTATGATCAGTAATTGACAACACTAGAAAGTAACGAAAAATATTATTATGAGATAGCGAAGAGATAGCAACAGTTTATGGCTACAGTGAGCCAGAGAAAATAGGAAAGATTAGAAAAAAGAGTGGTTTTCTTTGACAAGCAAAAAAATTACATTATATTTAGATATCTCTGAGGTAGGGGGGGGGTGCAGAGAAATTTAAAAAAATGGTTGGGGCGGCGGGGGGGGGGGGTTAATATTTTAATATCTCAGAGACACACACACACATTTACAGCGCGATGAAAAATGGGTTTGTTTTTTGCATATTTCTATAAGTTAGTTAAAAAAAATGCTCACATTTTTATATACCGGATGTAGTTGAGTGCCTGAAGCCGCTGGCGAAGCATGTTGGAGGGCAACCTCCTGACCTTGTGTAGGTGGGACAACGATGTCATGGGCTTGAGGGGCTGGAGCACTGGGGCTTGCCATCATGTGTGCAGCCGTCCAATCTCTTTTCAATTTTCTGACAGCGACATCAGGTTGAGCGACAGCTCGATGGTCATGGGCTTGCGTTGAGGATGTAGCTTGCGCAGGCAGCGTTGATCTTGAATAGCCAACCTCCCTTGCCCTCTTAGGTGGAGGGGGGCAATACATTCTTCATAATTGTTCTTAAAAGAAGAGAAAAAAGTTAGTATTGAATTAATTTTCCCCTTTTTCACAGAATAAAAAAATTAGTGCCCCTAGCCATAAATTTGTCAAGAAAGCATTTATCACAAAAAAGTCCCCCTCCTCGGCATTTTCAGTAAAGCAAAAGGTAAAATTTGCGAGAAATGGTCCTATTTTTACCATTTGGAATTTTGTTTTTTAATGTTTCTCGTCTATAGGCTTTAAAATAGAAAAAAGATTGTTAACCCAGCAGCTTATAGGCCTAAATTTACGATCTTTGATGTAAATGGTATTCTATTTACACATAATAAAGCTATCTTTTTCTTAGAAATCCCCTGCCCCTTACTCTTCACGCGAAGAAACAGTTTTTTTTTCACTTTACAATGATGGCGATAGAATTGAGGCATTGCCCCTTCCCCCTTTTTACATAATGTCCTAAAAAAATATTGTTAGACCATAATTTTGGAAATAAGTCGTTTCTCTACTTCCATACAGGTTGCATAGGCTTAGCTTAATTATCGCAATCTCTTTTTGCTTGAAACTAATTGAATTCGATGGGAAAAACAATCCTTTTTGATCTGTGAAACCTTTTGGTTAAACCGTAAACATAAGGATTGAGAAAGCGGATGTGCTTTAAAAGGGTGACAGCTAATTAAATCATTGCGGAAATGCTTATGTCAAACCAGAGTGACTTAAATGGAAACGGCTTATTAATAACTAAGGGATTGACAGAAAGTTGGCTGTCAAAAGGAGAGTTAAAAAACAAAGTTATTTCCAATGGAAGAATTAAAGTTGTAAACAGTGGGGGGTTTACATGGTAAAAAAGAGCATATTTTATAGTCTTCTAACGACTATAAAGATAGCATGGTGGAGTTTGCATTATTGTGGGAGGGGGGATTTACCTGAATATACTGGAGGGTGACCAAGGAAAATAATTTTATTTTGAAAATAAAAAATGAAAGTGTACTAAAACAGAACTCACATTGTAAATTGAGGTTGCCAAGGCTTCTAACTCATCAATAATTTCAGGTGCTCTATCCATTGTGTCTTGGAACTATATGATAATTTAATCAAAACGCATGTCCGTTATATACGAAATCCCAAGGGCGAATTGTTATGCAAAGGGAAAATCATATGTAAGCGACTCTCTGATTGGCCTAGAAGGAGATGTTACCAGCCCTCTGATTGGTTTAGAAGGATGCATGTACTTCCGGTTTCCTATTCCTGGATCAAAACATTCTCCCTAGCGTACACCTGGACAAATAACAACAACAAATCAATTGATCTTGAAAGAGGTGTCATTGACCCTGTCCCCGTTAGACTCAATAATCCAGCAATTGTTGATGTGAACTCTTGTTGACATCCAAGAAAACAAATTGACCTTGGAAATTTAGTTCCCCTAGATCAATACATTCCCCCTAGCGTACACCCGGACGAACAACAACAAATCCATTTCTCAGAAATTCACTTCCCCTTCGATTATGCAATCAATTTCTCGGAAATCAATTTCCCCTAGGGAGGCTATGCCCATATATGGTGTGGGGTTCAGACTGACAGCACAGGTGTTCTCCTTAGGGATTCTATGCCCATATAAGGAGTATCCCCAGTAGTTATAGATAGCTTTCTACTAATCTAGGAAGAAAACATCTGGAATTCTGAAATTTCTCGTTTTCTAATTTTTCAAACTTTTCTGATAAACAAGCCTTAGCCATACAAAAGTAGTGGCGGAAAATATTCTGAGCTATTCTAGAAACCTGCTGAAAATCTGTCGGTGAAAGGTTTTGCAGTAGAAAATGTCGAGTTTTTGAAATTGTATTACTAAGAAAAAAACATAATTTTTTTGGTCTTTTAAAATGTGAATTAAAGACTGAAAACCAACCCTATCACTAAATTGCCTTTCGGAGTGTGTACCTAGGCTTAGGCGGAAACGAACAGAATTCGGAAGAATTCTCTTTACTCTAGAATGCTGTAAAAATTCTTGTTGATTAATAAGGTTGGCGTGGTTTTTAGACAAATCAAAATAATTAAGAACAGACTTGGTCAAAAGCTCCCCGTAAGCTAGTCGTAAATAATTTCTGAGACCACACTGGCTAATCATGATTAAACATAAAATCGTGAAGAAAGGAAGAAAACGAGGACATTTAACAGCCAGTGAAAAAATTGAAAAATTATGCAAATATTTCGGTCAAGACCTCCGCTTGACCGTCCTCAGTGCAGAATAAAACTGAAAAAAGTATACAAACCAAACCTTAAAATAAAAAAAAACTATAATTGGACGACCCTTTCTTAGTAACGGTGAAAGGGTAACTGAATAAAAAAACACAAGTCTAAATCGCATTTCACAATTTCATTTTACTTAAAGCACTCTTAAAGGCTAATCGCTTTCCAGTTTGATTATTATCGGAGATTCTATTTGATTGCACAATATAGTATTGTGGATGTATGTAAAAACGACCAGAATGAATAATTTCGTCATAAATGGGACTTAGAAAAGTTTCTCCAGTGTCTCTATTGAGAGCTACCTTTTGGTTAATGTGCTTTTTTATTTCAACTGCCTCCCTGAAAACTTTCGTGAGACCTATAACGAGGACAACAATGGAGGTTTCGTCAAACAAAATGAAATGGTCTGGATTCTCATTCACATGTTGCGCCAAGGCTGAATCAAAAACCTCAGGCCTTTGGCGTAACCTCATGGCCTTGCTGATTGAGGACCTATGTTCAGATAACCTCTCCCCCAATTTCTGGTGGGTTCTACCAACATAAAAAAAGCCACAAGAACAAGTAATCCTATAAACAACACTACCCAAAATGGGGCTGATTTTATCTTTGCCGTTGTTGAAAAAGTTCTGTATAATATTTGAATTCTTAAAGGCGACATTAATTTATGTTTTTTTAGGATTTTTTTCAATTTGTCACTCAATTTTGGAATGTAGGGTAGAACAGTGAAAAGTTATTTATCATCCACCAATGGGACGGTATTTATTGGGGTTTGTGGATTTGATTCATTCTTTTCTACCTTTTTTTCGTCTTTTGTCTAGAATGGTCTCAAGTATTTTTATAGGGTAGTCATTGCAAAATAAAATGCCCTTAATATAGTTTAATTCTGAGACTATGACAAGGCCATGAGGTTACGCCAAAGGCCTGAGCTTTTTGATTCAGTCTTGGCACAAAATGTATATGAGAGTCCACACCATTTCATTTTGTTTGAAGAAACCTCCATTGTTGCCTCCGTTAAAGGTCTCACACAAGTTTTCAGGGAGGCAGTTGGAATAAAAAAGTACATTCACCAAAAGGTAGCTCTCAATAGAGACACTGGAGAAACTTTTCTGTCCCATTTATGACGAAATTATTAATTCTGATCGTATTTACATACATCCACAAAATTATATTGTTCAGTCAAATAGAATCTCCGATAATAGTGAAACTGGAAAGCGATTAACCTTTAAGAGTGCTTTACGTAAAATGAAGTTATGAAATACCATTTAGACTTATGTTTGTTATTCAGTTACCCTTTCACCGTTACTAAGGAAGGGTTGTCCAATTTTAGTTTTTGTTTTTATTTTAAGGTTTGGTTTTTATATTTTATCAGTTTTATTCTGCACTGAGGACGGTCAAGCGGAGGTCTTGACCGAAATATTTGCATAAATTTTCATTTTTTTCACTGGTTGTTAATTGTCCTCGTTTTCTTCCTTTCTTCACGATTTTATGTTTTATCATAGCCAGACATTGTAGTACGCTCCTTGTAATAGTCCAATCCATGACCTATTTGACGAGGACTCAGAGCACCAGCATAGCAGTCAATATCAGGACAGACAAATGGAATTCTTCTATTGTTCATCTTAGGCAGTGATGATGGGTCGAAAATAATATGTAGTCAGAGCCAAACCTTTTGATATTGCTAGAGGATCACCTAATTCAGTTCTGAGTGTTAACCGACAGAGTTCCAAATAGGAAGTGTTTGCGGGAATATAGTGAGATGCTTTGTATTGTAATGATGAATATGATCTTGATTGGTTTTTCGTTCAAGAAGTCGTAGAAGGGGGACATTACTATTGCCAACTATGGATGTTTCAACAATTGAGGCATAGAGAAATATACAAGTGTCTGAGGAGAAGGCTGGTGGATACTCAGCAAAAATAACATTAGTGTTTCCGGCACTTTTACCATTGATTATATTAAGTTTAAAGCCAAGAACATCTTTTAGATTATCATTGAGAATAACCTTTTCATTGGTAATGGGTGAACTAATGTAGATATTCCCCTCTTCCTTTGAATAGTTAAAATGAAAGGCTCCTTTCTTACGAGCGGAAATTCCTTTATTGAAAGAACGACACAAATCATTCATACAACTGAGTTCCTCGTATGGTAATTCAACATATAGATAATCCAACCAATTGATCTTTTGAATTTTATGTTATTCGCTAGCGGGTGGCTGCCAATCATAAGGTCTAATTTTTTTTTATCATATATGCGATCGTTTCTCAGGATATCATAGGTATTTTTGAGAATACAGTCGACAAGACAGACTTCATACGCGCCGTCGAATTTGATGGAGAAAGAGAGTTTCGTCCAAAAATTCTTTGTTTTATTCGAAACATTGTAGAGAGGGTCGGAGACGTTGGACATGAATGTTACATAACAATCATTGGCCATTGTTATTGTCTTCAACACCGATCCAAGAATCAAAATCAGAGTTGTATCCTAGCCAACAAACAAGTAACTGTTTCTTGCCTCTGTGAGTACGGCTCTTTAAATCTTTTCAATTTGATAGATTTCACTATTATTTTTAACTTTTTGTAGTTCATAATCATAAAAGCCGCCGAGCATCTCTTCATCTTTGGTGTTTCGTAGACGATAAGTTATGGGTTTGGTGTCTAGGATTTTCGCCACTTTAAAAACTTCAGTGGAACAAAAGTAATAGCCCTATTCAAAAACATTAGTTGTTCTATTAATTAGAACAGTATTACCTTCTATAAAAACCCTATATGCCTCCAGGGAATAACTTAAAACCCTTGCCCTGAGGGTAGTGGGGGAGTGTCCTCTTCAAAAACATATTTTCTATCTGGAAATCAACTACGCTGATCAAAATGGCTATCTCGAAATTATGTCTGGATGTGTTTGGAGGAATGATGGACGTGGGGGGGGGCTAGTTGCCCTCCAATCACTTTCGACTATTAGAAAGGGCACTAGCCACTACAATTTCTAATCGAATTAGCCCTTTTCGAAGTTTCTACGACAACACCTTCGATACGAAGTGCCTGTCGGAGAAAAAAAAACACATTGTGGCCACATCGTTCTTTACTTAGGCAGCGCTAGCGCACTGCCTATGATTAGTTGTTCTATTAATTCGAACAGTATCACCAACATTGAATTTTTTCTTCACAAGCATTTCATTGGAATATTGTTTGAGAAAAGTATCAAATGTATTATGATCAGAATGATAAACTTCCGTTGCGGTTGAGTTGGACAATGATCGATGGGGCTGTTGATTATAAATCAACATCATTTTATCTAAGCCATGCATAAAAGCAGCCGTATTTTTCAACGTACAGTATCTTAAAATTAAAAGTCGAATAGTTTTTATCAGTCGTTCGGCCAATGCAGCCTTTATAGGACTGTGACCATGATAGAGCATTGTATTATATTTTATTAATTAAAAAAAATTTTCACAGAATAAGATTTTCAAAGAAAAAGTAAAGAGCTCTATTAAGCAAAAAATGTGCAAAAATAAAATCAAATAATCTACCAAGCTCGAAACTACCACAAATCAGCATCGATAAATAAATGTAACCGAAAACAAGCAGAAATTACAATAAATAACTGAGTCAAACTCAAGACGAGCCGAAATTATCATAAGTCGGGCGCAAAACCCCTATGCTTTCACAAGGCGAGAACAAAATGTGCACTTTACTGAAAAAATATAAATGTTTTTACTTTTATAACTTTAATAAATCAAATAATTTTAACATTTTGATTACTAAATATCAGTATATGTGTATGAAACTGACAATGCACATTCATTTGTATTTTTTCAGTAAAGAGCAAATTTTGTTCTGGCCTTGGGAAGGCATAGGCGTTTTGCGCCCAACTTATGTTAATTTTCGCTCGTCTTGAGTTTCACTCGGTTATTTATTGTAATTTACTGTTCGTTTTGGGTTTCATTTATTTATTGATGCTGATTTGTGGTAGTTTCGAGCTTGGTAGATTATTTGATTTTATTTTTGCGCATTTTTTGCTCAATGGAGTTCTTTACTTTTCTTTGAAAAACTAATTTTGTGGAAAAAGTTATTTTAATTAACTTCTGTTCATTTTATATTGACATAGGAGTTTTAGTTTACAGTTTGCAGTTTTAGTTTAGAGTTTTAGTTTAAAGTTTTAGTTAGAGTTATAGTTTAGTTTAGTTTCAGTTAAGAGTTTTGGTTTAGATATTGGACTTTTAGTGTCGAGTCTTAGCCTAGAGTTTTAGTTAGAGTTTTAGTTTAGTTTACTTTCAGTTAAGAGTTTTAGTTTAGAGTCTTTGCATAGAGTTTTAGTTAGAGTTATAGTTTAGTTTATTTTTAGTTTAGCGTTGTTGTTTAGTTTTGGATAAGAGTTTTAGTTTAGAGATTAGAATTTTAGTTTGAGTTATAGTTTAGTTTAGTTTTAATTTAGAGTCTAGAGATTTAATTTAGAGAGTTAGCTTAGAGTTTTAGTTAGAGTTACAGTTCAGTTTTGTTTTAGTTAAGAGTTTTGGTTTAGACTTGTAGTTTAGTTTTAGTCAAGAGTTTTAGTTTAGAGTTGTAGTTTAGTTTTAGTTAAGAGTTTTAGTTTAGAGTATTAGCTTAGAGTCTTAGCTTAGAGTTTTAGTTAGAGTTATAATTTAGTTTAGTTTTAATTCAGAGTTTTAGTTTAGAGTCTTTGCATAGAGTTTTAGTTAGAGTTACAGTTTAGTTTAGTTTTAGTTAAGAATTTTAGTTTAGAGTTGTTGTTTAGTTTTAGATAAGAGTTTTATTTTAGAATTTGGAGTTTTAGTTAGAGTTATAGTTTAGTTTAGTTTTAGTTTAGAGTCTAGAGTTTTAATTTAGAGTGTTAGCTTAGAGTTTTAGTTAGAGTTATAGTTTAGTTTACTTTCAGTTAAGAGTTTTAGTTTACAGCTGTAGTTTAGTTTTAGTTAAGATTTTTAGTTTAGAGTTTTAGTTTAGGGTTTTAGCTTAAAGTTTTAGTTAGAGTTATAGTTTAGTTTAGTTTTAGTTAGAGTTGTAGTTTAGTTAAAAGTTCTAGTTTAGAGTTTTAGTTAGAGCTATAGTTTACTTTAGTTTTAGTTAAGAGTTTTAGTTTAGAGTTATAGTTCAGTTTTAGTTAAGAGTTTTAGTTTAGAGATTAGAGTATTATCTATTATTATTATTACTATTATATATCTATTAGTATTATTATTAGAGTTTTAGTTAGAGTTATAGTATAGTTTAGTTTTAGTTTAGAGTCTAGTTTTAACTAAACCTAAACTAAACTATACCTCTAAATAAAACTCTAAGCTAAGACTCTAAACACAAACTCTAAGCTAAAACCCTAAGCTAAAACTCTTAACTAAAACTAAACTAAACTATACCTCTAACTAAAACTCAAAGCTAAGACTCTAAACTAAAACTATAAACTCTAAACTAAAACTCTTAACTAAAACTAAACTACAACTCTTAACTAAAACTAAACTAAACTATAAATCTAACTAAAACTCTAAGCTAAGACTCTAAACTAAAACTCTTAACTAAAACTAAACTACAACTCTAAACTAAAACTCTTAACTGAAACTAAATTAAACTCTAACTCTAACTAAAACTCTAAGCTATGACTCTGAGCTAATGCTCTAAAGTCTAAACTAAAACTCTTAACTAAAACTAAACTATAACTCTAAATTAAAACTCTTGACTAAAACTAAACTAAATTATAACTCTAACTGAAACTCTAAGCTAAGACTCTAAACTAAAATTATAAACTCTAAACTAAAACTCTTAACTAAAACTACACTACAACTCTTAACTAAAACTAAACTAAACTATAAAATCTAACTAAAACTCTAAAGATAAGACTCTAAGCTAAAAACTCTAAACTAAAACCCTTAACTAAAACTACACTACAACTCTAAGATAAGATTCTACGGTAAAACTCGAAAGTAAAACTCTTAACTAAAACTAAACTACAGTATAACTCTAAACTAAAACACTTAGCTGAAACTAAACTAAACTATAAGTGTAACTAAAAACTCGAAGCTAAGACTCTAGGCTAAAATTCTAAGATAAAGCTCTTAACTAAAACTAAACTATAAATCTAAACTAAAACTCTTAACTGAAACTAAACTAAACTATAAGTGTAACTAAACACTCTAAGCTAAGACTCTAAGCTACAACTCTTAACTAAATTTAAACTAAACTATAACTCTAAACTAAAACTCTTAACTGAAAATAAACTAAACTATAAGTGTAACTAAAACACTCTAAGCTAAGACTCTAGGCTAAGACTCTAAGCTAAAGCTCTTAACTAAAACTAAACTAAACTATAACTCTAAACTAAAACTCTTAACTGAAACTAAACTAAACTATAAGTTTAACTAAAAACTCTAACCTAAGAATCTAGGCTAAAACTCTAAGCTAAAGCTCTTAACTAAAACTAAACTATAACTCTAAACTATCACTCTTAACTGAAAATAAACTAAACTATAAGTGTAACTAAAACACTCTAAGCTAAGACTCTAGGCTAAGACTCTAAGCTAAAGCTCTTAACTAAAACTAAACTAAACTATGACTCTAAACTAAAACTCTTAACTGAAACTAAACTAAACTATAAGTGTAACTAAAAACTCTAAGCTAAAACTCTAGGCTAAAACTCTATGCTAAAACTCTCAACTAAAACTAAACTAAACTATAACTCTAAACTAAAACTCTTAACTGAAACTAAACTAAACTATAAGTTTAACTAAAAACTCTAACCTAAGAATCTAGGCTAAAACTCTAAGCTAAAGCTCTTAACTAAAACTAAACTATAACTCTAAAATAAAACTCTTAACTGAAAATAAACTAAACTATAAGTGTAACTAAGAAACTCTAAGCTAAGACTCTAGGCTAAAACTCTAAGCTAAAGCTCTTAACTAAAACTAAACTAAACTATAACTCTAAACTAAAACTCTTAACTGAAACTAAACTAAACTATAAGTGTAACTAAAAACTCTTTGCTAAGACTCTAGGCTAAAGCTCTTAATTAAAACTAAACTAAACTATAACTCTAAACTAAAACTCTTAACTGAAACTAAACTAAACTATAAGTGTAACTAAACACTCTAAGCCAAAACTCTTAACTAAAACTAAACTAAACTATAACTCTAAACTAAAACTCTTAACTGAAACTAAACTAAATTATAAGTGTAACTATAAACTCTAAGCTAAGACTCTAGGCTAAAACTCTAAGCTAAAACTCTTAACTAAAACTAGACTAAACTATAACTCTAAACTAAAACTCTTAACTGAAACTATACTAAACTATAAGTGTAAGTAAAAACTCTAGGCTAAGACTCTAGACTAAAACTCTAAGCTAAACTCTTAACTAAAACTAAACTATAACTCTAAACTAAATTTATAAACTATAAACTAAAACTTTTAACTAAAACTAAACTACAGCTCTAAACTAAAACTCCTAACTAAAACTAAACTAAACTAGAACTCTAACTAAAACTCTAAGCTAAGACTCTAAACTAAAACTCTAAGCTAAGACTCTAAACTAAAACTAAACTAAAACAAGACTCTAAACTAAAACTCTAAACTCTAAACTAAAACTAAAAAAAAACATAAAAAAAAGTTAAATAATTTCGAAGTCCAAAAAAAAATTTAGTTCAATAAAAAAAAGTGCTACTACAAACAATATTTTTCTAATAGTAAAAGTCACAACTAACATTTCTATATCATTCTCATTTTGAACGTAGAAAATATTAAATGTGATTTTTTTTATGTTTTAAATATGTTACAAGTCATTCTAAGAGATGTAAAAAAAAAGTTAAAAAAAAATGTCAAAAAAATGGTCACTACAAATATTATTTTTCTAATAGTAAAAGTCGTGACAAACGTATCTATATCATTCCCATTTTGAAGTTGAAAATATTAAATGTGATTTTTTGTGTTTTAAGTATGTTTCATGTCATTCTAAGAGATGTAAAAAAAAGTTTAAAAAAAAACTGTCAAAAAAAAAAGTTGGTAGGGGTGGGGGGTTGGTTTGAGGGAGGAGGGGGAGGGTTTGGAAGGAGGGAGGAGGGACAGGGTTGAGGGATAGGGGTAGGACTTGGGGCCCAAGCATCAGAAGAAATTGTGTGTCTAGTATGCATCTCAAATCATCGTGGTGTGCATATTCTCATGATGATGCCATAAAAATGCCCCGAAACATGTCAATTTTAACACCTATCAAAAATCCAATTGATAAATTGAATGTGCTTGAACTTGTTCCAGTTCAATGGTATGAACTTGTTACGATATAGTGACGCTTAACATCAGTTGGGCAATGTCCCAGAAACAATACATTGGATGTATTTCTAAAATCTTAATATGTTTATGGCTTGTTGGTTCAGTCGATTAACGTGTCGTTCTTTTACCTTAGGAAATCACTGGTCTCACGTTCGATTCCTACATGAAACACAAATTTCATAAAAATCAATGGGAAGATACTTAGAATGTAAAAAATCATATCATTGGAAAAGAAAAATATCATCATTAGAGTACAATAAAATGACATCAATAAAAAACTATTAAAACAAAAATCCATATATCCATACCATAAAACATTCATACAAAAAAAACATTAAATAAAACACTAACCATACTGCCCCGTTGGAATGCAAGGGGAAAGCCCGGTTGGAATGATGACTGAAAAACCATATATCCATACAATAAAACATAATCATGCTACAATGAAGAATCATGTCCAACATTAAAACATCCATAACAGGCTGAAAAACCATTTAAAACGATAGATCCATACAATAAAATATCCATACAAAAAAACATTAAGTAAAACACCAACCATATAACAATACCATGAAAAAAAACCCATCTATGCATGAAAACAGTCATGACTTTTAACAGAAACATGATATTTAACACCAGTACAATGACCAATAAAAATCCATAAACATAACACATCCATAAACATAAAACATCCATATACCTGTCTTCTCTCTCTAATTCATACAGTAATGTCCTATCTGTCTGCTACCTTAGATTAACACAGAATGGGAGTACTGTCTGCTTGTATGGCGGGGGGACTGTCTCGTTGTAACTGTTATAGCTTTATGGGGAGACACCCTCGTTGTAAGCATTGTAGCTATATGGGGGACTGCCCACTTGTACGCATTGTAGCTACAGTAATGCCCCACCTGCCCGCTCTCTTTAATTGATATAGTAATTTGCTACCACCCTCGTACCTTTAATTGATACAGTAATTTGCTTCCACCCTCGTACCTTTAATTGTACCAATACTGCTACTCTCATTTGATTTGAAAATAGAAAGTTCTAGTTCACAGTTAGAGATTTAAAAGAGATCGTAGGGCAATTAGCCCACCAACATCACCACCCTCTTTCCACCCCGTGCCCTTTTTTGCCCTAACTTGAATGCTGTAAGAAAAGAAAATATTTTGAAAATAATTCGTTTTCAGTTAAGCGCCAATGACGTAGTAGGCTTTTGGTTTTTATTTCCAGTTAAGGAAGGGGACAATTTTAGGGGTCTTGAACAATTTTATGAAGAACTAATAAATTAAACTGGATATTTGATATATAATGATATTAATTGCTGAAAGCTCATCACTTCAAAATTTTACTGTAGTTTTAATGTTTATTTTCAATGTTAAGCACAAAAGAAAATATTTGTAAAGTAATTTGTTTTCAGTTAAGCACCATGACGCAGTAGGCTTTAGACTTTTACAGTGAGAGAAGGAAGCGATACACAAACTCTTGTGTGTAGTGATTTTTTCATAAGTTTAAAATTGCCTTTACTTTTCTTTGAAAAACTTCTTTTCGGAAAGTTTTTTTTTAACTAATTTCGAAAAAAACTTAACACCCTAAAAATTGGCGTCAAATTTAAATGAAAAGTACACCTTTGGGATCAGCATGGTAAAAACCGTGGATACGGGGATTACAATCCCCCACCTTGAAAAACAAGAAAAATCACTTTTTTGCATGGCTAGCACTGATCTGTCTAACATTTTTTTTTTTTTGCTTTTTCCAAGGATAGCGGCTTACCAAAACATCACAGAGAGAGGTTTAATCGCTGATTTAAAATATTTTTCACATATATAAGTGTCTTTTTTTTTATAAATTTAATCATCTGCAAGTGCCATAAGGCGCTAAAAACGGCACCTTTCGTCATTTCTCAAGGGGTGAGGCTATCGGGCTCTCAGAACATCTTAGACAGATGTGTAATAGCTCTTATAAAAGCTATTACTCATATATCCGTTCTTCCTACTTCATAGAGAGGTGTTTAATGGCTCATTTGAAAGCTATTGTTCATATGTACGTGTGTTTTTTTTTTTTTTTATCAGTTATCCCACCCGTAAGTGCCATACAGTATTAAAACGACACTTTTGGTGTTAATTCTTAAGTGGAAAAACTTGGAAGTATAAAAGGGTACCATTGTAATAAATACGGTCCAAAACCCTTAACTGAAGGTTCACAAGACCCGTCTCGAATACTCTCCCTCCCAACCCCCTTAGTTAGTTTCTTAAATCGTCAGCTCACCAGCAGGCTACTGCAACATTAGCAGGGCTAGCAGGCTACAACACCATCATAGAAAGATGTTAAATGGCTAATTTAAAAGCTATTTCTCAAATTTACGTGGTCTTTCTATATCGTTAGTTGGGTTTTAAAGGACGTATCTCCTTAATTGTAAATTTTCACAACCTTTTTTCAGAAATTTTCAGACAAATTTTTTATTTCCCATCCGATAACCGTAAGCAAAAACGGATTGAAACTAAAAATAAATATTAATCGGTTATCAGAGGGGAAACAAAAAAAAGTGTGACGATTAAATTTGTACTTTCCTTTTATTCGATCTATCCTGTATCGAGCTTACTACCCATTCAACGTGTGATAAGCATGTATGCCACTCCCTGAATTTTTTACTGAAACTAACCTCTGAATACAAGTCAAGGTAGCTACTGAATTTTGTCTACTGACGCCTCTGAAATAATTCAAGCAAAGGACTGAATGGTAAAGAAAAATAAAGAAGCGTTACTATATTCAATTAAAATTAAAAGTGTTCTTCATTAATGATTTCCTACCTTTTAAAACTGATTTTGAAAACTTTTCCCTCCCTTTTTCTCCACAGAACAATCGAGCTCCCAAAAAGATTGCAGTAAAATTCAAATAAGAAAAGAAAAAAAAATATTAACTCGCTTTTTCCTTTAAGGTATCCCAGATTACTTTGACTTCATCAAATATCCAAGGAAAAATCAAATCACTAGCACTTAGTTCAGGGGGAAAAATCCTTTTCCACAGGGGCGGAATTTACTATGGGTTAATTGCCCCTCTCAAACTATGGCTTGCCCCTTCCGACTGTATTTCAACCCCTCAGCTCGTCAGGTGAAATTTAGTTTCTTCAAAAATTTCTCATAACAAAGGTAATCCTGCATAATTAAAGAATCCACAGAAACGGGTCGGTTTTCACTGTCAATTTAACTTAATTTGGTGAAAGAAATCAAGAATTTTGCCCAAGAATTTTGCCCAAGTTACGCCACTGCTTTTACACTAGCCACTGCTCATTTATAACCACCCCCTGCAAGATTTTTTCTGGCGCCCGCTTTTCCTGTTTTTTTTCTTGTTTGTTCAATCTTTTTTAGAATAAATTTGTCAACTTGGTCAATTATTGACACCTTTGTCACATTCCCTCCCCCCAGGATTTTGATTATTGGCGCCCTTGTCACACTGTCTTTCCCCTGAGATTTCACTCTAGATCCGCCCCTGACTCCTAAAGCAAAATTATTAAATTAAGAGCATTTCAATTGCCATAGCTTCAATAAGTAGGTCTGTTATACATAATAATACTAATTCAGTTGGTTTCCCTAGCTTGGGAAAAGTTCCTCCTCCGTTTTTACTCAAATTGATTTTACTCAATTTCTAATCGTACCACGGACCAATATTTGTCTTTTATTCAAATAATTGTTTATCTAATGATGAACTTATAACCTCTTTGAATAATTTTAGGAGTAATCTTTGTACTATGAATCTTGATTTATTTCTTTTTTTTCTACTTGATAAGATAATTTTCACTCAGTATTTCCGTATTACTTCTACGAACATTAGTTGCAAAGAAGCATGGAGTCGGCTAGGTTGCAACATACGTTATTTCATTTTGTTGCAAGTCATCATAAGTTATTGCTCAATCACTAAAAGGTAGGTCACATTTTTTCATCTCTATCATAGGCAGCGCGCTAGCGCTGCCTAAGTAAAGAACGATGTAGGCACAATGTGTTTTTTTTTTGTTTTTTCTCCATACCCGGGCAATTCCTGAGTTTTCGAAGAAACTTCAAAAAGGGCCCATTCGATTGGAAATTGGAGTGGCTAGTGCCCTTTGTAATAGTCAAAAGTGATTGGAGGGCAACTAGCCCCCCCCCCACACCCATCATTCCCCCAAACACATTCAATCAAAATTTTGAGATAGCCATTTTGTTCAGCGTAGTTGATTTCCAGATAGAAAATATGTTTTTGAGGAGGACACTCCCCCAAAACCCTCAGGACAAGGGTTTTAAGTTATGCCCTGGGGGCATATAAGGTTTTTATAGAAAGCACTGTCGTAGAAACTTTAAAACAGATTCATTGGATTGGAAATTCAAAGGGCTAGTAACTTTTATAATAGTCGAAAGTGATTGGAGGGCAACTAGCCCCCCCCGCACATCATTCCCCCAAACACATTCAATCAAAATTTTGAGATAGCTATTTTGTTCAGCGTAGTTGATTTCCAGATAGAAAATATGTTTTAGAGGAGGACACTCCCCCACAACCCTCAGGGCAAGGGTTTTAAGTTATGCCCTTGGGGCATATAAGGTTTTTATAGAATGCGTTATCGTAAAAACTTCAAAAAATGCTCATTCGATTGGAAATTTAAAGAGCTAGTGCCCTTTTTAATAGTCAAAAGGGATTGGAGGGCAACTAGACCCCCCCCCCCCGCCCATCATTTCCCCAAACACATTCAATCAACATTTTGAGATAGCCATTTTGTTCAGCGTAGTTGATTTCCAGATAGAAAATATGTTTTCAAGGAGGACACTCCCCCATAGCCCTCAAGGCAAGGGTTTTAAGTTATGCCCTAGGGGCATATAAGGTTTTTAAAGAAGGCGTTGTCGTAGAAACTTCAAAAAAGCTCATTCGATTGGAAATTCAAAGGGCTAGTGCCCTTCTTAATAGTAGAAAGTGATTGGATGGCAACCCCCCTCTCACTCCCACCTTTTCCCCAAACACTCCCAATCAAAATTTTAAGATGGCCATTTTGTTCAACGTAGTCGAAAATTTTGGAAATTAGGTCTTTGAGGATGACAACCCCCACAGCCACAGAGAAAGTACAGGGCAACTAGCCCACTGCCCCCCACACCCATCATTGCTCCAAACACATCCAATAAAAATTCTGAGATAGCCATTGTGTTCAGCGTAGTTAATTTCCTGATAGAAAACACATTTTTGAGGAGGACACTCCCGCACAACCCTCAGGGCAAGGATTATAAGTTATGCCCTGGGGGTATATAAAGTTTTTATTGAAAGTGTTGTCGTAGAAACTTCAAAAGGGCTCATTCAATTGGAAATTGAAAGGCTAGTACCTTTTTTAATAGTTGAAAGTGATTGGATTGCGACTAACGCCGCTATCACGCCAACCATTTTCCCAAACATATCGAATTAAAATTTTGAGATATCCATTTTGTTGAAGATACTTGAAAGTTCTAGAAATTAGGTCTTTTAGGATGATAACCCCTTCAGAGCCCTCAGTGCAAGGAATGTAAGTTATGCCCTGTGGCATATAAAGTTTTTATTGAAACGCTGTCGTAGAAACTTCAAAAGAACTCATTCAATTGGAAATTGAAAGGGCTAGTGCCTTTTTTAATAGTTGAAAGTGATTAGATAGGGACTAAAGCCTCTCTTATGCCCACTATTTTCCAAAACAACTCAAATAAAGATTTTGAGATATCCATTTTGTTCAACGTAGTTGAACGTTATGGAAATTAGGTCTTTTAGCATAATAACCCCCTCAGAGCCTCAGTGCAAGGGTTGTAAGTTATGCCCTGGGGGCATATAAGGTTTATATAGAAAGTTGTTGCATAAGTCATAGGCAGCGCGATCGTGCTGCCTAAGTAAAGAACAGGGACACTCGAGAACGAGACAAGAAACGGGGACTAAGTAAAGAGGAGGACACTCCCCCACAACCCTTAGGGCAAGGGTTTTAAGTTATGCCCTGGGGGCATATAAGAACGATGTTGGCACAATGTATTATTTATTAATTTTTTCCTTTAGAGCAGGGCACTTCGTATCAAAGAAGTTGTCGTAGAATCCAATCATCCAATCAAAATTTTGAGATAGCCATTTTGTTCAGCGTAGTTGATTTCCAGATAGAAAAATATGTTCTTGAGGACAGTCCACCACAGTCCTCAGGGCACGGATTTTAAGTTATGCCCTGGGGGCATATAAGGTTTTTTATAGAAGGCGTTGTCGTAGAAACTTTAAAAAAGACTCATTCGATTGGAAATTCAAAGGGATAGTGCCCTTTTAAATAGTCGAAAGTGATTAGAGGGCAACTAACCCGCCTCTCACGCCCACCTTTTCCCCAAACACATCTAATCAAAACTTTGAGATAGCCATTTTATTCAACTTAGTTCTAAGTTCTGGAAATTAGGTCTTTGAGGATGGCAACCCCCTCACAGCCTTTTGAAATAGAAATTTTGTTCCACGCAGCTCAAAGTTTTGTAAATTATACCTTTGGGCAGGACACTCCCCCACAGTCTTCAAGGCAAGGGTTATAAGTTATGCCCTGGGGGCATATAAGGTTTTTATTGAAATCTTTGTCGTAGAAACTTGAAAAAGGGCTCATTCGATTGAAAATTCAAAGGGCTAGTGCCCTTTTTAATATTCGAAAGTGATTTGAAGGCAACTAAATCCATGTCACGCCCATCTTTTCTCCAAACACATCCAATCAATATTTTAGATAGCCATTTTATTCAACGTAGTTGAAAGTTTTGGAAATTAGGTCAGTAAGGGTGAAACCCCCTCCCACCCCACCCCAGCCATCAGGGCAAGGGTTGTAAGTTATGCCCCGGGGGCGTATAAGGTTTTTATTGAATGTGTAAAACTTCAAAAGGGCTCATTCAATTGGAAATTGAAAGGGCTAGTGCCTTTTTTATTAGTTGAAAGTGATGGAAGAGCGACTGACAACCCTCAAACGCCCACCATTTTCCCATACACATCCAATAAAAATTTTGAGATATCTATTTTGTTCAACGTAGTTGAAAGTTCTTGAAATTATGTCTTTTAGGATGATAACGCCTCAGAGCCCTCAGTGCAAGGGTTGTAAGTTATGCCCTGGGGGCATATAAAGTTTATATAGACAGTTGTTATAGAAATTTCAAAAAAGGGTCATTTGATTGGAAATTGAAATTGCCCTTTTTAATAGTCAAAATTGAGTGGAGAGTAATTAATCCCCCTCTTACCCCGACCATTTCCCCAAAAACCTTCAATGAAAGTTTAGAGATAGCCACTTTGCTGTACGTAGTTGAAAGTTCTGGAAATGATGTATTTAAGGAATACAAACCCCCCGGAGCCCCAAGGGCGAAGGTTGTAAGTTCTGCCATGGGGGCATAAAAGGTTTTTATAGATCTAGTCATCGTAAAACTTCAAAAGGGGCTCATTCAATTCGAAATTGAGAGGGCTAGTGCCCTTTGTAATAGTCGAAAGTGATTGGAGGGTAAATAACCCCCCTATAACGCCCACCATCCCTCCAAACACATCCAATCAAAATTTTCAGATAGCCATTTTGTTCAACGTAGTAGAAAGTTCTGGAAATTAGGTCTTTGAGAATGACAACCGCCCCCCCCCCATCATTCAGGGCAAGCGTTGTAAGTTATGCCCTGGGGACATATAAGATTTTTATTGAAAATTTTGTCGTAGAAACTTTAAAAGGGCTCATTTGATTGGAAATTGAAAGGGCTAGGGCCATTTTTAACAATTGAAAGTGATTAAAGACCACCCCTCTCATGCCCACCATTTCTCCAAACACATTCAATCAAAATTTTGAGATAACCATGTTCTTTAGCGTAGTTGAAAGCTCTGGAAATTCGGTCTTAGAGGATGACAACCATCCTAACAGACCTTAGGGTAAGGGTTGTAATTTATACCCTGGCGGCATATAAGGTGTTTATAGAAAGCGTTGTCGTTTCCAAAAGGGCTCATTCGATTGGAAATCGAAAGACCAAGTGCCCTTTTTAAAAGTCGAAAGTGATTGGAAGGCTTGACATTTTTATAGTAAAGATCGAAGTGGGTATAATGTATTATTTTTTGTTGTTATTGTTGTTTAGACCAGGGCGCTTCGTATCGAAGGAGTTGTCGTAGGAACTTCGAAAACGGCTCATTCGATTGAAAATAGAAAGGCCTGATGCCCTTTTTAATAGTCGAAAGTGATTTGAGGGCAACTAATCCCCCTTCCACTCCCACCCACCCACGCCAACCCTCCCATTTATGCTCTTAAAATGTAACCAAATCAAAATAGCGTAAGTGTATCCAATCTATCAAAGACAGTAAACAGATTTCTTTGCGAATAGTATCAAGTTTTTCATTTTGAGGTCAACTAGAGGAATTATGAAACTAAATTAAACAGCACTATTTGTGTCCAGATTTTTAAAACGGTGTATGTTGGTAAAAATTACTGAAAATTTTTCTCCAGCATACAAATAGCAGGCAAAACTATAAAGTCTTAAAAAAAGAAAAGATTTAAAGTAATATTTTCTTTTTCCTTGAAAAGACTATGTCAATATAAAACGAACAAAAATTAATTAAAAAAACTTGTTCCACAAAATAAGTTTGTCAAAAAAAAGTGAAGAACTCAAAAGGAAAAGGAAAAAGGAACGTAAAGGAAAGAAAAAGTAAAGAAAGAAACAAAAACTAAGCAAAAATAAAATAAAATAATCTACCACTACCAAAAATCAGCATCGAAAAATAAATGAAAAGCAAAACGAACAGAAATTACAATAATTAACCAAGTCAAACTCAAAACGAGCACAAATTAACATAAGTTGGGTCAAAAATTAACATAAGTTGGGTGCAAAACCCCTATGCCTTCCCAAGACCAGAACAAAATTTCCACTTTACTGAAAAAGTACAAATAAATTTGCATTGTCAGTTTAATATACATATACTGATATTTAGTAATCAAAATTTTAATATAATTTGATTTATTAAAGTTATAAAAGTAAAAACATTTTTATTTTTTCAGTAAAGTGCAAATTTTGTTCTGATCTTGGGAAGGCATAGGGGTTTTGCATCCAACTTATGTTAATTTTTGCTTGTTTTGAGTTTGACTCGGTTAATTATTGTAATTTCTGTTCGTTTTGCTTTTCATTTATTTTTCGATGCTGATTTGTGGTAGTTCACGCTTGGTAGATTATTTGATTTTATTTTTGCTCATTTTTGTTTAACGGAGTTCTTTACTTTTCTTTGAAAAACTTATTTTGTGTAAATTTTTTTTTTAATTAATCAAAATGAAAACCACAGATGAAAGCTTTAAACAGTGAAAATCTCAGAGGAGCCGCATGATTTGCTGTGAAACACATACTACAACAATTTTTCAGACTCCCAGTGACATTTTTATGGTGAGAGAGCTCACAAGTTTTAGATCATTTTAAAATATCTTTACAACAGGGACAAATCCTTTTTTTTTTACAGTGAAAAGACCAAAAAAAATATCTCTGGATATATCGGCCACATATTCAGTCACTGTCTTCAGAAGATAAGGTGGTTACTTTGGGTTCCGAAGATTTTACCCCAATAATTTCCTCCGTAGGGGATCCTCCCTAATTTCTCCCCCCCCCCGTGATTTTCCCCCCTAGGAGATTCCCCCATCATTTCCCCCGCTGAAAATTCTCCCCTCCCCCCTCTCAGAAACAATCGCCACCGGAGACTCAGAGTTATTTGCATCGGATGACGCTCATGGCTCGAAATTTTTTTCAAAATTCTTCTGTTTCTCGTCGGCCTAAAATATAAGAGCGAGTGGAGTACACTTTTTAGTAGTCCAGTAAATAGTTGGTTATACACGGTTAAAACGCTACACTTTAAAACTAATATCTCTTGCAATAAGCCTCAAGTACTCCAGCGTCCCGACGTTCCCGTAGTTTCCCATCTGTCGTAGAATTCTGGCATTTAAATCCACATACTTTTCTTAATTGGTTCACTGGATTGTCCCGCATTTGCTTCAATCACAACCGCCATGTTAAGTGCTTATTCGCGCTTGAGGAAGTCCAAGAACTTCCAAAAGCTAGGGTGATGAGCCAAAACTAAAGACTGCAATCTTCTATGATAACCCTCAACATTGTTGTTTGTCCTGGGGAGTTCATCTTTCGCTCTGTCGAAATTTATTCCAGGCACGGGGCGGAAAGTTGCAAGGTACTCTCCTACTTCCACGTATTCTACCGATATAGTTATCTTCAAAGTAGGTGACGATCGGCCCAAACAGATTGTCGATTTGAAATATTCCATTATTTTACTAAACTTTACGTACTTCTGATGTGACATGAAAAAAATGAACTGACCCAGTATGGCACAGCTCGGGAACCCAAATAGCTTTCGAATGGAATAATCCGGGGTGGTTAACCGTTAGGACATATTAATTATGGGATTTCATTAAGAAGACTAAGGGATTAAATTAAGTGATTTCAATTTCAGCCTCAAGGTCTCACGAACCTTGTTGAGCTAGAAGGGCTGGAATCTCCTACGGGAGGAAATTTCCAGGGAGGGGGGAATGTCCTACAGGGGGAAATTTCCGTTGGGAATCTCCTACGGGGGGGATTTCCGGGAGGGGAAATCTCCTACGGGGGGAAATTTTCAAGGGGGGGGATCTCCTATGGGGAGAAATTCCCAGGGGGGATTTTCTGGGGGGATAAATCTCCTAGACCCGGCTACTGTATATGTGACCAAAATATTCTCGATTTTGTTGTTGTTGTTTCACTATCAAATAAAAAAATTTGTCCCTGTTTAGCTGTTATTTGTGTGCCATGGAAAGGCAGTGTGGTCTTCGAAAATACCTAGATATCTTTTGTTTGCTATACTGTTATTTTAACCCTTTCGGTCACTGTGCCCTCACTGAGGACATACTCTAAATGCCTCATTTTTAAAAATCCGTTAGATGGTGCCACTATATATTTAGGCTCCATACTCACCGATGTTCAAAACACAAGTGGTACAGTTTTCATCAAAATTACGTCAAATTTCAATTTGTTGTGGTTTTTGAAGTTGAATTTCAATTTTGTGCCAGGAAGTGGATGTATCAGGTATGATTATTTCGGTTCTATTGCAGTTATGTGAAAATAATCATGTAAACAATTACTCATTTTTTTGTTCTTTACATCCAGAATCATCTATTGGTACTTATTCTTGGCCATAAAATCTACATACAGAGGTCACTGTATTTTTCAAAGTCTTATGTTCTTGTCAGAGGACAGTGACTTGTGCTTCACTTTTCATCTGATTTGTCTGTTTTTGGTAATATTATTGCTGGAAGATTCTTCTTTTTATTTTGTTGTTTTCTTTGTTCGTTTTTAGTGGTTTATTTTTCTGTGTTTGTACATACTTTCTAGACTTTTTCCTGGTTCATCTGGTGTGCGTTCAACAAGAATAGTCCGGTATAAGGATATTATAAAGGTGTTGAACGAGATAGATTCTGATTTGTCAGAGCTTTCTGACTTGCCAAACTTGGATGATAAATAGGAGGATTAGACTCCAACAAACGTGCGAAACCAGAGTGATGATGCTGAAACGTTATCAGAAAGTGCTTATGAAAAAGATGCTGTACCAATAGCACAGCAGCATCAAATCTAAAGACACCTTGACTGATCTGGAAAAGCACTTCTTTCAGAATAGATATCCTAGATTGTGGAGTAAGTCTACAGCTAATTGGACGAGAAGAGCCTTTGGAATTCTTCAATGAGTATTTTGATTCGAACTTTCATGAATTTGCGGCAGAACAAACTAACTCACACTCTGTTTAAGAAACAGGAACGAGTATCAGTACTACTGCTACAAAAATAAAAAAAAATCATTAGAATTGACATTGCTATGAATTCCTTCACGTATCCCAGATATTGCTTGTATTGGAGCAGCCAAACTTGCGTGTTGCTTATAGCTGACGCCTTAAATTTCAACGGATTTTACGACTTCAAAACTTCTTTCACTTGGTCGACACAAGTGTCAATTATCCCCTAATTGGTTGTAGAAGGTGCGACCTAGACCAAGTCCTGCAAAAAAATAAGAATATCAGGTCTTCTGAATACATTTCACTTGATGAGCAAATGGTTCCTTACACTTGAGCCTTCAACATAAAGCAGCATATATGTGGCACACCAGCCCCACGGGGTAAAAAGATCTTCATACTCTGCTAAAGTAACAGCGTAATCCTGACCGTCGATGTCTATTAGGGTAAGAAGAGTATCATTACTGACGAACAGAAGGGGCCTGGATTAGGCCCAGGTATGGTTCTAGCCTTGGCAAATTGTGTGGATCTCATTCCTTATATGAAACTTTTTTTTAATGAAACTTCTATGAAAATTATATGAAACTTCTTTACAAGTATACCTCTGCTACAAGAACTGGAAAAAAAGGATTCTTACTGAACAGGCACCATTAGAGATCAAGAGTACCACAGGGTACATGGTGCAAAGCTCGACTCTGATACAAATCCCAAGATAGGAGGAGAGGATTTTGCCATTAATTAGCAAGTGACGTTTTGTGTCTGGTGAAGTTAATGAACAACAGATCAGTCATAATTGCCGTATATATTATAGGAAGTAGGAAAGTAAAGATATGGTGCAAAATCAACGAGACTGAAGAACCGGTAAGGCAACCGAACGCTATTGCAGTGTATAACCAGTCTATGGGCAGAGTCCATAAACTTGACCAAATGGTTTCGTATTGTCGAATCTTCATTTAGTCCAGGAAGTGGATACTGCGGCTTGTGTTTCACATGATCGACCGGGGGGTAGTTAAAAGCTGGCTTGAATACACCCAACTTAAAAAGGTTACAGGTCCAAGAACTCTAAGGACTCCCTCAGTTTCTGTCTAGAAGTGGCCAAGTCTCTAAAAATGAGCAAAGAGGTGATCCCATAAGAAGTGAGAGCCACGTCCAGTCCACTTGACCAGCCTAGTCCGGATGAGTAAATCAATGACCCTTCTGTTGATGGGCCGTCCCAAAAGAGGATGGCGAAATTTCGAAGTCTATGCTTTGTCGTAAAAGGTGACGTTTTCACCCATTGACTTGAAAAAGAAAAACTTCAAAATAGGTACAAAAATGCCTCTCACTTCATGAAAACCCACTTCAGCCACGACAAATGCAAGGTCCCGTTATGCTTGGAAGAAGCCATATACTGCTTTGTAAAATTTCACACTCCTAAACAAAGACAGTAAAATGATATAAGAATTTATTTAGATGAGATAAGGACGCATTTTGTAGTCTTAGTTTTTCAGTCTTGTAGTCTTGGTTCACTTATTTTTGTAGATATAGTATATGAATACATAAATAGTGTCATTTTGTCCTCAGACAAGTACATTCAAAATCGGGCACAACGACAGATGTAAACATTCTGAGAAAAATACAGTATCATCTTGGGGTGACAGAAGTCATAAAACAGTACGCTAGTTGTATAATTTTCACCCTTTCCAACTAAGTTGGTGACTGGAAGGGTTAACATTCCATATTTTTACATTCTATTGGTTTATTTTTTTTATTCCTCCTTTTCAGATGATTTGGGTGAGCTATTAATACATTGAATTGAAAGCTTAAAGAAACCTTATGCAAAAATTTAAACATGAAGTTTTTTTAAAGTACCTTAACAATTCCGAAAATATAGCAATAGAATAACATCTTTTATATTAGTCAGTAAAAAAAGTAAAAGTAAAAAAGTAAAAGATAAAGTAAATAAAAATTAAAAATTAAAAAGTTGTGATTAAAGTAAAAAGTAAAGTTGAAACTTAAAACGAACAATAAGTGCTGTTTTACGGTTTATCGAAATATTTTCGAAAAACTGTTGTGAATACACAAGCTCGGGATATCTCCTTTTGTTTGTAGAATTATGAAAGCTTGCGCTTAAGTGAAAAAAAAAACAGTATAAAGAGGAAAAAAACCCTTAAAAGGCTCACAGAAAATAGAGGACTAATCTATAAAGCTATTAATAGTCTTTTACTAGTCAAGAATTAAAAAAATTCTACTATGCAACTTTAAATTTTTTAGAAAATGTAAGTATGCTTAGTTTTCAGTGAAGTACAATTTTTTTCAAAATTCTGAAAACCGAGGGATGTGTAACAAGAAAGTTGCTTTAATCAGCTTCTCCAAAACATGTTCAAGTTTCAATTTTGCTATTTATTTTCATTAAAAAAATTGTTTTCTTAGCGATAATTTTGCTTCTTCTTAAGTTTCAAAAATATAGAAAATGAAGCTTATAGAAAAATGTTTCTTCAAACTTAGGCAAAGACAGTCGCATTCACCTTCTGTATTCTAAAATAGTAGCCGCATATAGCCACAGTTTCAGTTAGGTGATGTTGCAGTTAGAAGTAGTTAAAGTTGCTTGCAGTGGCAGTGGCAGTTTCAGGTTGTTGCAATAGTAGTTTCTAGTAGTTGCAATTGCAAGTAGTCAATATAACTTCGTCAAGTGTTTGTAGTCGCAGTCGTTATTAGCTGTAAGTAGTTGCAGACCCAAATAGCTGTTGCAGTCAAAGTTGCAAACACCTTCTCTATTCTAAAGTAGAAGTAGAAAATAGACACAAATACAGTTAAAAGATGTCACTGTTGGAAGCAGCTAATATCACAATTACGATCAGCCACAATCGTATATAGCCAAAGTCGCAGTTCTAAGTTATGGAAGAAGCAGTTACAAGTAGTCGCAGTCGTAAGCAGTCAAAGTCAGTGCGTCATATCTCCGTAGTTACCGTCGCTAGTAGTTTTAAGTGGCTGCTGACCTAAGTAGTTGTTGCAGTCGAAGTCACATGTAGTCACGTTCAAGGTTTCCAGTAGTCATAGTCGCACTGACAGGCAGTTGGAGTGACAAACAGTCGCCGTTTCTCGCAGTCAAAAGTGGGCACAAGTGTTAGTAGAGGTAGGAATTTTTGTTAGAAGTGCCATTCACTCAGATTAAATTCCTTGTAGTCCAGTAAAACTACGAAAAGGCCAAGTAAAAAAAGGCCAAACCTCCGCATTTGAGCAACAGAAATGTTTTTGGCATCAAAATATTCAAAAGAATTTGCTAAATAAGTTATTCAAAATCGGTCAAAAGCAACCCCGCAGAAATACCCTTTTTCAGGAAAAAGAGCTGGAAAAAAAGGAGGGGGGAATCTTGAATAAAAAATTGTGGAATATTTTCTTAATTGGAAAGTCATTTCCTATTCATTCAAGCTCGATGAGACTGAAAATGAAATTGGAAATAAAAAATAGTTTTACTTTGTACCCTATTTCCACCTTAGAAGATGTCAAAAGGAGTAAAAATACCATTCTGAAATTATAGAATATAATTCATAATTGTAAAAATATTTAATTAGAAGGTCGTTTTCTATTTATTCAAGTCCGGGGAGAAAGAAAATGAAATCAGAATTGGAAGATTCCATAACTTAGTACCCTATTTCCACCCTAAGCAAGATCAGAGGGTGATGAAATCAAATAAAAATTCTGACTTTCTTCCCCTTCTGACCTTGCTTTGATGGGGTATGAAAAAATTGGGTACTAAGGGGTGAAATTTTCTAATTATGATGTCATTTTAGATATCCCTCCCCCAAGAGACGACGAAGTAATAGGAGACAAGAGAATATTGTAGAAATTTTAATTCGAGATCTCCTCCCCCTTTCCCCTCTTTTCCTTGAAAAAATGGATATTTTTGCATAGACGATTTTAGATATATTTCTAAGCAAATTTTTCTGAATAGTTTGGTGACAAAAAAAAATTTTGTTTCCCAAGTGCCTGGTCAAAACTGTATTTTTACTCAACTACTGTTATTTATCGTGATTAATTAAAAAAAACTTTCCGAAATAATCAGTTTTTCAAAGAAAAAAAAGGCCATTTTAAACTTAAGCTCAGCAAATACAATTACCTTTTAAAATTCAAACTTAAAACGACCAGAAATTACTATTAAAGAATAAATGAAACCCAAAACGAACAGAAATTAAATAAACAATCATAGCAAAAACATACAACAAGTAATGATATAAATGAATAAATAAATCTTAAAGCGAGTAATGCTTAGATTGAATATGAAAAGCAAGCTTAAGACGAAAAAAATATTTTCCTATTGACGTACAAATGAAACTTAAAACGAACAGAAATTAAATCTTAAAACGAGTGAAACTTAAATTGAATGTGCAAATTAAGCTTGAAACAATCAAAAATCACCACAAACAAGAGTTTGGGTATGACCTCCTTCTCTCACTGTAAAATTCTAAAACCTACTGCGTCATTGGCGCTTTACTGAAAACCAATTTTGTGACAAATATTTTCTTTTGTACTTATCTCTGAAATTAAACATTAAAATTATAGTAACATTTTGAACTGACGAGCTTTCAGCAATTAATATCATTATACATCAAATATTCAATTTAATTTATTAGCTCTTTTAAAGTTGTTAAAGACGAATATAGTTTCCCTACAAACAAGTGATTGGATACTGCCTCCTTTCCTAACTGTAAATAAAAACCAAAAGCCTACTGCGTCATTGGCGCTTATCTGAAAACGGATTATATTACAAATACTTTCTTTTCCAGTTCTTACAGCATTGAAAATAAAAATACAATTACAGCGAAATAAATTCTTGAACTGATGGATCTTTCAACAATTATTATCATTATACATCAAATATTCAATTTGATGTTGTTAATACTTTCCAAGACTGTTCAAGACACATACAGTTTTCAGTAAAGCGCCAATGACGCAGTAGGTTTTAGACTTTTCCAGTGAAAGAAGGAGGTCATACCCAAACTCTTGTTTGTGGTGGTGATATTTGATTGTTTCAAGCTTAATTTGCAAATTCAATTTAAGTTTCACTCGTTTTAAGATTTTTTTTTATTAATTTACATTAATATCTATTGTATGTTTGTTTGCATTGATTGTTTATTTAATTTCTGTTCGTTTTAAGTTTCATTTGTGCGTCAATAGGAAAATATTTTTTTCGTATTAAGCTTGATTTTCATATTCAATCTAAGCATTACTTGCTTTAAAGTCTATTTATTCATTTATATCATTACTTGTTGTATGTTTTTGCTATGATTGTTTATTTAATTTCTGTTCGTTTTGGGTTCCATTTATTTTTTAATAGTAATTTCTGGTCGTTTTGAGTTTGAATTTTAAAAGCTATTTGTAATTGCTGAGCTTAAGTTTAAAATGGCCTTAACTTTTCTTTGAAAAACTTCTTTTTCTGAAAGTTTTTTTTTAATTAGTCTTTGTTCGTTTTTGATTGCAAAAAGTTTCAAGTTTTTCAAAATACCTTATTTCAAATCAAACTTAAAAAAAAGATCAAATATTCATCAAAGTAACGAAACTGGTATCAAAGTAACAATATCAAATTAAAAAAATGTGTTTGTGTCAACCTCAGAGTTTTTATTATCTGATGTTTGAACTATTTCTAACAAAATTGCTATCTCAAAATTTTTATTGGATGGGTTTGGGGAAAAAGGGTGTGGGGGGACTAGATTAAGCTTCAGTCTCTTTTGACTCTTTAAAAGTGAACTAGAACTTTCTATTTTCAATCAAATGAGCCCTCTCTGAAGTTTATACGAGTATCCCTTCTATAAAAACCCTATAAATCCCCAGAGTATAACTTACAACGGGTGTCCCTCAGCCCTGGGAGGTTGTGTCGACCCTGGAGTTTCAATATCTGATGGTTGAACTATTTTTAACAAAATGGTCACCTGAAATTCTTATAGGATGGGCTTATCCATCCGATACGCCCAAAGGCGTGGAGGGTGGGAGGGGCTAGTTGCCCTCCGATTTTTTTCACTCTGAGAAAATGAACTACAACTTTTAATTTCCATTCAAATGAACCCTCTCTGAAGTTTATACGAATATGCCCCCAGAGCAATACTTACAACGCCTGCCCCGGCCCTGGGGGGGGTGTCTACACAGGAGTTTTTATTATCTGACCTTTGAACTATTTTTAATGAAATGACCATACGTAAAGGAGTTTTGTTATATGATCTTTGAACTATTTTTAACAAAATGGCCGCCTCAAACGTTTTATCAGATGTATTTGGGGGAAAAGGGCTAGGGGGGCCAGTTGCCCTCGGATCACTTTTGACTCCTAAAAAGGGCTGGATTTCAATATCAAATGAGCCCTCTCGGAAGTTTATACGAGCATCCCTTTCATACGAACAATATATGCCCCAGGGCATAACTTACAACGCCTGCCCCCGGGCCCCGGGGGGTTGTGACGACACCTGAGTTTTGTTATCTGGCTTTTGAGAAATTTTTAACTTAATGCCTATCTCAAAAGTTTTATTGGATGCATTTGGGGAAAGGGGCGTGGGGGGCTAGTTGCCCTCCAATATCTTTTGACTCGAAAATACTTAACTATAACTTTCAATTTCCAATCAAATTAGCCATCTCTGAGTTTTTTACGAGCATCCCTTCACTAAGAGCCATATATTCCCCAAGGGCACAACTTAGAACACCTGCCATCGGGCCCTGGGGGCTGTGTTGACCCCTGAGTTTTCGTTATATGGTCCTTGAACTATTTAAAAAAAGATATCTCAAAGTTCTTATCGGATGGGTTTGAGGAAAAAATGGCATGGAGGGGGGGGGGGATAGGTGCCCTCCAATCTCTTTTGACTCTTAAAAAGTGAACTACAACTTTCAATTTCCAATCAAATGATACCTCTTTAAAGTTAATACGAGCATCCCTTCCATAAGACCCATTTATGGCCCCAGGGTATTACTTACAACGCCTGCCCCCGGGCCCTGGTGGGTTGTGTCAACACCAGAATTTTTGTTGCATAATATTTGAACTATTTTTAACAAAATAGCTATCTTAAAATTTTTATTGGATGCATTTGGGAAAATAGGGTTTAGGGGGGAGGGAAGCTGGTTACCCTCCAATATCTTTTGACGCTTAAAAAGTGAACTAGAACTTTCCATTTCCAATCAAATGACCCCTCTCTGAAATTTATACGACAATGTTGTCTATAAAAAAACCTTATATGCCGCCTGGGCATAACTTACAACCCTTGCCCTGAGGGCTGTGGGGGATTTTTCATCCTCAAAGACCTAATTTCCAGAACTTAAAACTACGTTTAATAAAAAAGCTGTCTCAAAATTTTGATTGGATGTGTTTGGGGAAAAAGTGGGCGTGGAGGGGGGTAGTTGCCCTCAAATCCCTTTCGACTATTAAAAAGGGCACTAGCCCTTAAAATTTCCAATCGAATAAGCCTTTTTTGAAGTTTCTACAACAACGCCTTCTATAAAAACCTTATATGCCCCCAGGGCATAACTTAAAACCCTTACCCTAAGGGTTGTGGGGGAGTATCCTCCTCAAAAACATACTTTCTATCTGGAAATCAACTACGCAGAACAAAATGGCTACCTCAAAATTTTGATTGGATGTGTTTGGGGGAATGGTGGGCGTGGAGGGGGCTAGTTGCCCTCCAATCCCTTTCGACTATTAAAAAGGGCACTAGCCCTTAAAATTTCCAATCGAATAAGCCTTTTTTGAAGTTTCTATGACAACGCCTTCTATAAAAACCTTATATGCCCCCAGGGCATAACTTAAAACCCTTACCCTAAGGGTTGTGGGGGAGTATCCTCCTCAAAAACATACTTTCTATCTGGAAATCAACTACGCAGAACAAAATGGCTACCTCAAAATTTTGATTGGATGTGTTTGGGGGAATGATGGGCGGGGGAGAGGGGCTAGTTGCCCTCCAATCACTTTCGACTATTAAAACGGGCACTAGCCCTTTGAATTTCTAATCGAATGAGCCTTTTTTGAAGTTTCTACAACAACGCCTTCTATAAAACCTTATATGCCCACAGGGCATAACTTAAAACCCTTGCCCTGAGGGTTGTAGGGGAGTGTCCTCCTTAAAAACATATTTTCTACCAGGAAATCAACTACGCTGAACAAAATGGCTATCTCAAAATTTTGATTGGATGTGTTCGGAGAAATGATGGGCTGGGGGGGGGGGGGCTAGTTGCCCTCCAATCACTTTCGACTATTAAAAAGAGCACTAGCCCTTTGAATTTCCAGTCAAATGAGCCTGTTTTGAAGTTTCTACGACAAAGCCTTCTATAAAAACCTTATATGCCCCCAGGGCATAACTTAAAACTCTTGCCCTGAGGGTTGTGGGGGAGTGTCCTCCTAAAAAATATATTTTCTATCTAAAAATCAACTACGCTGAACAAAATGGCTATCTAAAAATTTTGATTGGATGTGTTTGGGGGAATGATGGGCGTGGGGGGGGGCTAGTTGCCCTCCAATCATTTTCTACTATTAAAATGGGCACTAGAACTCTCGATTTCCAATCGAATGAGCCCCCTTTGAAGTTTCTACGACGGCCTCTTCCGTATGAAGTGCCTCGGGAAAAAAAAAAATAATAATAAAACATTGGAGCCGTATGTCCTTTCTATAGGCAACGCTACAGCGTTGCCTCTGATATTAGCTGAAAATCTTGATATATGATGCTTCCACGAGTTCTTCAAAGCCCTTCGGGAATAAAATTATAGGGGTTTGAGGAGTCTTACGAGTATTTGAGATTGATATCATAGCGGCTAAAACTCAGTTCGTAATTGAAGTAAAAATAGTGTAGGTTAGTTTAACTACGTTTCCATAGTTAAAACTTGACAGGGGGGAGGGTATTGATATGCATTGTTTTTGGTCTTAGTTTTAGAGGATTCTTGAAGGATTTACCTTGGGAAGAATTTTCTATGGAGGGGGAATTTCAGGTGAATAAAATTTCCTATGAGGAAGCGCGGGATTTTCAGACGTCATTTGCAAAAACAATCTTATATCAAATCTAAGAAAAGTTTTTGTTTTTTTTCAACTGAAAGTAAGGAGCAACATTAAACCTTAAAACGGATGGAAGTTATTTTACATGGGAGAGGCTGGCTCATACTCTGCCTGTCACCTGTTACACTTAAATTTTCTAATCCAATGAACAAAATTTTTATTTCAATTCACTGGGATTTTTATTTCAGCAGTCGTGTTGCAATAGAAGAGGGGGTTGAAAACATAATTTTTATGATATTTGATAATCAATCTAACCAACTGGCGTATCTGAAAAACATTCCCTCTTAAAGAATTGGGGAAAAAAAGTCAAACTTTAGCGTAAAGATCAATGAATTGAAGGGAGACCCCCCCCCCCCTTACTCACGAAGTAATTTGTGTTCGTTTTAAGTATTAATGTTAATCCTTAATTTCAGTTGAAAAAACTTGTTTTTTAAAATTAATTAACGCATTTTTACGTCTAAATTTTCAGAAAATTCTTAAATGGATAGTACCAAAAATATTTGGTATAAAATATAGAATGAAACTCATTTTATAATATTTCTATGTTATACAATGAATTTCGTTCTATATTTTATGCACAATATTTTTGGTACTATCCATTTAAGAATTTTCTAAAATATACCAAAAATATTTGGTATAAAATATAGAAGGAAATTCATTGTAAAATATTTCTATGTTATACAATGAATTTCATTCTATATTTTATACCAAATATTGTTGGTACCTTTTGTTATCGTGTTGAGTTTAATGTCTATAAAAACAGAAAGCACAAAATTTTACAGAGCTAAAATACCAGTGGTATGAAAAAGAAAAAATTCTTTCGTTTTTCGTTTCTTGCAAAGTTTTTTTTTCTTATCTTAGCGTACCACATCCTTAAATTTAGTGCATCAGAGAATCCAACTTTAAGGGTTTCTTGCTCCTATCTGCAAAAATATGGAATTATAGTTTTTTTCTCAGATGAAGGATTGCAAAAAAATTCAAATGATTGTGCATTGTCAGTTAAATATACATATGCTGATATTTATTCCCTAAAATCTAAATTAATTTTTGATTTTAAAAATTATAGAAGTGAAAACATTTAAAAGAATTTTTTCCAGTAAAGTACAAATCATATTTTTGCTTTTAGAAAGCATAGGGGTATTGAACCCTGCTCACGACTTAATGCCATTTGTGTTGTTAGTTACTGTAACCGTAGAAGCAGCATTAAATGAATACACACGTTGTTTTCTGGCTAGCTCCAAATCCACAACCTATGAAGGTATGAAGGTGAAATTTTCAGAGAGCATTTCTTTTGTACTGATTACAACCTGCCAACTGTATGCAGATTGTCACAAGGGCATATCAGCAATATCTTAGGAACAGTTTCGTGTGTGAAATTAAAACTTACAACGCTTGTTGTGGGGGATGTTGAACTAACCAAAAGACAATATTTGCATCATAATACTAATGCTTCTACTCCTACAACTACTGCTTCTATTACTATTACTGCTACTACTACTACTGCTACTAAAGTTAAGACTACTACTACTAACTGTATTCCTAGTGCTACAACTAATTTTACTGGTGCTACTACTACAACTAATAAACCTAAGGGCATTAAAACCAAAATCTTGGGCAATATTGTAACTGTATTAAAATAAATCGAAACACAATATGCCCATATAGGTTGTCAAGGGGGCGTATCAGCAATGCTTCAGGATTGGTTGATGGTATTAAGTTAAAAGTTTTATCATGTGTTGAAGGGGATGTTGAAAAAAAGGTGCTATTTGCATACTGCTACTAATGCTTCTACTGCTACTACAACTATAGATACACATAATTACTGAATCTTTCAACAATTCTGAAAAGATTGATGTCTCAAAACTTTTTTTTAGATGTTTATTCTGGGAAATGATGGGCGAGGGGAGGGGGAGGTTTCTCTCAAATCACTTTGACTCTTAAAAAGGGCACTATAACTTTCAATTTAAAATTAAATGAGACCCATCTGAATTTAATACAACTACTCATTCCATAAAAAAAAATTATATACCCCCAGGGCATAGCTTAAAGCCCTTACCCCAGGGTTCTAGGAGGTTTTGCCAACCCTGGAAGCATTGGTACATGTTCTTTGGACTATCTAAACAAAATTGCCATGGCACAATTTCAATCAGATGCATTCGGTGAAAAGAGGGGTAGTTGGGGGGGGGGGTGCTACTTGATCCCCAGCACTATTGACTCTTAAAACGGAAGTACAACTTCTAATTTCGACCAAATGAGTCACCTCTAAAGCTTATACAGCCATCCCTTGCATAAGAACCTTAAATGCCACAGGGGCAAAACTTACAATTCTCGTCCTCAGGCTCTGGTGGTTTGTATCAAGCTCAAAAACCTTGTTATATCATATTTGGACTAATTTGGATAAAAGGACTGTCTCAAAATATCAATTGGATACAAAAACAATAAGGGAATTTTTTCAATTTTTTTTTTGAAACAATAAGGGAATTTTTTTATACAAGACAGTGGAACGCAACTTTAAATGGATATTTCGACCCTATATCCAAGGGCCGTCCTCTGCAAAACAAAACAAGAAAAAAAAACAATATTAAAGAAACTCACATTAAAATTTGATCATAAAAACTGGAAAAAAGTTTTTTTAAATTTTCAAAACAGCTCTAGCATCATTACCTCAAGGAAGTTCAACCAGGACTGGTACACCAAGCGACGTGGAAAAAGAAGGGGAAAGTAATGAACTTAGTAAAAAGTGAAAAGTAAAAAAAGAAGTGGAAAGTAATAACTTGAATGATGGGGAAAATGAACTTTGGGGACTTTCTAGATCACCATAATACATATGACCGAAATTTACAGTTTACCTTTGAAATCGAAAATGCAAATAAATCACTGTTTCTGAATTTATTAATTATTCGTAGCGTTGATAAACTAGATTTTACAATTTACAGAAAACCCACACAAAATAACAGATATCTACATTTTAAATCCAATCACCCCTCCCCCCCCCAATAAGTTAAAAGAGCTGTTGTTACATCTCTTGTCGATCGTGCCCTAAACATTTGCTCGGAATCTCATATCACAGAGGAACTAAATTTTATTAGGGACATACTTTTTGGAAACAGTTATCCTATTGTCTTTATTAACAATAAAATTAGCCGAAGATTGGCAAGACACTCCCGTAAAATCAAGGGTCTTTTACCATGTGAAGTTCCCGCCAAGCCCTCAAATATAATCTACCTTTCATATATTCCAAAAGTCACAACAAGTTTAAAAAAAAAAATGCACACAAAATAATTTTTATGTAGTATTTACCAATAATTTTAAAATTATGAATCTCCTAAACTCTGGTAAAGATAATAACCCCAGTTACTCGCCAAAGAGGGGTTTGTGAAATACATAGTGACTGTGGCCATTTTTGTGTTGGTAGAACCCATCAAAATTTAGAAAAACGCCTACAACAACACAAAGACGACATAACTAAAGCTTTAAATTCTAATAGTACAAATATTTTTTTTGATTCTGCTTTAAGCGGTCATATCTATGACAATCCTAGCCATAAAATGCTTTTTGAAGATACTTGGCTTATTAGCAATGATTTTGGCATAAAACAGGTTGCTCGAGAGGCAATTGAAATAAAAATCAAAATAAATAGTAATATTTCTTTTAATAGATATTTGGGGGATTATTCGCTTAATGCCTTATATACAAATTTAATTAGAAATGATTTAAATAATTATATTAAAAAACTAGTAAACAATTCCACTCAACCTGTTACGGATAGACCTCCAAGGCTGGCTGCTAAGAAGGCATGATTTGCTTTAAGAGCTTGTCTTTAAATGTTTTTTATTTCATTGGAATGAATTGTCTTTTTCCACTTCCCTTGGTGTACCAGTCCTGGTTGAACTTCCTTGAAGTAATGATGCTAGGGCTGTTTTGAAAGTTAAAAAAAACTTTTTTCAGTTTTAATGCTCGAATTTTAATGTGATTTTCTTTTATATTGTTTTTTTTCTTCTTTTGTTTTACTGAGGACGGCTATTGAATATATGGTCAAAATATTCATTTAAAGATGCGTTCCACTGTCTTGTGGAAAAATTTCCCTGTTGTTCTACTTATTGTTTATGATAGAAAGGCAGTGAGTTCTTCGTCGCTATTTATTGGATACATCTCAGGAAAACACGACGTGTTTCTGTCTGTGTGTGTTTGGGTGTGAGTGGGGATTTACTCTTAGATAGGGCACTAGTACTTATCATTACAAATTCAATGAGTCCCCTCCAAAGCATATACGACCACCCATTTTATAAGAGCCTTTATATGACCGAAGGGCATTACTTACAACCCTTTCCCTGAGAGCTGTAGGGGGGGGGGGTTGTTTTGCTCACAGACATGATTTCCGAAACCTTCAACTACGATGAATAAAATTGTTATCTCCAATTTTGATTAGAGGTGTTATGGCAAATTGCAAGCGTGGAGGGCGAGGGGGCTGTTTGCTCTCAAATCACTTTGACTCTTAAATGGGCACTATAACATCCAATTTCATATCAAATAAGTCCCATCGGATGTTTTACGACCACCCATTCAATAAAAACGTTATATACCCTCATAAATAACTTACATCCCTATCCCCAGGGTGTTAGGGTGTTTTGTCATCCCAAGAGACTTTATTATATGTTCTTTGGACTATTTTGTCCAAAAACAATTGCTATCTTATAATTTCAATCTGACGTGTTTGGTGAATTTAGTGTTCGTAGAAGAGGGCGGGGGATAAATGCCGTCCATCACTTTTGAAACTTAAAAAGGAACTAGAACTTCCAATTTTCAACAAAATGAGCCTCTTCTAAAGTGAAAACAACCATACCTTCCATAAAAACATTAAATATCCCTTGGGCATAACTTAAAACGTTGTCCCTATTTTCTGGGGTTTGTTTCAACCCCAAAAGCCGTGTTATATGATATCTATGCTATTTGAATAGAATGGCTATCACAAAATTTCTATTAGATGCATTTTGAGACAATACGACGCGTATAAGGGGAGAGGAAGGGGTAGCTGCTCTCTGATCCCTTTGGCTCTTAAAAAGAGCACTAGAACCTATGATTACCAATCCAATGAGCCCCCAACGAGGCTTATATGACCACGCTTTCTATAAAAAAAAAAACCTTATATGCCTCCAGGGCACAACTTGCAACCCTTGCCCTAAGGGTTGGGGGGATTTTTTATCCTCAAAGACATAATTTCTAGACTTTTTCAAATACGGTGAAAAAAATGACTATCTCAAAATGTTGATTGAAAGTGTTTGGGGAAATGACGGGTGGCAGGGGTCATTTACCTTCTGATCATTTTTGACTAAAACAAAAGGCACTAGTCCTCCCAATTTCCAATCGAATGAGCCCTTTTTGAAGCTTTTACGACAAAACTTTCTTCGTGCCCTGGTCAAAAAAAAAAAAAATAATAATAATACTACATTTTGCCAACATCGTTCTTTACTTAGGCAGCGCTATTTTTCTGCCTAAGTACTGGGTATTTTTGTGTAATTCTACGCATAAATCGGTAGAGTAAAAACAAATCGACAAAAATATGTATCAGAATTCTAGTCAGTTACCAAACACTATTACCTAAATAGCCTTCGGTTGGCCTTCAAAGCGATTAAAATTAAAAGAAATTATTCGATGCATAAGAGGGACTGCCCCTCCCTAGCCTCTCACTCTCTAAGATAATTGGGCAGGCATGCTCATTCCTAAAGATGAAATTGCTTCCACAAGTTGAACGGTTAATGTAAACTTTTCGCTTTAAGCTTCATCTTGCTATGTTTATTTATGATAGGCCTTAGAATTTATGCAGTGTGGGGTATAATAGTTAATCAGCCATCATTGAGGGATGCCAGTGAAAGATTCTGTAGGGGGAGGGAGTGTGCCAAAGACATCAAAAATACGGGCTGCATCCATACCCAAATTTCCAAGATTGATTCCTAAACTGTGATTTGTTGAATATGTGTTTTATTTTACAGGTCCCTTAAGAAGAAAATGAATGACTTTAATACTTTCGAAAGAGAAGCAACAGTTCTTCTTCGTGGAAGTCCAATCAACCGTTTATCTGTGGTGGATTTTTTAAATCGTTTTTCAAGGGATATTGAACTCATATCTGGTCCTCAATCTGCAACACAAGATGAGCTGTCGAATATGTCTGAAGACGAAATAAAACAGATACTGGAAGAAGTTGTTTCAGAGCTAAGAGAAACATCAACAGTTGTCAATGCAAAAACCAGTTTAACAGATCATTCTTTTGTCTCGCGTCTTAGTTCTGGTCTTGCTCGATATGGTGTATTATATGGTGTTGATGACTCCAATCTGTTGCCAAAAGCAAAAGCTCCTTTGATAGATATTCCAATGGAGATTGAAATTCTTGGAAAATCAAAACCAACCTTATCGAAATCTTTCCTTTCTAGAAATCTTGAACAGTCAAAAAATCAAGTAAATAACTCTATAGAGAATGGATGGGTTAGTGGCATTGGCATTAAGTTGCCCTTTTTTTCTACCGATATTCAGTTTGTCGACAAAATATCCAAGAGTGAATTTTCCTCAAGCAGAGCTACACTAGAAAGCAGTCATTTTAATGAGCTTCGAATCTATCCAGTAGGAGCATTCAGAATTCCTTCTAATCAGATAATACTAAGCAGTGAGACCACTGCTGTATTAAAGAGAATGACGACAATGTCGGAAGCAGAAAGCTTTCTTCGCACTTTTGGGTCCCATTATCCCAATGATGTTCATCATTATGGAGGTATAGTGCATTTTTCATGTGAATTAAGAACTAGCGGTTGTGAGACTATTTCTGAAGTAATATCCAATGCCAAAAAAGACTTTGAAGCATCTTTATCATTTTGGTCGGGATTTGGAAAGAAATCTAAAGCAAAAGTCAGCTACCAAAAACAAAATTTACATCAACAAAAAAGTAGCTCATCACATTTTCGATCCAGTAGAGAGATGTATTTAGTTGTTTATGGACCACAAGCCGTTCATAGCGTTCCTTTGTTTTGTGGGTTGATGAGAAAATTCCCTGAGGATGCAGTCATTATAGATAGAGGAGACTTGAAAAACCTTGCTCCGGTGTGGACTCTTCTCGGCAGTGAATTTCAGAGTCAAGCTGAGCTGATTAGAAATACTTGGATGAATATGACTAAAGATGCAAAATCCAAAGAAATACAAGACCTTCGTTGTCATTATGATGCTATATATAGTGAAGTACTAAGAAGAAATATGCTGCCGCTCCGGGAACTCAGGAGGCTACAAGACAGAAACCCTTCATTTAAACAAAGTATTGCACAAGGCCAACAAGATGCAGACCAGAAGAGCAAATTTGAACCTGTGACTCTTATTACAGGTATTGAAACAGAATCAACGAAGTACCTTAATCTAGGTGGACCCAGTAGAGAACATACGCAAGTAATACCAAAGCCAATGCTTACAGAAGACGAAGTGCTGAGTGCCTTCATCGTGGATTCTCCCCCTGATATGACTACTCCTTCTTACAAACTACTTCACCGTCTGGGATTAAGTTATTACGATTCATCTGAAGAAAGATCAGAAGATTGTTCGGAGTCTGAGGAAGACTTCTACTTTGAAATAAAACCAACAGTAAAAAAGAAAAAGCATGATATTTCCAAGCTTCTTACAATGTTTTCTCTCCGAGATACTGTAAGTGTTTTGCAACTGCTTCTTGAATCAAGATTTGCAATTCCAATATGTTGTAAAGACACAATAGAATTACTTAGGATCACCCAAAGGTTGGAAGAGGGTATATTCCTCGGAGAAGACAAAAAGCTTCCACGAGTCGCCATAGTAAGTCAAGTGAAAAGCTTTGACAGTTTCACTGTAAAGATTATGGAAGATCTTTTCAATTTAAAAACCTCTTTTGATGATTTCAAAACATCAAGCATAGAGGTTGGGCAAGGCTTTGTTTGCTTTGAAAATCAGAAAGTAAAAAAAAAGAAAGAAAACTCTGAAAAAGAAGGCAAAAATAATTCTTGTGTCGTGATACACATTCGAGGTGAATTTGAACCATACTGGAAATTCTTGACCGATTTTATTGATTATTTAGTGGTTGAGGATGAATTTATCTCTGAAACAAATAAGCTTTCTCATTTTATGAGTAAATATTCTCATGAAACACGCTTGCCCCAATTCATTACAGTATGGATTCCTAACTTACCAAATTCTAGTTCTAATCACAGTCCCTTTTTTCTTATTGAAGGTTCCTTACATTATTTCGTTGAAATACAGCGAGGTCGCCAATTAGGATGTGTATTTCGTAAAGTTGGAAGCCATGAACACTCAATGCATTCAATATTCCCTCTTGAGGGCTCTATAAGCCATAGTATCAAAAATTTACGAAAGATGTATGTCGCTGTTTCAACTATGGATGACTTGGAAACCTATAGGACAAACGTCCTGGTATTGCAAAAAAGTTTTGCTAAGGAAGGTAAATTACAGGAAAAACTAAATGACATCCAACATTCAGAGGACAATGATAACTATAAACAAATCCAGGAACAGATAATCGAAGAAAAAAGGATTCGTTCTAGCTTTGGTATTAAAAATGATCCCCTAATTAGATGTTTCTTAAAAAGTTTTGAAATGAATAATATTGACCATATTTTGCTTCGTATTCGAGTCCTTAGTGATGCCATTGCCATAAATATAAAAAATTCTAAAATTGTTACTCATCTAAATGAAGTAGTGAATCAAAAAACAGAAAACTTCAGTGAAATTACAAAAGAATCAAAAAATGAAATGGATCCAAGAATCCAATCTGCTAAGAAAGAGCTGTCGAGTGCAAAAAAAAACGAAATCTAGCTTTTCTTTCGATCCGTCACTTATGGAGAGAAACCTCATTATTTTATTCATCTGGAACAAATAGAGATTTTGAGCATTTACCACAAATGGCAGCTTCTTGCTTGATAGCTGGTGAAACATTAGAGCTATATGATGGAGATGCAAATATGATAAATTTAGATTGGATTACTGCTATTTTTAAAAATTTGACGTCTTTGCTTCCAAACAAAAAGATTTTCGTATTATCTGTACTTGGAGAGCAAAGCAGTGGAAAATCAACAATGTTGAATACAATGTTTGGTATTCAACTCGCAACCAGTATTGGTCAGTGTACCAGGGGTCTTACCATGACCCTAGTAAAGACAGTAAACAGGCCAGAATATGATTATGTTTTTATATTTGATTCTGAGGGTGTCCGCTCTCCAGAACATACAGGTATTTATGGCTGTGTAAAACGGGATAATAAAATTGCAACTCTTTCTGTTTTGCCATCAGATGCAGTGATTTTAGTTATTAAAGGTGAAAATGACAATGCTTTGAAAGACATTTTGCCTCTTGTTGCATTGGCCTATAAAGGCTCTAAGTTAGCAGAAGAAAGAGGGGGTATGCTTAGCTGCAAAATTTTTGCTGCTTATAATCAGATAAAGTGTGATGAAGAACACGAGCATATGCTCCAGAATATTTTTTCCCAACTATCAACAACGGTCATTGAATCTTTTAAAACAATTGACTCTCTAAAGGATTTGAATGTTCATACATCAATTAGCTTCCCAAAGATGTTTTCTTGTAAAGAGGATATACAGGTGTTTGGATGCAATACAAAAGGAGACCAACCAAGCGATGTACCAAATGAGGGCTTCAGTTTGCAGATTGTTAATTTTCGGGAGCATATTCATAAGCAAGTTGTCAGTCAGGTAGGATGGAGTGCCCGAAATATCGAAAGCCTTGAGAGATATCTATCTTTAGTTTGGAATTGCTTGAATGAGTCTAATTTTGAATTATCTTTCCAATCAGTTATTGATAGACACAATTTCACTGAACTAGAAAGTAAGTTTGAAAAACTAAGAGATCTATATTATGAAAAATACGAGAAGGAATATGAGAAAATAAAAGACAAATGTAAGGAAGAGCATTCTTGCAATGAAGACAGACACGACATCGACACTAAAATCAACAAGATTCTAGAAGATCTAAAAGTGAAGATGAGGCAACCTGCCGAGAATTTTAAAAAAGAAATGATAAAACTGTTTGAGGGGAAACAACAGGGGAAACAAAAGTGGAAACATAAATATTTACAAACAGTTGAAAACACAATTGATAATATAACAAAAGAATGGGATCAAAAGCTGAATGTGGTCCTCAACAATCAGCTTAATTTTGATAAAATGGTGAAAGAATACCGAGAAAAAATGAAAGACAAAATAATAGGACATTTTAAAGCGAAGAGTATAAATAAAAACTCAAAGAAAGAGTTAACCGCTATTTTTGACAAATTCTTTTTTAATACCCTAGATGAAATTAAAGAAAAAAAACCCACCCATAGACGTCAAAGAATCAGTTAAGAAGGAGTATTTCAATATTCAAAAGATTCAAATTTTAGGAATTGATCTTTTGGATGAAAATCAGCCTTCACTCTGGCATCCACTGTTGAATAAAGCCGAGGACCCAGAAAATGAAATTGTTAAATGGATATCTCAGAGCAACAATGATGAAAACGAAATGAAGAAGATTGTTGCTTCTGAAATTACAAAGATCACAAGAGGAACAAAATACTTCTCTAAAAATGCTGTTCATGACACGGTGGAGGCGATAGAGCAGTCTCTTAGGGAGCATAACAGAAAATTTAGCAAGAGCGAAACAAAAAAAATTCATAGAACTGCTTATGATCTACTCATATATATACTTGTAAGTATTCAAAGCAAATGGGAGCAAGAAAATTCTGTCTATCAGCGATTCTGTTCAAAGAAAGAAGAAATGCAAGAATATTGTCTTGACATTGCAAGTGGCTTAGAGGAAGTGGATATAATGGCATCAAGGCTTAACGACTTTTTTAAGAAACAAACTATTAAGGGTTTCCAAAGTGAAGTCAAAGAGAGGGTCATGGCTGACTTAAAAAAGCAATGGTGGCCGAAATCACCGGAAAATGTACAAGGTCATATGGACTTGTATTTGATTGAAGAGGTGGAGCCCAAAGGTATTAAAGAAGTATTGAACCTTTTAGGATCCCCTCATAAATTAAAAACGCTTACAACTAGCAGACTAATCCTCTTTGAAATTGATAAGATTCTTAAAGACTTTAAGCTTAACACCTTCCAGAATGACCTTGAGCAATATTGGAGAGATACGTATCAAAAAGCCCAAAAATGTCCAGAATCGGGACTTAAGTTATTTAAGTTCAAAGACCTCTATAGGTGTTTTAAAGACTTTAAGAGTACATACATTGCTGACGAGTTAAAAAAAGAAATGTACACGTTTGGCTGGACAAATTTGGAAGAAATGATTACTAAATTTGAAGTGAGACACATTAACGCCATCGTGGAGGCGTTATCTGTCTCTAAAATCTTTAACAAAGAATCTATCAATAAGGAAATTTTGTCACAACTTCAAAATTCTTATAAGTTTAAAGCGGCATTTTGCATATCATGTCAAACGCCGTGTCCTCTGTGTCGAAGTCCCTGCTTTCGTGAATTCTCTCACACGGGCCGTCATGACACCTCTCATCAACCAATTGGTCTAACTGGTTGGCATGACCTCCAAACAAAGAAACTTCGAGCCTACGCGTGCAACACAGTTCCCAATGATCGTAGTTTTATTCTTCCGAGTAAAGAAAATGTGAAATATGTTGATTACTCCAAACACTTCAATGCATGGCTTCAGCCTAACAGGAATAAGCCGGTTTCTGAATATCGTGAATATTTAATCCGAAGGTACAACAAAGAGATTGCCAAGCACTATTCAGTATATCCTACTGACCAGCTACATAAACATGAAAGTCTTAATATTGTTAAATACAATATCAAAAGAAATGTTGATTTCCACAAAGATTTTCCCGACAAGACCTGACTCGAAAGCTGATTTTGTGTTTTTGAAAGAGAAAATATCAGTTTATTCCTGCTTGTTTACTTAATTTGATTAAAAATAAATGTGATCAATAGTTAAAAAGTTTGTAGTAAAATTTGAAAAGTTTGAAATAACGGACACAATTGTAATAATATTTGTTATTTGTCACAATAAACCTCTCGGTTAGTCCTTGTTCAAAACTAAAACTCTTAATTTGTATTAAAACAAATCAAGTTGATTTTGAGAGAAAACAATTTACTTTCTATAGCCTGGAGCTGCCAAAAATTGTGTGTGGCAGCCTTGAATGTAACTTGTAACTGCAAAATTCCGATGATGTGGAAAGTTCTCGACGTAATGGCAGAGAAAAAAGAAAGCTCAGAAAGACTAAATTGTATATTTGACGATAGGAAAGAAACTGCATTTTCTTAGATATTTTTTAAATCCAATTTTTAAGCGACATGATCGTTGAGATACTGGATATAAGGGATAAGTATGAGATTAACAGTGCTAAAGGATCCTATATCAATCTCTAGACTCTTTTCCCAGTGGCACTTTATTTCAAAATTTTGGTTTTATAAACTTCGGACTGGGCTAATTCAGTTGAAAATCAAAACTTCTGGTGTCCTTTTTAAGAGTCAAAAGTGATTGAAGGAGAACCATGCTGGGTTTGTGCAGGGTTTTATTGTTGGGTTTTCAAATATTTTATTCTGGGTGTGTTCAAAAAGGCTCAGGGTAAAACCTTGTAGTTTCAGGGAATGTTGAGGGGGGATATTTAGCTAAATCAAAAGATACTATGTGCACCCAGTTAATCAAAAAGGTAGGTCTGCAATATCTCAAGAACTGGTAGGGGCATTAAGTTGAAAACTCTCGAGGCATGTTGAGGGAATTGTTGGAAAGAGGTTAAACAGAAATCCGTCTCCATCCAATACTCTTTTTAGTTACACTCCCCCTGAAGAATTTTAATGAAGATTTTGAAATAGGCTTTTGGGTTCAGAGTTAAAAGGTCAAATAATTATGCCTCCGGGGATGACATAGCCCCAAGTTCCTGGGGAAAGTGTTGTAAGCCTTATATTTAGCCCGTTCCTTATTGATAAGGTTTGGTTATTGGAAAAGGGGGCAAGTTTGATCCTGAGTCTCCGAAAACGCTAAGAATATAAAGAAGATGTATAGAATATAGATTTCAAGCAAAATCATTGCACATTATAGCCTATGTAGGAAGGTTGTCAAAAGGGAACAACCGAAATATTGAAAGAACGGCTAAAGGCATTAAGTTGAAACTTTAAAGGTATGTTGAGAAAAATGTTGAAAAAGGAACAGCTAGCAAATAGCCCCCCTTCCTCCCCTTGCCCTCTTAGAGGCCCCTCTTAATATTAATAGAAACATTTAAAAAAAATATATATTCAAAATAGTCAAAGGTCTAACAATTACGCCTCTAGGGATGATATGCCCCCACGGCCCCTGAGGCTAAGAATGTAAATTATGCAGTTTTTCCGTTTTTTACATATAGAATTTATCATTTGGAAAGAGGAGAATGTTAGATCCTGAATTTGTCCGGAAAAGCTAAGGATATTGAATTGAAACTTTGGGGAATGTTGAGGGGTAAGTTGAGCTAAATCAAAAGAAGCAATTTTAATCCATGTTCTGGAAACAGCGTATGTGCAATATATTCGAAAATTTTAAGGGCATTACCTTAAAACTTTGAGGGCCACTACTACTACTACTAATACTAGTACTACTGCATAAACCCCCTTAGTACTTGTTGAAATTAATAAATAGCTATTGTTAAAAATATTCAAAAACTCGAACAATTATGCCTCCAGGGATGCCATGCTCCCACTGCCCCTGGGACAACAAATGTAAATTATGCAGATTGTTAATTTTTACATGCATCATTGGGAAAGGGGAAATTGTTAGATCCTAGGTTTGTCCGAAAAAGCTATGAATATTCAGGTGAAATTTTATGGAATGTTCAGGGGTAAGTTGAACTAAATCCAAAAGAAACTATTTCAATCCAAGTTATGAAAAAGTGTATCTGCAATATTTTAGGAACTGGTATGGGTATTACCTTGAAACTTTGAAGGTGACTACTACAACAAACCACTACTATTATTACTACTGCTAATACTAATTCTAATGCAGATACAAATGTGACTGGCTGCAACAGAGACTATGACTACTTCTAATGGTGACAACTTGTAGATGTGACTGTGACTGCTTCCAACTGCTGCTACATCTACTTATGAATACTTACAAGGAATGCTGAGGGGTGTTGAACAAATCAAAACACACTATGTGCATGCTGATTTCGGAAGAGCGAATCAGCATCATCTCAAGGACAGCTGAAGTCACTAATTTAAAATTGTTAATTTTATTTATCCATTGTTAAACAATGGATCTAGTAATTGTTAAGTCCACCAGAATCCGGAAGAAAAGTTTGTAAATTATGTACTTTGCTGATTGTCAAACAGTTCGTCGTAACGAACTATAAGTAAGGAGCGACTAGGCTCAATAGTAACCGAAACTCTAAAAATAGAACTTTTATATCACTAGATATATTTACAAAAATCAGCTTATTAAGCTGATTCCAAATACATAAAATTCATCAAGTTTAGTGTTACCCATCAAAGGTTACGAGCCGGAAAAATGTGCCTGATTTTCGAAACAGAAGGGGAAACACCCCCTAGAATTCAAGCAATCTTCATAAGAATCACGCCATCATATTCAGAGTACTAGAGGACACATATTTAGAAGCCTCAATCTCCTATATACAAAAATCTGGAATTTTGCAATTTTTCCCAGAAGACAGATCACGGATGTGTGTTTATTTGTTTTCGGTTGTTTTTTTTTTTCCATGGATGATCGTATTTAAATAATGGTCCTAGAAGATCTAGAGAGGTTGCCTTCGAATGAAAATTAAAAATTTTGGTGCCCTTTTTAAGTGACCAAAAAGATTCAAGAGCAACTGGCCCCTCTCCTACGCCCATTTGTTCCTAAAGTTATCTGATCAACATTTTAAGATGGTGATTTTGTTCAGTATAGTTGAAAGATCAAATATCTATATCATTAGGTGTAAAACAACCCCCCAAAGTCCGTGGGCAGAGACCTTTGAGTTATAAAATTTGCCCATTGTTTACGTATAGTATTTGTTATTGGGTAGTATAGAGACATTTTTCGCGGGGGGGAGGATTTTATGTTTGGTGTGGATTTCTATAAGGAGAATCTTCCTTCGGGATGAAAATCTCACGGGGGTGAATTTTGCAGGAGAAATGCTACACTGGGAGGATTTGACAGTATTACTATACGAAACTCTTAATGATTTTTTGAATAAATAAAGGTTTATCTATTCATCTATGTTTGTACCTGTTGTATTTATACTTACTATGATTTTTTAGTTTAATTTCTGATCATTTACAGTTTCATCTATTATTTAATTGTAATTTCTGGTCGTTTTGAGTTTGAATTATACAGAAATGCATTTCTGCTGGTATTAAATTTAATATGGCTCTTTGCTTTTTATTGACAAATTTATTTTTCAGAAAGTTTTTTATTAATAGTAGAAAAAACAGGCGCTTGTGCTGAGACCTGGTAGCAGTTATTGCTCTCTTTTTCTCGCTTTTCAGATTCACATATTCGTAGGCTATTTCTGGAAGACATAAATATAAATAGAAAACATAAACTGAAAACATAAATGAAAACTACTAACCTACTTATGAATGAACTTATGACTGATACTTATGAAAACTACTTATGACTGAGAATTACCTCTCCGAGTCGAAAAACTTACAAAATGGCATTCATAGTTTTGCTTCAAAAAGCACAATTATATTCGAAACAAAATTTGAACAATTGCCACAAAACTGAATAAAGTCTAGCATGTGCTACATGTTACTGGATCACCATGCAATTTAACCTATTACTGGGAGAGAGAAGTTTTGTAACTCACAGGACGCGTACACACGCGAGTGGGCCCTGTTAGGCGTACATTTGAGGGGCCTTCTTCCTCTTCCACCTGCATTTATGGCCCCATGTGAGGGTGCAAGAGTTTCTATTAGGGACCCCCAGGGGCAAGCTCACCCTTGGTCCATGCCTCCTGTGGAGGTGCCCTACATATCTGTAGGGCGTTACCCTATCGCAACCTGGAGACATGCTGAGTGACCTAGGGGAGGCCCCTAAAGAGCAGTAGACTCATAAAGCCTAATTTTTTATTCACAGAAAAATTTCTATGGCAATTTCATATTGGCTCAAATTAGCACTCGCTAAATCTCAGCATTAGCACAATCTTACTTACTGGGCCTTTTGCAAAAGCAGTGGTCAAGTGTATTCTTTGACCCACACCTGCCAGTGTGTTATAGTTGATTAATAACTTTAATCTATTGACAGAAAAAAAATTAAGCTTTTGAATAGTCAAATTAAATTTTGTAGCGTTATTGAAACTATTTAGAGTTCAAACAAAAAACACTGGATTTGTCAAATTGAAGCTTAGCGGTTTTACAGTTATAAGATTTATCCAGCCTCTTCTGGCTCACTGGAATGTGGCAAAAAATGGGTGATCTGGCAAAAGTAGGCTATGGTGGTTTCTAAAATTAACATTTACATTCCCAAAGTTTATTTGATCATGTTGATCTTTACTAAGTAAGCTGAATCATGTTCCAAAGTTACCCTGCCTCCCTTTGTGGTCCCAGTTCCTTTGATGGGATGAATCCTAAACAAAATTTTGATACAACCGTTTAAAATCAAAACATTTAAAGAGCTCAAAAATGCACCTCACGGACTGCCTGACTCATACAGCCACAAGAGCACCAAATCTTGCAAATAGTTCATTTCAAGAAAGAGGGTTCAGCGATACATCAGAGGCAGCACAATAGCGCTGCCTAAGAAAAAGAGGGATAAAGTTTCAGTGCATAATCTCTTTTACTCCTCAGGCCAATTCGTAAGGAAGGATTTGTCACAGAAACTCTGGAGGGCCTCGTTCAATAAGCAATTTAAAGTTTTATTGCCACTTTTAAGAGCCAAAAGCTATTGCATGATAACAAACCCCTTTCACACTCCTATTAGCTGCCACAAAAAAACACCCAGTAAAAAATTTTAGATAGGCATTTCGTCCAAAAGAGTTAAGGGCCTAATAATTATATCTCCGGGGATTAAAAGGACACCTTTTGAGGCAAGAGTTGTATGCTATATAAGTTGCCTGTTGTTTAAATATAGGTTTTGTTATTATGAGAGAAGGGGGAGGGGCATTTTTCCTCCTGAGTCTTCAAAAATGTTAAGAGTGTTAGGGCAAAACTTTCAGGTCATGTTAAGGGGGATGTTAAACCAAATCAACAGAGACTATGTGTATCCAGTTTGTGAAAAGGGCCAATCGGCAACATCTCAGGAATGGTTAATAGTATTAAATTGAAACTTTCAGGAAATATTAAGGAAGATGTTGAACAAAATCAAAAGACAATATTTGGATCCAGATGGCGAAAATGACGTATTTGCAATATCTCAGAAATTGTCAAGGGTAATAGGTTATACCTTTTAGGACATGTTGAAGGGGGTGTTGAACCAAAGACTATGTACATCCAAGGTTGTCTAAAAGGTGTATCTGTGATATTCTAGGTACGGCAAAGGAAATTAAACCCAAGACTCGCAGAAATAATATCAAATCGTAATTCAAGCGTAAAACGAACACAAATCACTATCAATAAATGTATGAAACCAAAACCAACAGAACTTACAATAAATAATCAAATCCGACTTAAAACGAACAAATTCTACCACAAATGAGTAGCGAACGACCCCTATTAATTTTAGAAAAAAAGTTGTCATGTAACGCTTTGTCGAAATCAAGTTCATACATAGATTCTTAGTCCGTCTATGACAATGAAACTGGAAGGTTTCATTTCCAACCAAAATTACGGCAATAAAATGTATCTCTTAAGCCATTTATCACAGTCATTTAAGAAGTGTCTCATTTTATTGATATCTTTGCATAATTCTTTTGTTTTACTGAACAGTGTCTGCACTGACATAACTACCACGATAGCACTGACACATCTTCCAGACTGATATAACTAACATAAATGACCGAAAAACAATCATAACTGACTGACCCATATAACTGACATTCTGATATAATTGACAGCACTGACTTTATTACTTACTGAACAGTTTCTGGAGTGACATAAATATTTTATTAGCAGTGCTACTAGCACTGACAGAACGACCTCGTTATGTCACTGCTACCAAAATGTCTGCAGATTTTCGTTCGTCAACATTCAATAAGACCCACCTAGCTTGTCGTGATTCTCCGCGTCACTGAATCATTACGTCAGATAATTGAATCATTACGTCACTGAATCATTACGTCAGATGTGCCTTTATGTTACATCTTTCGTGACCTATTTGGGAATTATTATATCAGATTCTTAACAATAGCTAATCTATTTATGAGTTATTTTCTTCTCTGCTTGTTGTTTGTTTATTTTCCCTTTGTTTGGGATTATGCTCTTTTGGCCGAAATAATATACTGAACTGAGCTAATGGTCGATTTCATTCTGTTTTTACAAGATGCACCTAATTTCTATACGAGTTGCAGTCCAACGGTGGAGAGCTTTTTGGAACTCACGTTTCGTTGACTGAACAATTATGAAAATAAAACCCGAGCGAGGACGATCAAAATTGGCCCAAATCCAAAACTTATAACGGCGCTTGGTATCTTGCAATTCATCACCTTCTTTCCAGCCATGTTTCAGTGTCCCAATTTTGACCCTTGTCGAAGGTACAGATACAAAAGAGGCGACCATAAGAGCATGCGTCAACTCATCTAGAAAGCAATCAAGATCTAGCAGGTTCTCTTTCAGTGAAGTAGATAGAATGTGGAAAGGGATTTTAATTTTCATCAGCAAAGGATCAAGCGTTTACCGAAAGGACAATATATTTATGTGATCCCAGATACTGTTGTAAATCAACAGGGTTCTGTTTCATTTTGGTTCTGTTTCATACTTACTGGGCCTTTTGCAAAAGCAGTGGTCAAGTGTATTCTTTGACCCACACCTGCCAGTGTGTTATAGTTGATTAATAACTTTAATCTATTGACAGAAAAAAAATTAAGCTTTTGAATAGTCAAATTAAATTTTGTAGCGTTATTGAAACTATTTAGAGTTCAAACAAAAAAGACTGGATTTGTCAAATTGAAGCTTAGCGGTTTTACAGTTATAAGATTTATCCAGCCTCTTCTGGCTCACTGGAATGTGGCAAAAAATGGGTGATCTGGCAAAAGTAGGCTATGGTGGTTTCTAAAATTAACATTTACATTCCCAAAGTTTATTTGATCATGTTGATCTTTACTAAGTAAGCTGAATCATGTTCCAAAGTTACCCTGCCTCCCTTTGTGGTCCCAGTTCCTTTGATGGATGAATCCTAAACAAAATTTTGATACAACCGTTTAAAATCAAAACATTTAAAGAGCTCAAAAATGCACCTCACGGACTGCCTGACTCATACAGCCACAAGAGCACCAAATCTTGCAAATAGTTCATTTCAAGAAAGAGGGTTCAGCGATACATCAGAGGCAGCACAATAGCACTGCCTAAGAAAAAGAGGGATAAAGTTTCAGTGCATAATCTCTTTTACTCCTCAGGCCAATTCGTAAGGAAGGATTTGTCACAGAAACTCTGGAGGGCCTCGTTCAATAAGCAATTTAAAGTTTTATTGCCACTTTTAAGAGCCAAAAGCTATTGCATGATAACAAACCCCTTTCACACTCCTATTAGCTGCCACAAAAAAACACCCAGTAAAAAATTTTAGATAGGCATTTCGTCCAAAAGAGTTAAGGGCCTAATAATTATATCTCCGGGGATTAAAAGGACACCTTTTGAGGCAAGAGTTGTATGCTATATAAGTTGCCTGTTGTTTAAATATAGGTTTTGTTATTATGAGAGAAGGGGGAGGGGCATTTTTCCTCCTGAGTCTTCAAAAATGTTAAGAGTGTTAGGGCAAAACTTTCAGGTCATGTTAAGGGGGATGTTAAACCAAATCAACAGAGACTATGTGTATCCAGTTTGTGAAAAGGGCCAATCGGCAACATCTCAGGAATGGTTAATAGTATTAAATTGAAACTTTCAGGAAATATTAAGGAAGATGTTGAACAAAATCAAAAGACAATATTTGGATCCAGATGGCGAAAATGACGTATTTGCAATATCTCAGAAATTGTCAAGGGTAATAGGTTATACCTTTTAGGACATGTTGAAGGGGGTGTTGAACCAAAGACTATGTACATCCAAGGTTGTCTAAAAGGTGTATCTGTGATATTCTAGGTACGGCAAAGGAAATTAAACCCAAGACGCGCAGAAATAATATCAAATCGTAATTCAAGCGTAAAACGAACACAAATCACTATCAATAAATGTATGAAACCAAAACCAACAGAACTTACAATAAATAATCAAATCCGACTTAAAACGAACAAATTCTACCACAAATGAGTAGCGAACGACCCCTATTAATTTTAGAAAAAAAGTTGTCATGTAACGCTTTGTCGAAATCAAGTTCATACATAGATTCTTAGTCCGTCTATGACAATGAAACTGGAAGGTTTCATTTCCAACCAAAATTACGGCAATAAAATGTATCTCTTAAGCCATTTATCACAGTCATTTAAGAAGTGTCTCATTTTATTGATATCTTTGCATAATTCTTTTGTTTTACTGAACAGTGTCTGCACTGACATAACTACCACGATAGCACTGACACATCTTCCAGACTGATATAACTAACATAAATGACCGAAAAACAATCATAACTGACTGACCCATATAACTGACATTCTGATATAATTGACAGCACTGACTTTATTACTTACTGAACAGTTTCTGGAGTGACATAAATATTTTATTAGCAGTGCTACTAGCACTGACAGAACGACCTCGTTATGTCACTGCTACCAAAATGTCTGCAGATTTTCGTTCGTCAACATTCAATAAGACCCACCTAGCTTGTCGTGATTCTCCGCGTCACTGAATCATTACGTCAGATAATTGAATCATTACGTCACTGAATCATTACGTCAGATGTGCCTTTATGTTACATCTTTCGTGACCTATTTGGGAATTATTATATCAGATTCTTAACAATAGCTAATCTATTTATGAGTTATTTTCTTCTCTGCTTGTTGTTTGTTTATTTTCCCTTTGTTTGGGATTATGCTCTTTTGGCCGAAATAATATACTGAACTGAGCTAATGGTCGATTTCATTCTGTTTTTACAAGATGCACCTAATTTCTATACGAGTTGCAGTCCAACGGTGGAGAGCTTTTTGGAACTCACGTTTCGTTGACTGAACAATTATGAAAATAAAACCCGAGCGAGGACGATCAAAATTGGCCCAAATCCAAAACTTATAACGGCGCTTGGTATCTTGCAATTCATCACCTTCTTTCCAGCCATGTTTCAGTGTCCCAATTTTGACCCTTGTCGAAGGTACAGATACAAAAGAGGCGACCATAAGAGCATGCGTCAACTCATCTAGAAAGCAATCAAGATCTAGCAGGTTCTCTTTCAGTGAAGTAGATAGAATGTGGAAAGGGATTTTAATTTTCATCAGCAAAGGATCAAGCGTTTACCGAAAGGACAATATATTTATGTGATCCCAGATACTGTTGTAAATCAACAGGGTTCTGTTTCATTTTGTGAAGGGAAGATGTAAATGTTGAACTGGGGGTTTAGATGATCATTTGACAGGATGTCATCTGAAACGGTAATAGTGGTAGATTGAAGTTCTGGATGATCAGCCAGGACAAAATCGAGGTTTGAGGTTGACCAGGAATTATCATAGGCAGCGCAATAGCGCTGCCTAAGTAAACAACTATATTGGCACAATTTATAATTTTTTTTTCTCCATACCCGGGTACTTCGTATCGAAGGAGTTGTCGTAGAAACTTCGAAAAGGGCTCATTCGATTGGAAATTGAAATGGCCAGTGCCTTTTTTAATAGTTGAAAATTATTGGAGGGCAACTGCCCCCCCCCCCACGCCCATCATTCCCCTAAACACATCCAATCAAAATTTTGAGACAGCCATTTTGTTCAGCGTAGTTGATTTCCAGATAGAAAATATGTTTTTGAGGAGGGTACTCCCCAACAACCCTCTGGGCAAAGGTTTTAAGTTATGCCCTGAGGGCATATAAGAACGATGTTGGCAAAATGTATTATTTATTATTTTTTTCCTTTAGAGCAGGGCACTTCGTACCCAAGAAGTTGTCGTAGAAACTTCGAAAAGGGCTCATTCAATTGAAAACTGGAATGTCTTGTGCCATTTTAAATATTAAAAAATTATTGGAAAGCGTTCGGGTATTTACAGCTGGCACCAAATGTTAGGTTATTTAGCCACCAGTGTTATACCGGTAAGCTACAATGCCACAATATTGGCGTGGTAATGTACGGGTATCACCACTTATTGGAGGGGAAATCCCCGGCCCCAAATTATAATGTGATGCCCGCGTCTACCACACTGGTTCTGCAAATATCGGGTTTGGTACTACCCTATTTACAGTATACCCTGTCCCAGGGTATGATAACGCGATTGAGTGGTCAAATGGCCACTTTCTAAAGTCAAATGTACCCACCCTTGGGTTATCACTAAAAATCTCTAACTCTCTCCTTGGAGGTAACAAACCCCCCAGTCAATATAATAATGACGGTATCTCGTAACTCTATTCCTACCCTGCCTGGGTTCCAGGAAAATTAGTAGACAGTTTGTAGAAAATACCTTACTTGTATTCTCCAAACGGTCACTTATAATAAAAAAAAATATGTTCCCCGAACGGGGTCTAAATGCAGACTAACTCAAAAATAATATTCTTTACAGCAACTGTTCGTAAGGGTGGACCTTCACTTGGCCCAGCCAATCCTCTCAATCCCCATTTAAAACTAATTCTACTTTCTTAGCTTTATGATTCAATGACTCAAACCAGGAAGTCCAAAATAGAATTTAGTTCAAAGCTTACTTATTGTAAACAACTATAGCTTAGCAACGAGACTTTTAAATGGTCATTGAAAATTATACTATAGGCAAATCTAAGCAAACGTAATTACGGAACAAAACCGGGTCATTTATCTGAAAAGAAGAGAAATAGGGGGTGGAACCCCAACACCTCCCCCCGTAAGATAAATGACCGCCCACACGCTACCTTGGTCCACCCTTACACACATAAACCCATAACTTCAACTTTACAAAATCCATTTGCCTTCTCTCTTCCAACAGTGTCTGTGCTACTACTTCCACCAATTGGCTCTGGATCGGTCGTCATCAACACGTCTCTACTGTAGGACCACCATGGTCTAAATCGTATAGCATCTGCATTAGGTTTTGAAAGTTGAAGTCCCCAAGATTCGAAGACAATGATTGTGCGCAGCACAATCAAAAACAAAAAAAAATTCTCTCTCTCACGAATTTACATTTGAGAGGAGCAGAGAATCAGTTTCTGGCACATATGATGATGCCAGCCATCATGAAAAATTGGCTGCACTAGTCTCTTAAGTTCCATCTGCGGAAATAACCCCACATTTCAATAAAAAAGTAAATTGCCCCTTGGCATAATTTCGAATAATCTAAGGCCGAAAATGCAAAGGCCTGTGAAAACGGTAAGGGTACTGGGAATGAAGTAAAATTTTTAGCGAGCCATGAATCGCCTTTTTTCTGGGTTCCCTCCCCTGGGATAATCAAATGCAGAATATGCGCTAATGCTAATTGAAGATAAAATTTGGATACATCTCCCACTGAATACAATTTGCCAGAAATAATTGTCGGTTCCCATGAAGAGTAAAAACTATGAATAGGGCTACTGGACAAAGGTTTGGGTGAAATGTAAAGTGACTGGGAAAGAGTAGCCCCCAAGGACTCCAGATCAGAGATGCAAAATCTCGGTAAAGGGATCACAACTTGTCCGCCAGTTGAGCATTGAGGAAAAAGGCTATCTTTTGCGACTTCCCGCAGGGGATCTTCCCCATGGGATTCCTCCCCCTCATAAAGGATCGACATATCTTTTGAGTTGATAATACTAACCTCAGATTCTTTTCCAAGTTTTTCCAATCCGACTCGACATTCAACATCTCCCAACTTTCCCCCAACCTGTTGTAGGTCATTCATCTCTATTTTGTAACCATCTTTTTTTATTTCCCGTGGGTCTTTGACCTCTTTTTCGCCCCTATTATTTATGTTATCAAGGCACAACCCATCCAACATTTTTTTGTTTTTCGCCACTGCAGGCTGAATCTCCAAATTTTGTCTCTTTTTTGCATTTATTTGTTCTTTTTCACTTTTCTCAATTTTGTCATTCACGCAAAATAATAAATCATCGTTAAATCTGATTTGGACTCCAGTGTCCACCATCTTTGACTGCATTACTTCATTGTAGCTCCGTTTAATATCTCTTTTCTCTCTTTTAGTTCTCTTTACTTTTACCCCAGAAACAAATATTTCATTATCAAATGGGTACTGAATTCCGACATTTGGTTATTCATATTGTACTAAAATTTCCCGAACTTTGCGAGGAAAAGTGCGTACAATAAATTTTGTCTCTTTTTTCTCTGGTACAATCAGTGCTTCATTTTGGCAAACATTTTTTGGCGTCTCACACTCGTTAAAAGTGTTCTCAAGTTTTCCATTTTCTGGAAATTTGGATTTTTGATTTCCGATATCTCCAAAGTCTCCTCCTACTAAAACATCCACTGCTAGCGTAGGTACTAAGCCTACTTTTATCGTTTTTCTCTGGACCGTACCGTCCTTCTTTGCAATTTCTATTCTTACCCAAGCAAACGGGCATTGGTGCTTATCTCCATAATAACACACTGTTGTAATATTATTTTTATGGTCTATTTCCGTCTTTTTAATTAGGTCCATTCGCACAAAAGTTTGCTCACTCCTTGAGTCAATTACCATTTCTCTAAATTTTCCGTTTAATTTTCCTTCTATTTTATGTGATTTCAAGAACTCGTCAATGTTTCCTTCATTATGGGCTATAGACCAATTTGTTCTTTTATAGGTTACTTTCTCATCTCAATTATGGCAATTTTTATAAAAAGGCTCCGAGGAATCAAATTTTGCCAGATTGTCACCATTTTGAGTATCAAGCATTTTTTTTCCGACAGGGCGGCGCAGCCTCCCAATTTATTTTTTAGGCCGGTCCACCTCCCCCGTAGTCAGCGAAGTTGTATATTTTCTCGTACAAGTGTTTAATGTTTGGTAATTTTCATTTTCTCGCAATTGATCCTTAGACAAATTATTATGGCTATCCGACGGTCTATAAGTAACTTGTGATGAAACGTCACTTTGCGAATTTCCCCAACGAGTTTTCATTAGTCTGTCAATTGTTTTTGCAACATCCTGCTAATATTTCTTATCGGCCTCCCTAAGGGCCTGTCTTTTTTCCTTTCTTCCCCTTATATCTTTCTCTGTTTGTTTCCTATCTTCCTCCTCTTTTTGCTCTCTGGCTTTTCTTTCAGCCTTTATACGTTCTTGTCTTTCCTCCTCTATTTTCTCTTCTACTATTTTATGTAAAGTCGAGGTGTATACTTTTCGCGGTCTAGAATTTTACTTAATTAATAGAAAACCCTGCCAATAATTTCCATCTGAAATTTGTCAACCCTCTTTTTTAACTCTTCGTAGGGTTGAAAATTTTCTCTAAGTGCTGTTGTGTACGCCTCGTAAGCAATGTACACCTCGTAAAACACCCTATCCAATTCCTTATATAGATCCTCAATAATCTGTTGACGTTTAAGAGCAATCTTTTCATCCTCCATCCCTTCTCTTAAAAAGTAAATATGACTCTGAATCATTTCAACAATTGCCGACCGTTTTTTTTCCTTTTCCTTAACAATTTTTTCATATATTTGTAATTGCTTTTTATTAGCCTCCGTAAGGATTTTGAAAGCAATATCTTGTGCCTTACTAGCTTCTTTAAATTCTACTAGTTTTCTCAAAATCTCCTTATGGGTATGATTAATGCCTTTAGACGTGATTCTTGTTAGAAGATCTTGGTTGCTAAATATCTTTGGACGACTATTTAATCTTGAGCTAGCGTTTTTAAGGTGAGTTGGTCTCCATACATCCGGAAACCAGTAATTTTTGAGATGATCTCTCTCAAAAGCCTCCAACAGGGCCTTTTTACCTCTTTTTGCTTCATTTCTGCGTTTCGTTTTTTCCTCGTCTCTTTCTTTATAGGCTACTCTAGTCTTTTCGTCCTCTTTTCTATTCTTTGTAATTTTATCTTTCTCAGCCTGCATTTTTTTCTTATATTCTCGGTGCTCTCTCTCAAAGGCCTCCATATTAGCCTTTCTTTCTATTTTCCTACTTTTTCTATGGGCTTCACTCACCCTTCTCGGTCTTGAGGAAATCTTATCTCTGTCCGACATTATTTAAAAATTCCGTTAGCTTAAAAATATTTCTTCACTCTAAATGAAAATTCTCTCACCGATGTAATTTCCGGTCTCTCGCGAAAAATTGCTGCGTGTCAATTAGCCTTATATTTTTGCACACTGCTTAGTTGCGCGATAAATTGATTCGTAAATTTTTCAATTATGATCTAACAAGGAACAGCCCATAATAGATCTTCATAATTCTATTAATTGATTCCGTATTTTTTTTCTCTTTATATGTAATCACAATAGGCTACTATCTAGGCTAAATGAACTTGTCTCTTCGAAAACGCAGAATTCTTTTACTATCAGGTTTACTGATAGGACCTTTTCTTGCTGCCACCAAATGTTCGGGTATTTACCACTGGCACCAAATGTTAGGGTATTTAGCCACCAGTGTTATACCGGTAAGCTACAATGCCCCAATATTGGCGTGGTAATGTACGGGTGTCACCACTTATTGGAGGGGAAAGCCCTGGTCCTAAATTATAATGTGATGCCCGCGTCTACCACACCGGTTCTGCAAATATAGGGTTTGATACTACCCTATTTACAGTATATCCTGTTCCAGGGTATGATAACGCGATCGAGTGGTCAAATGGCCATTTTCTAAAGCCAAATGTACCCGCCCTCTGGTTACCACTAGAAATCCCTAACTCTCTCCTTGGAGGTAACAAACCCCCTGTCAATATAATAATGACGGTATTTCGTAACTCTATTCCTACCCTGCTTGGGTTCCGGGAAAATTAGTAGACAGTTTGTAGAAAATACCTTACTTGTATTCTTCCAACGGTCACTTATAATAACAAAATAATATGTTTCCCCGAACGGGGTCTAAATGCAGACTAACTCAAAAATAATATTCTTTATAGTAACTGTTCATAGGTTCACTTGGCCCAGCCAATCCTCTCAATCCCCATTCAAAACCAATTCTACTTTCTATGCTTTATTATTCAATGACTCAAACCAGGATGTCCAAAATAGAATTTAGTTCAAAGCTTACTTATTGTAAACAACTATAGCTTAGCAACGAGACTTTTAAATTTTCATTGAAAATTATAACATAGGCAAATCTAAGCAAATGTAATTACGGAACAAAACCAGGTCATTTATCTGAAAAGAAAAGAAACAGGGGGCGGAACCCCAATAGAAGGCAACTAACACCCCTTCTACGCCCACCATTTCCCTAAACACATCCAATCAAAATCTTACGATAGCTATTTTGTTCAGCGTAGTTGATTTCCAGATATAAATTATGTTTTAGAGGAGGACACTCCCCCACAGCTTTCAGGGCAAGGGTTGTAAGTTATGCCCTGAGGGCATATAAGGTTTTTATAGAAGGTGATGTCGTAGAAACTTCAAAAAAGGCTCATTCAATTGGAAAATCAAAGGGCTAGTGCCCTTTTTAATTGTCGAAAGTGATTGGAAGGCAACTAACCCCCCTCTCACGCCCACCTTTTCCCCAAACACATCCAATGAAAATTTTGAGATAGCCATTTTATTCAACGTAGTTTTAAGTTCTGTAAATTACATCTTTGAGGATGACAACCCCCTCAGAGCCCTCAGGGCAAGGGTTTTAAGTTATGCCCTATGGGTATAAATTTTTTTTTATAGAACGCGTTGTTGTAGAAACTTCGAAAGGGCTCATTCGATTAGAAATTGAGATGACTAGTGCCCTTTTTAATAGTCGAAAGTAGTTGGAAGGTAATTAACACCCCTTCCACGCCCACATTTCCCCAAACACATCCAATCAAAATTTTGAGATAGCCATTTTGTTCCATGCAGTTTAAAGTCCAGGAAAATTATACCTTTGAGCAGGACACTCCCCCCACAGTCTTCAGGGCAAGGGTTATAAGTTATGCCCTTGGGGCATATAAGGTTTTTATTGAAATCTTTGTCGTAGAAACTTGAAAAAGGGCTCCTTCGATTCGAAATTCAAAGGTCTAGTGCCCTTTTTAATAGTCGAAAGTGATTTGAGGGCAACTAGCCCAACTAGAAATTTTTGTTCATCGTTGTTGATTTCCAGATAGAAATTATATTTTTGAGGAGGACAATCCCCCACAGCCCTCAGGGCAAGGATTGTAAGTTATGCCCTGGGGGCTTACAAGGTTTTTATAGAACGCATTGTCGTAGAAACTTCAAAAGGGCTCATTAGCTTGAAAATTAAAATGGCTAGTGCCCTTTTTAATAGTCGAAAGAGATTGGTAGGCAACTAACACCCCTTCCAACCCCACCATTTTCCCAAACATATCCAATCAAAATTATGAGATAGCCATTTTGTTCAACGCAGTTTAAAGTTCAGGAAATTATACCTTTGAGCAGGACACCCCCCCCCAGTCTTTAGGGCAAGGGTTATAAGTTATTCCCTGGGGGCATATAAGGTTTTTATTGAAATCTTTGTCGTAGAAACTTTTAAAAAGGGCTCATTAGATTGAAAATTCAAAGGGCTAGTGCCCTTTTTAATAGTCGAAAGTGATTGGAAGGCTTGACATTTTTATAGCAAAGATCGATGTGGGTATAATGTATTATTTTTTTGTTGTTGTTGTTGTTTAGACCACGGCACTTTGTATCCTGGGATTTGTCGTGGGAACTTCGAAAAGGGCTAATTCAATTGAAAATAGAAGGGGCTGATGCCATTGTTAATGGTCAAAAGGGATTGGAGGGCAACTAATCCCCCTCCCACGCCCACCCTGCCATTTGCTGATTATGTTTAAAAACTAAATTTTTTCTTAAGATTAAAAATGCACTGTGTTAATGCTAATTCCCAGTAAGGCATCTCTGCAGTATCCCAAGAACGACTGAGGATATTATGTTTAGACTTTCGGGGCTACTTCTGCTCTTAAGATTTAACCAAATCAAAGTAGCGTAAGTATATCTAATCTATCAAAGAAAGTAGATAGATTTTTTGGCGAACGATGTCAAGTTTTCCATTTCAGGTCAACTAGAAGAGGTATGAAAATAAATTAAACACTGCTATTTGTGTCCAGATTTTTAAAAGGGTGTATTTTATTAAAAATTGCTGAGAATTTTTCTGCAGCATACAAATAGCAGGCCAAACTATAAAGTCTTAAAAACAGATTTAAAGCGTTATTTTCTTTTCCCCTAAAAAGACTATGTCAATGTAAAACGAACAGAAATTAATTAAAAAAAACTTTTCCACAAAATAAGTTTTTCAAAAAAAAGCAAACTCCATTAACAAAAAATGAGCAACAATAAAATCAAATAATCTACCAAGCGTGAAACTACCACAAATCAGCATCAATAAATAAATGAAACCCAAAACGAATAGAAATTACAATAAATAACCGAGTCAAACTCAAAACGAGCAGAAATTAACATAAGTTGGGCTCAAAACCCCTATGCCTTCCCAAGGCCAGAACAAAATTTATACTTTACTCAAAAAAATACAGATGAATGTGCATTGTAAGTTTAACATACATATACTGATATTTAGTAATCAAAATGTTAATATTGTTTGATTTATTAAAGTTATAAAAGTAAAAACATTTATATTTTTTTCAGTAAAGTGCAAATCTTTTTCTGGAAACACTTTGTCCGAAAATTGCCACATTTTGTCCGAAAACACTTTACGACGAACATTTTCCCAGGTTTTTAGTTTTTTTTTGTGCCCGAAGCCTAAAGACAAGCAATGTGTTTTCATAAAAAAAACTAAACTTTCCAACAGAGAGGTTTTGAAAAAAAAGAAAAGAGCCATATCAAACTTCAGATGGGTAGAAATAAAGTCTATAATAATTCGAACTCAAAACGACCAGAATTTACCATCAAAGAATAATGAAACCCAAAACAAACAGAAATGAGAATAAATGATCATATCAAACATAAAGATAACAGCCATTGATAAAAATGAACAAATAAATAAATCTTAAAACAAGAATATTACTGTCAAATATTAAACTGAATCAAATTAAATGAATCAATTAAATGAATCACTGAATCAATATTCAGATTAAATTAAAAACCAACAAAAATTACTATGCACAGGAATTTTTACTTAAAAGTTCTTAGGTTTGTTACGTAATTTGTATTTATTTGACAACTATGTGTATTTTGAACAGTGTCCTTAAATTTTTAATTATCGACAAAAAAGAAATCACAACAATAATTAAGACAACCGGAAAGAGCAAATGAAAGTTAAATCTTTAATATATAATGCCATCAATTCCAGAAAATCTCAGCAATTCAACTGAATTTTTCTGTTTTTCACTGTTATAGATATAAAAAATTTTAAATATTTGTTTTGAGTTTTATTCTGCTCTTCTTTTAAAAACTTTATCAGAGTTTTAAAAATAAATAATTTCAGTTTGTTTTAGATTGTCAGTTTGTATTGGTTATACATATAACGAATATTTTTCCAATTGTTGTGCTTCCAATTTTTTCAGGTCTTTAGCTTAAGAATTAAAATATTCGATTAAAATTTAAATTCTTAAGTTGAAAAGATGATCTGTGCAATGGCTTTGGTTGGATTCAATATAATTATTTTTATAAATTTTGCTCAATTTCAAATTAAGGTCTGGAACTGTTCTTGAACTACGATATGGATTTTTTAGTAATTAAAGATTATAAACTTAAAAGAATCCTTTTGTAAGAATGGTCAAACTATAATATATGAATGAAAATGGAATATGAGAATGAATATGTATTAGAAAAATCACTCAGCTTTCTTCATTTCTGACTCTCTTATTTGTCACTTTGTCGTGAGTATTTGGTTGGTTTGGTATAAAAAAACATCAATGTGATATAAAGAAAGAAAAACGAGCAAAAATGGGGTTTTTATAGGCCAAATGAAGATACTGAAAAAACGAAGCGAATATTTCGAGAGGACAAACGCCTCTCTTCTTCAGCGCGAAACGAAACGATGTATCAATAAAAGCCAAAAATTAAAAGAATTAAAACCAAATACCTAACAACCATAAAAGCGAGTTATTCGCCAATATCCGCGATTTGCACAAAATCCAAAAAATATGATCTGCCATCGACGGATACTAGCGAACAACTGAACAAAAGAAAGGAATCAATTCATTCACTTGAGAAACAAAACGAACCAGCAATTAAATAAGTTGGAAAACTATGTCATTTGATTTCGGATTTTAATTAAGGCATTTCTTGCAGACACCCTTTGAGACCTAAGGGGTTGTTCACGTGTTTGATTAGATGACTGAGAAAGTGGTTCAAGGTTTATTTCAGGGATCACTAAAGTATCGGCTTCTCTTTTGAGAAAACCGAAATATGACTCATTTATTCTTAAATCACCGGAATCTCTGTTTAACACGTGAACAACCCCTTAGGTCTCAAAGGGTGTCTGCAAGAAATGCCTTAATTAAAATCCGAAATCAAATGACATAGTTTTCCAACTTATTTAATTGCTGGTTCGTTTTGTTTCTCAAGTGAATGAATTGATTCCTTTCTTTTGTTCAGTTGTTCGCTAGTATCCGTCGATGGCAGATCATATTTTTTGGATTTTGTGCAAATCGCGGATATTGGCGAATAACTCGCTTTTATGGTTGTTAGGTATTTGGTTTTAATTCTTTTAATTTTTGGCTTTTATTGATACATCGTTTCGTTTCGCGCTGAAGAAGAGAGGCGTTTGTCCTCTCGAAATATTCGCTTCGTTTTTTCAGTATCTTCATTTGGCCTATAAAAACCCCATTTTTGCTCGTTTTTCTTTCTTTATGTGATGTCAGGCCAGTGTGGTTTAAGAAATTATCAATGTGATAATCTGGATGAGCTCAATATCTATCTCGACATTTTCTGAAAGTTCAAACCTAATAACTTATGCACTGAGAGTTTTATATTAATAATTTTAGCTATTCTTGAGATAATTCAGTGACACCCATTGACAACTGGGATGAACATATGGTCTTTAAGTGAAACATCTTCCTCGACATTCTCTGACTGTCTCAATTTGATAAACTTCCCAAACAGTTGGTGAAATATTGAAAATAATGCTTTTTTGACAACCTGGACGCATATGTGATTTTTTTTTCCCTTTATTTTTAACAAATTCCTTAGCATTTTCTGAAAGCTTACACTTAATACTCGTAGACGGTTCTTAGACTAATTATTTGAAAAAAACTACGTTTTCTAAAGAGTTAAAGAGGCTGAGTCACAAGTTCGAACCTTAAAACGTACAGGGATTAGGAGGTACAGTTTGGGGCTGTCGCCCCCCAAATCCACCGCTTTTGCAGCCTCTTTTGTTAAAGTTTTTTAAGTCCTGTAGCCTGCAATCAGTTGGTCATACCAAGTTCATCACATTATAGCTTGTTATCGGTTAGGGAAAAATCTCCTGTAAAAAATCCAGCAAATAGGTTCAGTACTGTTTCTAATCAAAGAGATGCAATAGGATATTTTTACGGTAAAAAATTCAAGCAGACTTCGTTCGTGTTGCAAAGCATTTCTTTGCAAGGGAAAAAGCGGGTTTTGAGGGGGGCGGGAGACCCCCAAAATAAAACCTTAACAAAAGAAGCTGCAAAAGCACGGGGTTTGAGGGTCGAAAGCCCCCCAACTGTACCTCCTAATCCCTGTACGTTTTAAGGTTCGAACTTGTGACTCAGCCTCTTTAACTCTTTAGAAAACGTAGTTTCTTTCAAATAATTTCTGCACGTTTTTGTACAGTTTATTACCAATTATTGCTCGACTAACTGTTAGCTTATCGTGTCAGGAGTTAAAGATTTGGGGCTGCCGCCCCCCAAACCCCCAGCTTTTGAAGATTCTTGTGTTAAGGCTTTTAATTCCTGAATACCCAAATCAAATGCACAGTAAGATTTTCTTTTTTCAACTTTTCTTCGAGCATGCGGGTATACGGCATGTTATCAAAGCAGTGGAGACTTACCTGTAAGCTGAAGGCCGACTGTGATATTCTTCTTGAGACACCTGTTGAGCCGAAGGATTTAATAGATTGGATTTGAAAAAGAAACTGAGTTTCTTTTTTAAACTTTAAATTTAAGAGATACTACTTTAAATTCAATATATAAAAATTTACTCTGACGGGGAATCGAACCTGGGTCTTCCGCATGACAGACAGGAATAGTGAGCACTTTACTATCAGATACTATTGGTAAATTATTTTTAGTCTTTGCAATCTATTTTCGACGCAAGCAAATACAAAGTAAGATTTTCGTTTTTCGACAAAAAAACTTCTGGGAAAGAGCTGGAATTTTTGGAAGTTTGCAGTCGGTCTTGTCAGGTTAAGAGGACTATTTTGATCTAATTTAGTAATGAAATACTATGCTTTTAGAAATATCAAAAATTAACATGGGCTCGTATAGGAAAACGAGGTTTTTCGTAAATGTAAATTCAGGGTATAATTTTTTTGGTCTGAAAATATCAAAAGGCCCTAACAAGTCGAATTCCGCTTCGAATAAGTCTTCATTCACCCGGATCCGTTGCCAACTGTGGCCTGTAGGCGTGCCTGATAAAAAAAACTTGATATTTGTTTTTTGGAAAACAGGGAAGGAGTGATCAGATTGAGCTAAAATTTTGAGGATAAGCTTCCAGGCCCTAGGAAAGCTCATCCTCTAAATTTCAGCCCAATCGAACAACGTTAAAGGGGGGCTGTGGTGGGAAAAATTAACATGGGCTTTTATAGGAAAACGAGGTTATTCGTAAATGTAAATTCGGGGGATAATTTTTTCGGTCTGAAAATATCAAAAGGCCCTAACAGGTCGAGTTCCGGTTCGAATGAGTTCTCATTCACCCGGATCCGTTGCCAACTGTGGCCTGTAGGCGTGGCTAATAAAAAAAATTGATGAACATTAATTGGCTATATTTGGTTTTTGGAAAACAGGGAAGGAGTAATCGGATTGAGCTGAAATTTTGAGGATAAACTCCCAAGCCCTAAGACACCTTATCCTCTAAATGTCAGTCCGATCGGACAACGTTAAAGGGAGGCTGTGGTGGGAGGGTTGAAACTTCCGGCCCACTTTCCCCATGAAGATAAAGTCGGAGGGGGTGAAATTTTGCATGTTTCTCAGTTTGAGCTTAGGCTACAAAATGCAATCACCGCCGTCTCTCTGCGACCGCTAGGACCGGAAATCGCTTAACATTGTTGTGTGTCACCTCTTTAAAAAGGCACAAGTGTGCCTCCTAGATTAAACAAAAAAACAAATTTTCATACTTGAAAGTAAGGAGTGATATTAAAACTTAAAACGAACATAAGTTATACCATATATGAAAGGGGTTGTCCCCTCTTCAACACTTTGCTTTTTACGCTTAAGTTTGACTCTGTCACAACTCTACTTTTTAAAACAATAGAACCTTTAGCATAAAGAGCAAAATGTTGAGGAGGGGACTGCCCCTTTCATATACGGAATAGTTTCTGATCGTTTTAAGTTTTAATGTCACTCCTTACTTTCAGTTAAAAACAATTTCTTTTTTTTAATTTAATTTCTGAACGTTTTTCAACTAACGCAGCTTCCAATTTGGCTCACCTTACATGAAAAATTAAAACAAAATTTGTACATTAATTTTCGTAGATTTATTTTGGATATTAAGGGCTGGTCAATCCTCAATTACTTACTCCTTAAAGCTGTTAGCACTTGCTATTATAATTAAAAGCTTCCTATTATAATTAAACGGCCCCCGTGTTTCAACTTTAGTAAACAGTCAAAATTTAGCGTAAAGAGTCAGGTACTGAAGAGGCGGCAACCCTTCATAGATGGAATAATTTTTGTTCGTTTTTCAAATAATGCCGGTAAATCTGGCTCACCCTTTATGATATATACCCTCCTCCTTACGGAAAACTCCTCCGTGGAAATTTTATCCAACGTAAAGTGCATCCCCACCCCCGTCAAATTTCCTCCAGATAGTTCCATCCTCGCTGAGAACTCGTCTCCCTGTAAAATTGCTTGCAGACGATTCACCCTGGAAAATCCTCCTTGGCCTTTTTCATTTGATTAAGATTTAAACTTCTATTCGGTTTTTCAATCACACAAGAAATGCCCCTTTCCGTGGAAATTATTTCCCAGAAAACAAAACACGCGGAAAAAGCCCCTGGATAATTTCCCCGAAACATATTCACATACACAATTTTGAAAGAGAATCTATGCCAATTAAAAAGAATTTCGTATAGTAATTCTGTCAAAGCCCCCCAGTGTAACATTTACCCTGCAATATTCACTCCCTAGAAATTTCCCTGCTCAAGGAAGATTTTTCCGATAGAAATCCACCCCAAAAACACCCCTCTCCCCAAAAATAACAAATGGCTGTACACTTCCCAATAACAAATACTATACGTAAACAATGGGCGAACTTCATAGCTTACAGGCCTCTTCCCACGGACAGTGGGGGTCATTTTAGAGCTTAAGATACAATTATTGGGTCTTTGAATTATGATGAAGAAAATGGCAATCTTAAAATTTTAATCGGATGATTTTGGAGAGAAAAGGGATGGAAAAGGGGAGTAGTAAGGCATCAAGTACCACTGGTAGTGATTGCGTAATATGCCTTACCACGGGTCACTCACCTATTACTATGAACGGTACATTGGCTTAGCAGACGGTTTTTTTATGAGGTAACACTCATTTTTTGGGGTCAAACGGTGATATAGCGGTGGTTAGTCTATATGGAGTAACTTGATTACTTGTTTTTTTTTTTTTTTTTTTTTTTTTTTTTTTTTTTTTTTTTTTTTTTTTTTTTTTTTTTTAACTTGGCTACGTATGATGTACTCGAGCAAAAACCCTATAAGATGTTCACACAATACTTTCCAATCTTCATTATGTTTTAAGACATTGATTATAGTACATTACATTTAATTAACTTTGAAAACAATGGATTCCTCAATTTTCAATGTGATTACAATTTCATTCTATATCTGGTATTTTGGTTAGGTTATGTATTTAATATAATGCACTCATGGCGGCCCCCCTTCTATAATTCCTATGCTTTGCAACTAGATCAATGTGAAAGCAAACTTTATTGCTTGTAACAAAAGGGCAAGCTTCAAATATATATTTAGATTTTGTTGGGGTATAATTTAGCGATTTTTAAGGAAAATATCTCCATCGCTTCCAGTAAATTCTTAAACTTTGTTACTAGATAAATGTGAAAGGCCCCCTTTTTACATTCCATTTCCTTAATTTTACAGCTTTGTCCTTCCCACGTGGTCACATGCTATAGTGTCATTCAATTAATTTGTAGCCCTTAAAAGGGCTGTTGGTTAATTTGGGGTAGGACCAAAGTTAGATTCACTTAAGCCTTTGCCGCTTTTTCAGTCTTCTTGGGTAGAAGGACTGCTTGAATGTTGGGCAAAATGCCTCCTTGGGCAATGGTAACCCCCGACCGGAGCTTCTCTAGTTCTTCGTCGTTTCTAATGGCAAGCTGAAGGTGACGAGGAATGATGTTACTAGATTAATATGAAATGGAAAGTAAATCTTTGTTACTAGGTTAATGTAAAATGGAAATGCCTCTGAAATATAAGAATTCTTAAACTTTATTTAGATTTTCTTGGGTAAGAATTCTTACTAAAGGTGGAGGGAAAAAAACCCGTCGCCCCCCTCCCCATCAATTGTGGATAAAATAATTGTGGAATAAATAATTCTGGAAATTAGAATTTTGACTTTTTCTGCTCTATTTACGAGATTTCAGACATTTCAATTCTTCTGATAGCAGCGCAATTTTCTTTTTCAAAAATTCTACCTCTGTTTCAAGATCTTGATTCCGGATTCGCTTCTTTATTCTATAATTTCGAGCAGCTTCCTTATTTCTTTCTTTTGAACTTTTCAAACATTCTTGGGATTTTTTTTTCATGCTAAATTTTGCCTTTTTTTTTAAGGAAGAGAATTCTTGCAATTATCCTCCTCTGGAAAAGAAACCAAGGTGGAACGAAACCACATTGATGCAAGCCGCAAGGCCATCCATCATCAAATATGCTGGTAGAATTACACATGCTTTGGACCAGCCAATGGCCGTGAACCTTTTAATGCCAGGGCCCTCTAACGCCACTGTTACCTCTACGCAACCTGGGAGGAAATTGAAAAGAGAGTGGGCTGCTTCGCATAATGCCTCAGCCCAGCCTACTCAAGATCGTGAGGTTGAACCACTTCATGCTTTGCCAGGGAGTTCAAGTGTAGAAGCCCAGTCAGAATTTGTAAGTATATATATTTTTTTTCTTTCCGTATTTTCAAAAATAAGGTATATTTTCTCAAGCGCATAATTTTGATGAGTAAAACTTAAATTTGTTTCTAAACTATTCTATAATAATAATAATAATCCTATTTCATTTTCTTTCATTAACCAAATTGGCAGTATATAAAAGAATGTTTATAACACTGAAATAGCTTATCATACATTTCTATAGAACCTTACCTGTAACTTCTCTTTTAGCCAAGATATTTTTCTTATGCAAAAATCCAATTATTCCTTTAAACAAACTAACTATATATATAAAAAAACGATTCACTATTTCACAGTTGGCAACCACTCTTAAACTGGTATATGTTATTGCACTAAGCTTTCGCACACATCCGGGCTCTTATCAAAATGTCCCATCAGTATACCTGAATTTTTAATCCGCTCGAGAGGTATAATTTGAATTTTAAGTGTTCCGTGCAAAGTGAGCTTTAAATAACAGGATGTCTACCTTCGATAAGCAATTAACACAGGAAAAAAGGTTTTTTTAATAATTTCCAAATATCTCTTCACAGTGATGTCAAAAAGCATTATTTGGGCGAACCCGTTTTTGATCATTTCAAGCAATTATTTTGACGAAACAGTTAGGGGCATTTTAAAAGATGTTGTCGAGAAAGAATTTGAGGCTGTTCTATTTGAATAGTGTTGTGAAGTCCGATATCCCAACTCGAAAGGGCTTCGATCCTCCTACCCCGAAGGAAACTCCTGGTTCCCAAAGGTCCTTCCCGGGGGGCTCTAAAAAGGACCATCCGGCATTTTAATTGTACTTTAATTGTTGATATGGAAGGAGAAAAAAAAGTTAATCTCTCTTGCAATGATTTATTTAGTCCAGGTCAACTACATCCAACACATCAAACAAATCCGTTGGCAAAAGACATAGGAAAATTCGGATTGTTGAGCGAGTTACACCAGCAACCGATGTATGGGCTTCGTGTCCATTAACCGAAGCCGAAGAGCAAGTGTTCATACAGCATACTGCATCGGTTGAACGATGGTCGAATTTTATCGAGAGTTATATTCAAGAGGGCCAAGCACTAGAGTTGGACCCATATTTTGCGTTTTTATTCTGAAAATTTTTGGAATAAAACCATTAGTTTTATATATCATTCTCTTGTTCTAACTTATTCTCTAAGAATAAGACTAAATTTTCCTGACTAAAAACAATATATATTTTTAACATGTTCAGTTGTCATTATGAAAGACATATGGCAATGTAACTTTTTTTTCTTTTTCTTTTAATTGTTCAGGTGGTGGGACAATGACTATGAAAAATTGACATAGTTTATTAACTTTATAAAAATAATGGTTATTTTACATAAAAAATAAAACTTTTTTTTTCTACAGATTAATGAAATAGCACCACTGCCACCATTGAGTGATGAAACAACTGTATTTACAGAACCAATTCTTTCGCCACCAAGGGAGTTCAGTGATGAACCTACACTACTTCTAGAGCATATGGAGTTGCATAGGGGTTTCCTTAATGTTTTTTTTGGTGAATTGGCTAGCCTAGACGACTTAACTTTTGATATTGACATGCCTGAGGATCCGGGGTGGGCAGATAGTTTTATGCGTGAACATTTAGGGGATGTTACTAGTGCATCTGAACCGGGTCCTCATAGCGAAATTCCATCACAGGACAATACAGACTGGCTCGACCAATTGTCCCCAAAAATCTTGGAATATGTACTAGGGGACTGCCTCATGCCATATTCAGCCAATGCTATTGAACAGACTGGGAGCGGTGGTGGTGTTATTGACAATTCCCTATCACCCTCCTCCACCATTCCACTTAATGATATAACTAGTACTAGTAGTAATAGAACAACAACAGCAACAGTATCCCCTCTTCCAGATTTTGTTCTGTCCAACTCTGCCTTGCACCACACATTGGTCTACAGCGCCAAATTCGGTGATCCCTTCAACTCTCTAGTGTCGGGGGATATAATAACAGATCCCTTGGCCATTACACATTCATATACTGATAAGATTCGAGCCATTCTTGAACAAAAAATGGGGGTTTGGGGAGTGGGGGTCAGTTTAAAAGCATCAATAGCACTAAAAATATTTTTTTAAATGAAAGTGCGGGTGAGATGTATTCGAAATACTTGCACACAGAGATGTTGGCAATTCACCCGCATTTATCAAATTATGGGGAGGTTTTTCTAAATTGGGCTAATAGTATTCAAAGTAAGTGGGAAAATTATAACGAGGGGGGTAGTGGATCTGTGGTTTTATTTATTGAAAGTTTAAGTGTTAATATATGTAGGTTTAAAAAGGATTTTATTGTAAGAGGGGGAGCGGGGAATATTGAATTAAAATATCATTCAGATTTAGAGGGGTCTAAGGGGATACAACGAATCTATTTCGATACGAGGCTGCAGTGTTTCAAGTATGCATTTTTAATTGCAGCATACAGACCACTTCGAATAGATGCCACTAAGAAAAAGTTGGATAAAATGGCAGTTAATGGTAGGGAGGGTTCAAAGTTCCCCAAAGTAAATTTTAATTGTTTAAATGGTCAATTTCCCGTGACACTAAAAGGAATAGATATTTTTGAGCGGGCTAATGCACATTTAAAGATTGGTGTCACGGTGTTACAGTATGAAACAGAATTTGAAGAGGGTCAGCGTTCCGATAAGAAGGGTATATTATTTCCAGTGCGAGCTCCTTCAATTGAATCAGTAGAACATTGGGTGTGGCTTCTATACACCCCAACCACAGACTCCGATTCAATTGGTCATTTCAATCCAATTACGGATATTAGTAGGGTTCTATGTGAGGGTAAAAAGCGAGGTGGTGTGTGTTATTACTGTCCAACATGTCTCTCAAGATTTTGGACTGATTTAAAGTTAAAGCATCACATGAAACACTGTAAACGTCATGGATACCAGGCTGTGGAGACGGTAAGCGGAGATAGAGCGATCTTACGTTTTAAAAATTTTCAAAACAAGCTCCTGCAGACCAATAAGATTGCTTTGGACTGCGAGGCTAAGCTGACAGACGTGTGCGATCCGTCAAATTCAAATCGTGTTAAAATACATGAAGCCATAGGGGTCTCTTACGCTTACGCGCAACGAGATTCCAATAATACCATGCAAGTGTTGGATGTAGTTGAGATGTTGAGTGACGGTGAAGACTGCATGCGCTCGGCATTGGTCAGTCTAATCAAAACAGCGAAAGGTGCAATTTCGCGCCTTCGTTATAAAAACTATCCTATGCTCCTATCACCAGATGCCATAGTGGCCATTAAAAATCGTAAAATGTGTTGGGTTTGCAAGGGAGAATTTGATGATGGTGTTGGGAATGGGGGGAGGAGGAAGGTGATCGACCATGATCATTTGTGGCAGGAAATTACATCGGGGGGGAGTAACTTTAGAGGGGTAGCACACCAGTCATGCAATTTAAACGTTAGACAACAATATTTCGTACCTGTTTTTATACACAATTCCAATTACGACTTAAAGTTTGTTCTTCGAAGTTGGCCCGCATTGCCAAGGGAGGAGCTGTAGATGACGCATGGATAGATGGTTCTTTTTCATATAATATCATACCCAAATCATCGGAGAAGCTACTGCTGCTAGAATTCATGTGGAAAACAGTTGACAAGGGTAACACGTGCCTGAATAAAATCCGTTTTTTAGACTCTTTCAGCTTCTTCCCCAAATCTTTAAGTCAATTGATTCAGGTGCAGAAAAGTGACAATTTTGATAGCTTCCCCCTCCTCAAACAGCGCTTCCCCGATGATGAATTGTATAAGGTATTAACGTGTAAGGGTATATATCCATATGATTATTACAACTCTGGCTCGAGGCTAGATGAGGTGTCACTACCGCCCATTGAAGCTTTTTACAATTCTCTTACTGAGAGTGAGTGCTCCACTAGCGACTACGAATTTGCTAAGAGGGTTTGGGCAAAGGGCGGATGTAAAAATGGGTGGGATTATTGTAAACTTTACTTGGCCAGTGACGTACTCACTCTTCTGGATATTGTGTGCAAAAATACGGATAAAATCTATGGGGAATTTGGGTTGGATTTAGGTTATTATTTTTCCACTCCCCATTTGGTGATGGACTTGATACTTAAAATCAACAAAGAAGAAATAGGTCTGATCGCCGATGTGGATCAGCATACGTTTTGTAGAGAGATCAATGAGGGGTGGGTATGTTTTTCACGGGGATCGTATCATGAAAACTGATCCGAGTGGACAGCAAACCGATGAAAAGTCGGACGCAGTTTTTTTGGATATGAATTCTCTTTACCCATCGGCAATGTCTCACTACTGTTTGCAGTGTGGCAATTATAAATGGCTTGACAATCCGTGTGCTTCGAATTTCCCCGACATTGCCAGTGTTGAGGAGAATGGGGCGCAGGGATGGTTTTTTGAAATTGACGGTGAAATACCCATGGAAATCCATGACTCGGTAAAAGACTTTGTTTTTCCGTGCATAAATAGACCGGTGGGTAGGGACTCTCTGAGCCCCTGCTGGACTCTCTGAGTATGCACTGGGTACCTTCAAAAAAAAAACTAATTGCCGACCTCAACCCGAAACAGAATATCGTTGTTCATCACGTGCTATTGAAATGGATGGTGTCCAATGGTTTCAAGGTCACAAAGATTCATAGAGCCCTCCAATTTGATCAAAAGACTTACATGAAAACGTTTATTGACACCTTTGTCAGTAAGCGTTCACAAGCGAAAACGAAAGTTGAAAAAGAAGTCTATAAACTCATTTTGAACTCAGCTTTCGGTAAAATGTGCGAGAGCGTACGACACAGAAGTCGATGTGACATTGTAACCAACCCCAAAGATTGTGCTCGAATCATTGCGGATCCAAACTTCACATCGTTCACAATCATAGACTCTAATATGGTGCTCCTACATCGCAAGAAAAGAAACATTGTATTAAATAAAAATATTGCAGGCGGAAGTGCAATAACTGAAATATCCAAGAAACTCATGTTGTCATTTTATTATAATGTATGCAAGGTACAGTGGACGATTGAGGGACAAGTTCAATTGTATTACGGGGACACTGATTCACTCCTGTTAAAAGTCAAAACTGAAAATCTATTGAATGATTTGGAAAATGGCGAGTACATTAGCTCACGAATGGACTACACTAATTGGGGCGAATCCCTCTACCCAGAGCTAGTGAAACGCCAGGCCCCAAATCAATTGTTAATGTTAAAATCTGAAATGGGTAGCGATCTGATATCCAGTGGTGTGCTTCCTGGTCCGAAGGTATACTGTGTGGAAACGCACGGCAAGGATATCAAACAAGTTTGCAAGGGGGTACCTACACACTTTGTAAAAAATAATTTCGACATGAGTGTGTATAGAAACTGTGTGGAACGTAGTTTAGTGCCAAGGGCGAAAGTCATGGCGATTTGCTCTTTACAATTTAAAAACTACACAGTTAGAGTTGAGAAAAAAGCCATGTCTGCCATATCGGATAAAGTCTATGTACTTGAGGATGGTGTGAAGGTACTACCACACGGTCATTATTTAATTTCAGACCGAGTTGAATGTATAGAGTACAGAAAACAACTCGGTCTAGAAAAATTAACTTAAATTCATTAAAACAAAAGTATAAATTGGGTGGGAGGGTTTTTTTGGGTAATTAGGTGTTTTTAAAATTCTTTTTAATTCTTTATCACAAACAATTTTCAATGTGTGTGTGTGCAAGGCAGATCAATTTCCAGTATTTGATGCCAGCCCCGGCCCGGGCCCGCCGCAGCGGACCCCCCGGCGCCCGGTGCTTCCCGACCCGCCCCCGGCCGCTGCAGCGGCCGCCCCCCCCCGGGGGGAGGGGGGACCCCAAAATTTAAAATTCTGTAAATAAAAGTGATATTTCAAGTGCTTTATTCAATAAATGTTGTATTTTTTATAAATAAAAAAAAGTGTATTTATTCAAGTGTTTTTTCTAGTGGTTATGTAAATGTTGTATTTTTTATTATAAATAAATTGAAAAAGTGTATTTTTTTTTCATGTTTAATGTGCCTTTTTTAAATGTAGTATTTTTTATTAAAGTATTGTTACTTTTTCATGTTTAATAAAAGAAAATATTATTCTTTATTCGTCTTCTTCTCATTATTATTATTATTATTGAATGGAGTAGTAGTAGTGATAGGGAAATTATTTAGTCATTAGACAGTCATAGTTTACAGTTAGTTGTCTAGGTGAACTGTTGAAGGGAACATGTATCAATTTAAAACACCATTCAGATCGTTTCTGTGTGGACCGTCAATGTTGGGCAAAACAACACTCTTAACTAAAATAATTAAAAATTGCGATAAAATGTTTGTGGTAAAACCGAAAAAAATCTACTATTGTTACAGTATTTGGCAGGAGTCATATGATAAAATAAAAGCAATTGTCATGACGGGATTGGTGCAGATACAATTCATACAGGGACTTGATGTTTTCAGCATTATTGAACCAAACTCTTGGTTGATCATTGACGATCTGGCCGAATCTATTGAACAATGGTCCCATGAAATGCTACAACTGTTCACTGTTCGCTCTCATCATGAACAGATTTCCATTACTCTGGTTCTACACAATCTCTTTCATCAGAGCAAGTGTATGCGAACACTTGCATTAAACTGCACCTATTATATCATCTACAGAGTTGTTCGTGATTCTAGCTCGCTAATAACTCTCAATAAACAAATCTATCCAGGAGCCCCCAAATTTCTGCTCTCAGCATACAATCAGGCAACTAATAAACTACTATTGGCTACATCCTATTGGATCTTAATCAAAATACACCCGAGGATCTGCGTGTAGTCACAGATATTTTTGACAATGAAATTACAGTATATCTCCCCGTGAACACTAAAAAGACCTATTAGTTGCTATTATGACACTGAAGAAACTACATGAAAATAGACATTTGTTTTCAGTTCTAAGCACTTCAAAGCCTCCGCTTAGGAAAGCAATACTCAAACACGGTATTGACAATGATTTCATTAATCTAATATCCAAACTTTGTTTAAATTTGATCGAGGGTAATGTTCAACTTCCAGAAGTAGTTAAGCAACAGGCAAAGCAACATCGTTCCATTGTACGTACATTGGCCTCTAAAAAGAAAGGAAAGAATTTTAAAAGGAAACGACTTCTTCAGGCAGCGGTAGCTTTTTCACACTTTTACTGCCAATAATTGCAGGACTTTTAAACAGTTTTCTCTAAAGAGAGAGAATGGCAAAACCCTATAAATTGACTCCAATAGAACTCGCTCTCTCACCCGTCGAACACTTTGAGAACAATCTGAGTAAATTCCTTGACAATGAAAATATTGAGGATGATAAAAAACTGCTTTTACTTCAAGATGCACTTCGCCGAGTGGACAAACACAAGTCCTATCGATCGAAGCCCACTGCTGCTGCTACTGCTGATTCCAAAAAAGAATCATCTCCTCAAGAGCCTGCTGCTGCTGGAACACAATTAAAGAAGGAGGAATTGGATTCAACTGTATTGAAAATTGGAAATCTAATGCCCCACTCATATCGTGAACAAAGTAAACGACTCCTAACCTATCTCTTGGAAAGTGGTCAAGATCATATTCAAGTTGAGAGCAATGGGGAAGGGATTATAATTCGGGGCAAGAACTATAATCTACTTGATTTAATCTATGACATGGTTACAAATCGTAAAGGACTATTATCATTTGACACTCATCTATACAACTTTCTAAATACATTAAACTTCCCCAAAAGTCTTATTGGCAATAGACAAATTCTAAAAAAATTAAATGAACATGCATCATCATCATCATCAACAACATTGACACCATTAAAATATGAAATTTAAGAAGAAGAAGATTTTAAATCAATTTTGGAAAATACTAGCACACCACTGATAACTAGACAAAAGCGAAGACGTATCAAGTCAACGTCACCACCACCACCACCACCACCAACAGCCAGTATACAAAAGGGTAGCGGACGTTACACAACGTGTTTACGTTCAAAATGGTTGAAGTTCTGAAAGGTGTTTATGAAAATATTGGTGAGGCGGGGAGTTTAAGTTCCCCCACCACTCTTTCCAAAGTCACTCGTGTTCACACTAAAAGTGTACAAGACTATCTACAAAATGAATCAAGTTACACTCTGCATAGAAATCATAGACTTCGTGCCAATCAATATCGAAAAACTAAAGCCTTTTACCCATTGCATATAATGCAAGCAGATCTCCTGACTCTAGATGAGCTTCAAAGACGTCACAATACACCGTACAAGTACATTCTACTTGCAATCAGTGTTTATTGTCGTTATGCATATGCAATTCCATTGCGATCAAAGAGAGGTGTTGAAATTGCTCAGGCCATTGAAAGTATTCTCGAACAGGATTCATATAAAAAAAATTCAAATGGATCGCGGTAGTGAATTTGTTAATCCCCATGTTGCAAAAGTACTAGAGAAATATAGTACACTGTTCTATCATAGTCACCGTCCTATAAAGGCTGCAATGGCCGAACGATTGATAAGAACTATTCGACTTTTAATTTCAAGATATTGTACATTGAAAAATACACCGGCTTTTATTCATGATCTTGATAAAATCATGTTGATTTATAATCAACGACCTCATCGATCATTGTCCAACTCTACGCCAACGGAAGTTCATCATTCTGATCATGATACAATTGACACCTTTCTTAAACATTATTCCAATGAATCGGTTGTCAAGAATAAGAAGAAAAATAAATTCAATGTTGGTGATACTGTTCGAATTAATAGAACAACTAATGTTTTTGAAAAGGGGAATTACTTGTGGTCCACAGAACTTTTTAAAGTGGCAAAAATCCTAGACACTAAGCCCATAACTTATCGCCTGCGTGATACCAAAGATGAAGAGATTCTCGGCGGCTTTTATGACTATGAATTGCAAAAAGTTAAAAATGCTAGTGAAATCTATCAAATTGAAAAGATATTAAAGACACGTACTCGCAGGGGTAAGAAATAGTTACTTGTTCGGTGGCTAGGATACAACTCTGATTTTGATTCTTGGATCGGTTTTGAAGATATTGACAATGCCCCATGATTTCTATGTAACATTCATGTCCAACGTTTCCGATCCTCTCTACAATGACTTGAATACGACAAGTGATTTTTGGACAAAACTCTCCCCCGCCATCAAATTTGACGGTGCATATGAAGTGGCTCTTGTCGACTGTATTCTCAAAAATACCCATGACATCCTGAGAAAGGATCGTGTGTATGATATAAAAGTTATACCATTCGACTGGACTATGAATGGGTTGGGCTATGTCGACTATGAATGGGTTGAAGCACTTAAATCTAGTGACTATCCACATGTCAGATTGAAATATATTGAATATGATAATATGGGGGATTTGTGTCGTACAATCAATAGAAAAATCTCATATCGCAGGAATGGTACATTCCATTTTAATTATTCATTGGAACATGATAGGATTTACATTAGCTCACCTGTTGACACTGAAACAATTATTCTCAATGATAATCTGAGAGATATTCTTGGCTTTAAACAGAATATGATCAATGGGAAAAATGGTGGCACCATTTACGGGATGGATCAAGTTATTTTTGCTGATTATCCACCTGGTTTTGCCTCGGACTCTTGCATATTTCTCTATGCATCCTTTGTGGAAACAGCGAGAGTCGGTAATTCAAATGTCCCCCTCCTACGTGTTCTTGAACGAAAAACAACTCATGAACTTGTTCATCACTATAATATAAAGCATCTTCAGTATGTTCTTGTAAACACTTCATATTTGGAACTCTGCCAGTTAACACTAAGAAGTGAATTGGGTGAACCTCTAGCAATAACAAAAGGCTTAGCAGTGATTACATGTCATTTTCGACCCGTTGTCAACGACAGCACAATCACCTAAAATGAACAATAGGAGAATTCCATTTGTCTGTCCCGATATCGATTGCTATATTGGTGCTTTGAGCCCACGTCACATAGGCAATGGATTGGACTACTACATGGGGCGTACTACAATGTCTGGCTATGGTCTTGGTAGCTGGTTTGCTAGGCTATTTCGTTCTGCACTACCCCTTACCAGAAAATATCTTGTACCTGCTGCATCAAATTTTGCTGCCTCCACACTACAGGACTGGGGGTAGGGTAAGAATTTCAAGGAGAGTATTAAGGAAAATATTAGATCTTCAGCAAGAGCCGTTGGTGAGCAACTAAAATCTCGACAAAATGGGGAGGGATTGAAAAGGATGCGTTTTGTCATTCACTCATCAGTCTCCACCCAGGCAGGAAGCAAAGGACATCAACAAGGACTTTGAGGAATACAACAAGGAAGACCAATAAGCAGAAGAAGAAGAAAAAGAAAAAGATTGTTAGATCAAAGAAGGATTTCTTCTCTTAAGATGACTTATCTCCCCCACAAGGAATCATATCCATTAATTAGTTCCTCATTGAATCTATTCAATGCTGAAAATGTTGATGTCAGTGTCAAGTATGGCTACTATGAACAATTTCACCCCCAACAACCCCTCTCGGAAAATATACACTTTCAAATATTTTCCAATGAAGACAATTTCATTGATTTGTCGTCAACATTTATTGATTTAAATGTTGTGGTGAAGAAAAAGTCAGATAATACAACTCCAAATGCCGGTGATGGTCTCTCCTATGAAAACTGTATTCTACACAACCTATTCAAACAAATTAATGTATTTATTAATGGGACATTGGTGAGCACTAGCAATAATTTATCAAACTATGCAAGCTACATACAATTTATGATGATGACGCCAATGGCATACAAAGAGTTGAGAGGACAATCATTGGGCTATGAATATCGATAAGGTGTTGATACTGACGGTGAGTTGACTACTGAAGTGACCCAGGAGTATCATCTAGTTGGAAAATTAAATCATGAGATATTCAATATATCCCAATGACTACCCCCCAATGTCAAGATTGACATAAAGTTACAAATGGCACCATCGAATTTCATTTTGAGAAAAACACTTCCTGCAGCACCCGATGCAAATGTCATTATCACATCGGCAATTCTCCACGTCCGAAAACAACAAGTTATGAGCTCTGTTGCATTGGCAGTGGAAAAGCTAAGAGCCAATGGTAACAACATTAAACTTCTTGTTCCCCATACGATCACCAATCAACGTCACATTGCCACCGGCTCTCGTAGCTATAGCGATTCATCATTTATCAATGGAGAAATCCCATCAAAATTCGGTTTGGCCTTTGTGAAGAGTGGTAGTGCCGTTGGATCCTGGACTGAATCCCCCCACGATTTTAATTTTTTCGGTCTATCTAGCCTTGTGTGCAAAGTGAATGGTATTCCACTGTACACTCTATCATTTGACAAAAAATCCTATAGAACTCTGTACGAGTTGACCATGCAATCCCTAGATCATGACTCTCAACTATTTGAAAATGGAATAACCGATTCAATGTTTTCAAAAAATCATGGGGTTATTGTTTTGGACTTGTCTGGCACACAGGATATGAGCATAGTACGAACAGGGAATGTACGTTTAGAGTGTAGATTTGCCAATGCTCTGACTGAGAGTATCACGCTAATATCACTAAGTCAATTTGAAACCTATTGGGAAATCACACCCGACGGCAGTGTTCTACTAGACCTAGCACCATGAACACAAACCAAATAATCAACGTATTAAGTATGGATCCATACATGTCCCAGTACAAGTCCTATTGCATACCTTCGGACTTCATTGAAAAAATTCCAAGTGTTAACAATACCCTAATCATTGTTATTAGCAGTCCATCGACTTTGAAGACTGGACATTGGCTATGCATCTTTCAAACAGCGAAGAATATTGAATTTTTTGATCCTCTTGGTCTATCGTATAAATTCTACGCTCCATACATCAGCAACTTTATTGAAAGCAGGGGGAAAACCATTATTCAAAATCAACGAAGAGTACAGGATTTAACGACTAAGACATGCGGCTTTCATGCACTACTCTTTTTCATGTTCAGATGTCGTGGCTACACCTACAAGCAGTTTCTCAACATCTACGTTGACTTACCTTAATTGAATGACTTTCTAGTGGAGAATATACTTACAAGTGTATTTAATATTGATTTTAGTGCCCTAAGAATAAAATGTTCTAAAGATGTATGTGAAATTGTTTATTAATAAAAAAAATTATATACATGATAAAACGAATTTTCTACTCTTTAGATTTCATCCACTACTAGGTATTTGTCGACAACAACTAGTGCAGGTAGATTATCTGAATTCACAGTGTACTGATCCTGATGTACTGCAATGTCAGGGTCACATTTTCTACAGTAGAGTGTGACTTCACTCTTGTCATATCTCTTTGTCAGCATTAGATGTCCTATCGAAATATATTGATGAGAACAAAATGCATCAGTGAATATTATTATTGTAATTATGTTCAATAAAAATGTTTCTAAATCAATGGTATTTTTTCTTTCTATAGTAGACTAGTGTATATTTTCTAGAGTACAAAAAGAAATTCTGGTTAGTCTGAAGTTGGTTGTGAAAGAGTTAGGACTCTAAAAAAAAATGGATAGATTCGAGAAAGAGCGAATCATGAGGAATCTAGTTCTTATGGAAAAATGTTTGATTCTAGATGATGATTTTCTAGAGTTGTCTATTCAAAGGAAGATATTTTCCCGGGGAATGCTTGTTGATATAATGAAAACTGATTCTCCATCATTAGACTATTGTATGAAGCTTCTACGTCGTGGTCCAAATGCATTAACACAATTTATTGATATATTGATCACGACACGGCAAAATGATATTGTGGATATGCTTTTAAACATTAGTTTTGAAATTTAGGACTTTTTTCGTGAGAAAGATGGTGCTCAAGGATGATTTACTCCTCTCTCTCTCTCTCTCTCTATCTCAGACAATTTTTGTTGTTGCTAGCTCAGTTTCATTGTGGTAGTGAGAGTGTCAACACATTACAAAATGTTCCATACATGTCCGTTATGTATGTACTCACTGGGCCGCTGGTCATTATCATGTGAGAATTGCACAATGATTGAGGAGTATGATGAAAAGTGTAGATTATACAACCCATGTAAATTGCATAGAGGATATGCTGTACAAATTAAAGGTTGTAATTCCTGTCTTGAAGAGGTGTGTGACTCTCATCCTAGAGGCCACCTATGCTCCAATTGTCATTATGATAAATTTAATCAGTGGGAGAATACATATCCCGGTATGATTGGAAAGAATCCTAACCGTGATTTTAGTTTATTGCTACGAGATTGGTATCGTCGTGGTTTTAGATTGCTCTGGAAGGAGGAACCGGGTCAACGATTCAACTGTTGGAACAACAAAAGAATATGGTATCTACGTCATCGTTGCGAAGACAGTGGGTGTTATGATTATAAGCCCACTGATTTTTATTTGGCTGTGACGGAATGTGATTCGACACTTGAGGACACTGTTTGTGAAATTGCTTCAAATAAGCAAATTAAAACATGTGAATTCTATAGAATGAATGAGAATAGTATCATTGACTATACATCCAATCAAAATTTCGAGATAGCAATATTGTTCAGCGTAGTTGATTTCAAAATAGAAAATATCTTTTTAAGGAGGATATTTCCTCCCAACCCTCGGGGTAAGGGTTTTAAGTCATGCCTTGAGGGCATATAAGAACAATTTTGGCAGAATGTACTATGAATTTATTTTTTCCTTTAGAGCAGGGTACTTCATATGAAAGGGGTCGTTGTAGAAATTTCAAAAGGGGCTCATTCGATTGGAAGTCAAGAGTTCTAGTGCCCTTTTTAATAGTCGAAAGTGATTAGAGGGCAACTAGCCCCCCCCCACGCCCGTCATTCCCCCAAACATATTCAATCAAAATTTTGAAAATTTTGTTGTGAGTAGTTGATATCCAAAGAGAAAATATGTTTCTGAGGAGGACACTCCCCCACAATCCTCAGGGCAAGGGTTTTAAGTTATGCCCAGGGGCCATATAAAGTTTTTATAGAAGGGATTGTCGCAGAAACTTCATAACAGGCTCATTAAATTGGAAATTCGAAATGCTAGTACTCTTTTTAATAGTCGAAAGTAATTGGAGGGCAACAAGCCCCCACCCCACGCTCATCATTCCCCCAAACACATCCAGTCAAAATTTTGAGATAGCCGTTTTGTTCAGCGTATTTGATTTCCACATGGAAAACATGTTTTTGAGGAGGACACTCCCCCAAAACCCTCAAGGTAAGGGTTTTAAGCTATGCCATAGGGAATATAAGGTTTTTATAGAATGCATTGTCGTAGAAACTTAAAAAAAGGTTCATTCGAATGGAGATTTAAAGGGCTAGTGCCCTTTTTAATACTCAAAAGTGACTGGAGGGCAACTAGGCACCCCCCCCCCCCTCACGCCCATAATTTTCCAAAAGACATCAGATCAAAATTTTGAGATAGCCATTTTGTTCAGCGAAGTGATCTCCAGATAGAAAACATGTTTTTGAGGAGGACACTCCCCCACAACCCTCGAGGTAAGGGTTTTAGGTTATGTTCTGAGGACATATAAGAACGATGTTAGCACAATGTACTATCTATTATTTTTTCCTTTAGAGCTGGGCACTTGATATGGAAGGGGTTGTCGTAGAAACTTCAAAAGGGACTCATTCAATTGGAAAGTGAGTGTTCTAGTTCCCTTTTTAATAGTCGAAAGTGATAGGAGGGACACTAGCCCCCCCCCCCCCCGACCATCATTCCCCCAAACACATTCAATCAAAATTTTCAGATAGCCATTTTGTTCAATGTAGTTGATTTCCAGTAAGAAAATATGTTTTTGGGGAGGACACTCCCCCACAACCCTCGGGGGAAGGTTTTTAAGTTATGCCCTGGGGCATGTAAGATTTTTATAGGAGGTGTTGTTGTAGAAACTTTAAAACCGGCTCATTCGATTGGAAATTCAAAGGGATAGTACCTTTTGTAATAGTCAAAAGTGGTTGGACATTTAGCCCCCTCCACACCCATCATTCCCCCAAACACATCCAATCAAAATTTTGAGATAGCCATTTTGTTCAGCGTAGTTGATTTCCTGATAAAAAATATATTTTTAGGAGGACACTCCCCCAAAACCCTCAGGGCAAGGGTTTTAAGTTATGCCCTGGGGGCATATAAGGTTTTTATAGAAGAGGTTGTCGTAGAAACGTCAAAAAAGGCTCATTCGATTGGTAATTAAGGGCTCGTGCCCTTTTTAATAGTTGAAAGTTATTGGAGGGCAAATAGCCCCCCCCCCTCATCATTTCCCAAAACACATCCAATCAAAATTTTGAGTAAGCCATTTTGTTCACCGTAGTTGATTTCCAGATAGAAAAATAGTTTAGAGGAGGAAACTCCCCCACAGCCTTCAGGGCAATGGTTTTAAGTTATGCCTTGGGAGCATATAAGGTTTTGAAAGAAGGCGTTGACGTAGAAACTTACAAAAGCTCGTTTGATTGGAAAATCAAAGGGCTAGTGCCCTTTTCAATAGTCGAAAGCGATTGGAGGCCAACTACCCCCCCCACGCCCATCATTCCTTTAAACACATCCAATCAAAATTTTGAGATAGCCATTTTGTTCAGCATAGTTGATTTCCAGATAGAAAATATATTTTTGAGGAGGACACTACCCCACAACCCTCAGGGCAAGGGTTTTAAGTTATGCCCTGGGGGCATATAAGGTTTTTATAGAAGCGGTTGTCGTAGAAGCGTCAAAAAAGGCTCATTCGATTGGTAATTAAAGGCTAGTGCCCTTTTTAATAGTCGAAAGTGATTGGAGGGCAATTAGCCCCCCCCCCTCATCATTTCCCCAAACACATCCAATCACAATTTTGAGTAAGCCATTTTGTTCAGCGTAGTTGATTTCCGGATAGAAAAATATTTTTGAGGAGGAAACTCCCCCACAGCCTTCAGGGCATGGGTTTTAAGTTATGCCTTGGGAGCATATAAGGTTTTGAAAGAAGGCGTTGACGTAGAAACTTACAAAAGCTCGTTTGATTGGAAATTCAAAGGGCTAGTGCCCTTTTCAATAGTCGAAAGCGATTGGAGGCCAACTACCCCCCCCCCCCCCCCCCCCCTCACGCCCATCATTCCCCTAAACACATCCAATTAAAATTTTGAGATAGTCATTTTGTTCAGCATAGTTGATTTCCAGATAGAAAATATATTTTTGAGGAGGACACTCCCTCGCAACCCTCAGGGCAAGGATTATAAGTTACGCCCTGGGGGTATATAAGGTTTTTATTGAAATTTTTGTCGTAGAAACTTGAAAAAGGGCCCATTCGATTTGAAATTCAAAGCGATAGTACCCTTTTTTATAGTCGAAAGTGATTTGAGAGCAACTAACCCCCCTCTCAAGCCCCCCATTTTCCAAAACACATCCAATCAAGATTTTTAGATAGCCATTTTATTCAACGTAGTTGAAAGTTTTGGAAATTAGGTCTTTAAGGCTGACACCCCCTCCCCCCAAAGCCCTCAGGGCAAGGGTTGTAAGTTGTACCCTGGGGCATATAAAGTTCTTATTGAAAGTGTCGTCATAGAAACTTCAAATGAGCTCATTCAATTAGAAATTGAAAGGGCTAGTGACTTTTTTTATTAGTTAAAATTGATTCGATAGCGACTAACGTCCCTCTCACACCCACCATTTTCCAAAACACATCCTATCAAAATTTTTAGATATCCATTTTGTTCAACGTAGTTGAACGTTCTGGAAATTAGGTGTTTTAGGATCATATCCCCCTCAGAGCCCTCAGTGCAAGGGTTGTAAGTTATTCCCTGGGGGCATATAAGGTTTAAATAGAAAGTTGTTGTAAAAATCATAGGCAGCACGATCGCGCTGCCTAAGTAAAGAACGGGAACACTCGTGAACGAGACAAGAAACGGGACTAAGTATAGAGGATGACACTCCCCCACAGCCCTCAGGGCAAGGGTTTTGAGTTATGCCCTGGGGGTATATAAGAACGATGTTGGCACAATGTATTATTTATTATTTTTTTCCTTTAGAGCAGGGCACTTCGTATCGAAGAGGTTGTCGTAGAAACTTCGAAAAGAGCTCATTCAATTGGAAATTGGAGTGGCGTGTGCAATATTTGAAAGTGATTGGAAGGTGACTTACACCATTCTCACGCCCACCACTTCCTCAAACATATCCAGAAAAAATTTGAGATAGCCATGCTGTTTAACGCATTGAAAGTTCTGGAAATTCGGTCTTAGAGGATGACAACCACCCTAACAGATCTTGGGGTAAGTGCTGTAATTTATTACATGGGGCATATTAAATTATGCCCTGGGGGCATACAAGTTGTTTGTAGAAAGTGTTGTCGTTTCCAAAAGGGCTCATTCGATTGGAAATCGAAAGGCCTAGTGCCCATTTTAATAGTCGAAAGTGATTGGAAGGCTTGACATTTGTATAGTAAAGATCGAAGTGGGTATTATGTATTATTTTTTGTTGTTGTTGTTTAGACCAGGGCACTTCGCATGGAAGGAGTTGTCGTGGGAACTTCAAAAAGGGCTCATTCGATTGAAAATAGAAAGGGCTGATGCCCCTTTTAATGGTCAAAATTGATTTGAGGGCAACTAATCCCCCTTTCCACTCCCACCCTCCAACGCGCTTCCTCCCACGCCAACCCTCCCATTTCTGCTCTTAAAATTGAACCAAATCAAAATAGCTATCAAAGTGTATCCAAGCTATCAAAGAAAATAAACATATTTTTCTGCGAATGGTATCAAGTTTTCCATTTCAAGTCAACTACAGGAGGTATGAAACTAAATTTTAAATTTGTTTAAATTTTTAAATTTAAACAAAAAATTTAAATTTAAATTTTAAATTTTAACTAAAGTTTAAATTTGTGTCCAGATTTTTATAATGGTGTATGTTCTTAAAAATTGCTGAAAATTTTTCTCCAGCATACAAATAGCAGACCAAACTATAAAGTCTTAAAAAACGAATAGATTTAAAGTATTATTTTCTTTTTCCCTGAAAAGACTATGTCAATATAAAACGAACAGAAATTAATTTAAAAAACTTTTTCCACAAAATACGTTTTTCAAGGAAAAGTAAAGAACTCCATTAAACAAAAAATGAACAAAAATAAAACGAGCAGAAATTAATATAATTTGGGCGCAAAACCCCTATGCCTTTCCAAGACCAGAACAAATTTTGCACTGTACTGAAAAAAATATAAATGTTTTTACTTTTATGACTTTAATAAATCAAATAATTTTAACATTTTGATTACTATATATCAGTATATGTATATTAAACTGACAATGCACATTCATTTGTATTTTTTTCAGTAAAGTGCAAATTTTGTTCTGGCCTCGGGAAGGCATAAGGGTTTTGCGCCCCTACTTATGCTAATTTCTGCTTGTTTTGAGTTTGACTCGGTTATTTATTGTAATTTCTGTTCGTTTTGGGTTTCATTTATTTATCGATGCTGATTTGTGTTAGTTTCACGCTTGGTAGATTGTTTGATTTTATCTGTGCTTATTTTTTTTTTAATGGAGTTCTTTACTTTTCTTTTAAAAACTTTTCTTTTTATTTTGTAGAAAAAGTTTTTTAAATTAATTGCATAAGGTAAGAAGAAGCAGAATAGTGGATTATATTGGGTTTTTAGACTTTTCGCATCTCTTCAAAGACGAACCTTAAACATTATTCCAAAACAAAACCAGTTTTCACCGTTATCAGCTACATCCAGGTGTTTTCTAATTAGAATCTGGAATTTTTCTTTTTGACACCTGTAAGCAAAAAATATGTCGGACCATGATGGTTCAAAATAAGTACCGTTTCTTTCGCCGTTATCAGCTGCATTCCATTGTTTTCTAATTTAGAATCTTAGATTTTCTCTTTTTAACCTATGTACCCATAAAATATAACAATATTATGATAAAAAATAAAATATAACAATAACAGCAACGACTAAAATAGTCTTGTTTACGTGCCTTGCCCCATGTCGCAAAAGTGAGATCACAATTAAACAAATAAAAGAATTCATATTTTCCTCGTCAATTTAGACATGTTTGCCCCAGTTCTTTTTTTTTTTTTTTTGCTGAAAACAAGATAAATATATTAGCGAACAGTGTTTCATTTTTATGTTTTCTTTCTTTGACTAATAAATTAAAAAAACAAAGTTATAACAAAATGTAAAGAATAATTATTATCTTAGAACGAACAGAAACTGTTTCGTGCTCCTCATTTTTCGTAAGGTATAGCTACTTTTCATTACGCCCCTTTTTCTTAACAAAAAAAGTCACAAAAAATTCACAAGCACAGTTGCATATTTAGAATTTTCGTAATTGAAGAAGACAAATTATCCAGAAACATGGTTTTTGAGAGCCAACAAATTTATTTAAGTGTTTAAAATTTTATTTTTGTTCATTTATTTTTTCTTATTCATTTAAAAATGATAAAAGTGTATAGGTGGGATTTAAAGTTTATTTTTCGAGAAAAGGTATTCATCAGCTAATTTTGGTATTTGCTAGACGTATTCAAGGATGTAGAAAGGGTGTGCAAGTAAACTGTAAACAAAAGAGGGGGGGAGCAGAAACCCCCTCGTTCTTATAGATTTCTACAAATACACTGAGGACCCTGAATTTGGGAACTTTTTTCTGAAAACAGATCTTCATCAGGTAGATTTGTATTTATATATTTTATTATATTTTTATTTATATATATATATATATATATATATATATATATATATATATATATATATATATATATATATATATATATATAATATATATATATATATATATATATATATATATATATATATATATATATATATATATATATATATATATATATATATATATATATATATATATATATATATATATATATATATATATATATATATATATATATATATATTTTTGCTCAACATTTTTGTGTAAATATAAGGGGAATAAAAGTAAACACTAAACAAGCCTAGGATCAGCAGATGCCCCTTATGGGCTTCCTGAGAAGCCGTGTCAAAATAAAATATGTTGGCGGCGGATGCAATTATGCTCAGTGGCGGCACGCCGCTGGCGTGCAGAAAATATTTTCAGCGGCGCACCACCCAAAACGGATCGGCGGCGTGCCATCAATTGATCGAAGTTTCTTCTATTTTTATATTTTTTTTGCTTATTTTCTAAAAGTTTTGAAAGCTAAATTCGGATCAGTTCTTTTCGGAATTTTTCAAGGTAAGATTTCATGGGGTCCACAATTCCTTTTTGGCTTCATTACCATGACCATGCCTCGGAAAAAATAAGGACGAGACAACAATCTTATCTTCTCTCAAACATTGTTTTAATCCAAATCATCTAAAGTGAGACCTTAAGTTACCTGAAAGTTGAATTAATCCGACAAAAAATGGAATCTAAAACTTTAAATTTAACTGTATTTAAATTCTAAAACTCAAATTAAAATAAATCTGTTTGCACCATATCTGGTGCAAGATTTCTCAAGCAAAACCTCAAGGGAATATGATGTATGTATCTTATTCCATCTTGGGCTTCTCTGACTACCCTGTACCTATTTCGCAATTCCCTGATTTCTCTTCCCTTCATCGCAGTACTTAGAAAAAAAAATGTTTTTTCCATTCTATGGCATGTTCCTTCAATGGCATCACGACAAAAACTAGAGGTAAAGAGTATGGTGTGGGACTTTACACTATCTACTGGCGGCGCTGATCTCCGCTTCATGACCTTTCAGCCAGGAAGTGCAATGGGGGGCTGGGGGCCAGTCATCCTTTGTATTCGCACACCTTTCCTCTTTACCTTCCCTATATAATTCAAAGTACCCCTTTAAACATTGTTCGACTTTGGCTAAGCATGCAGAATCAAACAGTTCGTGGTAACGAACTGTAAGTAAGGAGCGACCCGGCTCAATGGTAACCGAAAGTCTAAAAAACGGAATTTTGATACCAATAGATACATCAAAAGAATCAAATTTTAATTGTGATTTCAAATATACAAGTTTCATCAAGTTTAATTTTACCCATCAAAATTTACGCGCCTGAGAAAATTTGGCTTATTTTCGAAAAAAGGGGAAAGACCCAATAAAAGCTATAGAACCTTAATGAAAATCTCATCATCATATTCAGCGTATCAGAGAACCCTACTGTAGAGGTTTCAAGCTCCTATCTATAAAAATATGGAATTTTCCATTTTTTGCCAGAAGAAAGATCACGGATGCGTGTTTATTTGTTTTTCTTTTCTTTTCTTTTTCCTATGGGTAATCGTATTGACCCAGTGGTTGTAGAGTATCGTAGGAGGGCTCATCGGAACTGAAATTAAAAGCTTTAGTGCCTTTTTTAAGTGACCAAAAAAATAGAGCGCAACTAGGCCCCCTCCCACGCTCATTTTTTTCCCAAAGTCACCCAATCAAAATTTTGAGATAGCCATTTTGTTTAGTATGGTTGAAAATGTGATAACTATGTCTTTCAGGACGACTTATTCCCCTGAATTCCCCGGGGGAGGGCTGAAAGTTATGAACTTTACCCAATGTTAACATATAGAATTGTTATTGGGAAGTATACAGACGTTTTCAGGGGGAATTTTTTCTGGTAGTGGGGGGTGGGGGTGTTTAGGAGGCTGTGTGGGAGGATCTTTCCATGAAGAAAGTTTTCATGGGGGAAGGGACATGGCCATGAAGGTGGCGCCGGACTCCCCAGCATTATTAAAAAAAATCAGAAATTAAATATAAGAAAAACAAGTTTTTCAACTGAAAGTAAGGAGCAACATCAAAACTTAAAACGACCAGAAAATATTAGCTATATGATTGCATTCACCCCCTAGTCAATAGTAGTGATAGGTTAATCTTTTCAAGCAGACAGTCCCCCCACCATACAAGCGGTCAGTACGCCTTTATAGTGTCAATTAAAGGAAGAGCACAGTACTCCCTTACTATGTCAATGAAAGAGAGCGCACAGTACTCCCTCACTAGGTCAATGAAAGAGGGAAGACAGGTAGGACATTACTATATTAATCTAAGAGACAATAGAGGTAAAAAAATCCATATTACCTTTTATACATGTATCATAAAAAAATCACCCCGTCTAAAAAGTCATATCTTTGGTTGTTTTTTTTATGTTGTAATTATAATCAACATACCATGAAAATTCCTGCTGTTCCCATTTCAATGGTTTTTATATTAGAATTTCATGTTTCTGTAAAAAGTCATGACTGTTTTCATGCATTGATGGTTGTTTTCCTGGTATGATTAAACGAACTTGATGGTTACGAAATTCTAGGCATTATATTAGGCGTGTTTTTTTATGTTTAACCTTGAAAACGGGTATAAAAACTCTGACGATGAGTTACTTTCTCAGTTCAAAAAACAATTCTTAGAAATTCTTGGAAATCAAGTAGTGAGGTGATAATGAGTATGATCCATCAAGAACCGTATGTACCATTGACCCTAACCACCAAGGACCTCAACCACAGAAGCCTACCCATACCCCCAACCTCCAAGGGGACCCTCTCCCCAACTTTTTGGCTCCCCCCTTTTTTTTAACATGGTATATTTTTCAACTTTTTTTCTTACATCTCTTAGAATGACATGAAACATACTTAAAACATAAGAAAATCACAAGTAATATTTACCAAGTTCAAAATGAGAATGATATAGAAATGTTACTCGTGACTTTTACAATTAGAAAAATATTGTTTGTAGTAGCACTTTTTTTTATTGGACTAATTTTTTTTTACTTCGAAGTTTTTCAACTTTTTATTTACGTGTCTTAAAATGAGGGTTATAGTTTTAGTTTAGTTTTAGTTAAGAGTTTTAGTTTAGAGTCTTAGCTTAGAGTTTTAGTTAGAGTTCTAGTTTAGTTTAGTTTTAGCTAGGAGTTTTAGTTTAGAGCTGTAGTTCAGTTTTAGTTAAAAGATCTAGTTTATAGTTTATAGTTTAGAGTTATAGTTTAGTTTAGATTTAGTTAAGAGTTTTAGCTCAGAGTTTTAGCCTAGAGTCATAGCCTAGAGTTTTTAGTTACATTTATAGTTTAGTTTCAGTTAAGAGTTTTATTTTGGAGTTATAGTTTAGTTTAGTTTTAGTTAAGAGTTTTAGCTTAGAGTTTTAGCCTAGAGTCTTTGCTTAGATATTTTAGTTACACTTATAGTTTAGTTTAGTTTCAGTTAAGAGTTTTAGTTTTTAGTTGCACTTATAGTTTAGTTTAGTTTCAGTTAAGAGTTTTAGTTTAGAGTTATAATTTAGTTTAGTTATAGTTAACAGTTTTAGCCTAGAGTCATAGCTTAGATATTTTAGTTACACTTATAGTTTAGTTTAGTTTCAGTTAAGAGTTTTAATTTAGAATTATACTTTAGTTTAGTTTTAGTTAAGAGTCTTAGCCTAGAGTCTTAGCTTAAAGTTTTTAGTTACACTTATAGTTTAGTATAGTTTCAGTCAAGAGCTTCAGTTAAGACTAAAACTAAACTAAACTATAAGCGTAACTAAAAACTCTAGGCTAAGACTCTAGGCTAAAACTTTAAGCTAAAACTCTTAACCAAAACTATAACTCTAAACTAAAACTATAAACTAAAAACTAAAACCTTTAACTAAAACGAAACTACAGCTCTAAACTAAAACTCCTAACTAAAACTAAACTAAACTAGAACTCTAACTAAAACTCTAAGGTAAGAATTTAAACTAAAAATCGTAACTAAAACTATAATAAAACTATAACTCTCATTTTAAGATACGTAAAAAAAGTTGAAAAACTTCGAAGTCCAAAAGAAAATTAGTCCAATAAAAAAAAGTACTACTACAAACAATAAATTTCGGATAGTAAAATTCACGAATAACATTTCAATATCATTCTCATTTTGAATTTGGTAAATATTAAATGGGATTTTCTTTTTGTTTTAAGTAAGTTTCATGTCATTCTAAGAGATGTTAAACTAAAGTTGACTAAATACCATATTAAAAATAATAAATAAAATGGGGGGAGCCAAAAAGTTGGGGGAAGGGGGCCCTTGGAGGTTGGGGGTATGGGTAGGCTTCTGAGGTTGAGGTCCTTGGTAGTTAGGGTCAATGGTGCTTACGGTCCTTGATGGTTCATGCTCATGATCACCTCACTACTTGATTTTCAAGGATTTCTAAGGATTGTTTTTTGAACTGAGAAAATAACTCTTCGTCAGAGTTTTTATACCCATGTCCAATGTTAAACATAAAAAAAACACGCCTTACATAATGCTATGAATTTTGTAACCATCAAGTTCGTTTAATAATACCAGGAAACAACCATCAATGCATGAAAACAGTCATGACTTTGAACAGAAACATGAAATTCTAATATAAAAATCATTTTACTGTGAACAGCACGAATGTTAATGGTAAGTTGATTATCATAAAAAAAACAACCAAGGATATGACTTTTTAGACGTGGTTATTTTTTTATGATACATGTATAAAAGGTAATATGGTTTTTTTTACCTGTATTGTCTCTTAGATTAATATAGTAATGTCCTACTTGTCTTCCCTCTTTCATTGACTTAGTAAGGGAGTACTTTGGGCTCTCTTTCATTGACATAGTAAGGGAGTACTGTGCTCTTCCTTTAATTGACACTATAAAGGAGTACTGTCCGCTTGTATGGTAGGGGGACTGTCCGCTTGAACAGATTGACCTATCACTACAGTCAATACCTCGCTCTTAAGGCCAAACATTTTTTAGTACTTTTATAAGAGCTATTTATTCTAATTAACGGCCTTTGTGATTAAGGGGTCATTTTTAAAGAATTGGAACAAAATTTGGACTTTAGCTTAAAGAGCAAGGTATTGAATAGGGGACAAACCCTCTAATATACCTATTAAAAATATATGAAAAATATATAAAAAACGATTAGAAATTAAAGAAAAAAAACAAGTTTTTTAAACTGAAAGTAAGGAACGACGTTAAAACTTAAAACGAACCGAAATTATTCCGTATATGAAAGGGGCTGTCCCCTCCTCAGCGCCTCGCACTTTACGCTGAAGTGTTTTATTGTTTAAAAAAAGATAGAGTTGTGAGAAAGTCAAACTTTAGCGTAAAGAGCGATGCGCTGATGAGGGGACAGCCCCTTTCATATACGGTATAATTTCTGTTCGTTTTAAGTTTTAACGTCATTCCTTACTTTCAGTTTAAAAAACTTTTTTTTTTTATTTAATCACGCCACAGGACCGCCGTTCCAAACCAAGTAACCAGTGCAATCAGGATTCGAAACCGTGTCTTCAAGCACAAGGAATTTTAAGCCTAGCATGCTAATTTAGAACCGTATTTAGGCAGGCAATTAGAAGATATCTAATTGGCTCGGAACTTCTGAAAAGTTATATGCCACATGGTGCGAAAGTTCCTGTAAACATTAAGTTACGCAGTCCCCACAAAATAGAGGGACGGTTGTCCACTATTGTAATTTTTGAATACAAGTCTTAGGAAATTTGGGAAAGTCAGTGAATTTCCTTTCTTTGGGAAAAGGGGTTCCGGAATCTCTCAAAGGTGATGTTCTTAGGGCCAAAATCTCATGAGATGTTCTTCCTATCTTAAACTTAAACCTTATTTAAAATAAATAAAAATAAGATATTAACCCCCAACAGATAACAGAGCTCGTAAGGTTGGGTTTTTGAATAATAGGACATACACAAAACAAAACATCTCTTCATAATAATAATAATAGCAAAATTAACTTAATTAACAAAAAAACAATAACTACAAAACTTAGGAAATAAGAGATAAAAGAAAAGAAGGTAAGAAAGAAATTGTGGGCAAGAGGGGAAAGAAAGGCCGTCCCACCGTGGATACAAAACAAAAAACACAAACAAAAATATCATAATTTCTTGAAATTCCATCATTAAAGGTGAATAAACCGACATTAAAAAACAATCTTTAATAATTGCTTCTTTAAATACAGCCGAGATTTTTGGGATTGACCAATCTAAGTTTGATTATTTAGTTTATATTTATTCGCAATGGATGGCATTAGATACCTAAGTGAAAACCTTGAACTTTTAAATCTTACAAAAGAAATTCGGTATAATCCCCCCCACCGACGAGCCGAACGAGGAGGCAATATCAACAGAGATTTATTTTAGAAAGAATTTTTAGGATTTTGAATTTGAAAATGACATAAGGAAATATTTACATCACGTATACGTTTTAAATTCGACATATTTAGGAAATTACATTGTTTTCGTTTCAGATGTATTTTCCAGTTTTGATGGTCGATGTAAAAAACTTCCAAGTAATCTTACTGCCCTATTTTGTAGTACCTGTAGTTGTTTTAAATATGTCCAAAAGCTATTAAGATAAACAATTGAACAGTAATTCCAGTAGGAAACAATTAAAAAGTGGTAAATTGTTTTTAGTATGGAAAATGTTTTCCACACAGTACATCGACCCGATTTTTTGAGCAAGTTTAACTCTTAAATAATCATTGTGATTACGAAAAGACAATAATGGATCAAGAAAAACTCCTAAATAACGATATGACTGAACCCTACAAATTTTATTCTCACCAACTTGAAGCTTCTGACAAGAAATCAATTTTTTGGTGCGTTCTGAACGACCAAAAACCATAAATTCAGTTTTAGTAAAATTTGGTACTAGATTATTAGAAACAAACCGTAGATTAACTGAAGTTACAGTTACACTCAAAGTTTCAATTAATACAGTTGAATCACTCACTTTAACAGATATAGCTGTGTCATCAGCAAATAGAATAGCAAGACTAATATTCCCTAGCAAACTTTGCGAAAGATCATTGGTATAAATCAAAAATAAGAGGGGACCTAATACTGAACCGTGAGGGACACCAATATCATTAAGTTTTCTTTTTAATTAGACAGTTTTCCATCGACATCTACCACAATACTGTGACCACACAGGTATGGTTCTACTAAGTCTAGTCCTATCCCTCTTATGCCTGCATTTTCCATTGTATCAGAAAAAATTTCATGGTTTACTGGGTCAAATGCTTTCTTAACATCGTAGAAAACAGTAGCCACATGGAAATAAGCATGGGCACTGTTTCTATATTCTGTTTCTGTTCTGTTTTTAAAGTACCTGTTTCTGTTCTGTACATGGAAAAATAAACAGAAACAAAACAGAAACATATGACCTGTTTTTTATTTACCTGTTCTGTTTCGTTTCTGTTTTTATAATAGCTATTTCGTCCTGTTTCTGTTTTTTTCCTACCTGTTTTTCTTCTGTTTCTGATTTTATATATGTAATTCGAGAATGATATATTTGAGAATTCTGAACTTACAAAATGGTTTTTAAATTAAAAATTTAAATTGCGAAGAAGCGTGGTTACGCCTCGTGCGATTTTTAGAATTGGATTGTAAGTAAAATGATGGAACTTAGTCAGTCAAACATATCAAATAGTGTTGCTATTGTTTCAGCTAGGCATAATTAGGGATTGGGAATCAGATGATAGTAGGTATTTGCTTAAACGTTAGTGGTGGAAGATCTAGGGGGGCCGCTCCATCCTCCTAGATTTTCTTTGGTGCCCTCATTCCCTTTTTTCTATTTTTCACTCCTTTTTTATAATAAATTTGTCAATCTGGTCAATTATTGGCACCTTTGTCACATTGGCCCCCCCCCCCAAGATTTTGTGCATTGGCACCCTTGTCACATTAGCCCTTCCCAGAGATTCCCATAGCCCTGCTCCCTTGCTGTAGATCTGCCCCTGAATGTTATGACGGTAAACGTGCAGTTTAATTCCACTAAAACAACGTTTATCTTACAGTACATTATTCCGTCAATTGAGCAGGAAAGTTGCACAGACACTCTCCAGGAGAAGCAGGATACAAACAAATCACTTATTACTGCACATCCTGGTTCTATCTGGTAGGGTCTCTGTTTCCTACATTACATGGGAAGTAATCTATACCTTTCGCCGAGAGAAATTTAATTTAGCTGATTTTATAGAATTTATGCTGCTACATAACAGTGACTTGCTATGATTACCATACTGATCTATACATGATAAATACTGACTATTAATTGCAAATTTTTTTAAATGCTTAGCCAGAGAGGAATGTAAATGTATTAAAGTCTTGTCCAGTAGAAATATATATTTTTTCTAGCAAATCTTTATTGCATCAACATAACAATGTAACCAAATATACTTCTTCTCATGTTACTAAAACCATCTCTAAATAAAATCCATAGAAACCCTTTCAAGGAAAAGCCTAGAGTTGAAACAGTGGTTTAACTAGCTGGTTTTCTGGAAGGGCCAAACTCTTAGGATATAATATAAGATTTATTGCTGAAAAACGGCTGTCACAAGCCCAAAATGTACCGAATTCGCACTTTAGGGTCAATAAAACAAAGAAAACCCGAAAACAAACAACAACAACAAAATTATAAAAGGGTCAACGTCAAATAGTAAAAATGTCACAAACAATTAAAACTCAAACATTAAAAGGACAATGCCGAATCCTATAAAGGGCTGATATACTTTTCTCATTCAGTAGGATACCAATCTTCCGGTGTACACAGTATTTTTTTTTGCCATACTGCACAAGAAATTGAAATAAAATTAACACTAAGTGGTGAATTATTTCTTGTATCTGTCTCTTAAATACCCATTATAGACAGGCCAATTCCTGTAAAAATTAATATTGTGCTCTAACTGTTCTAAGTTTTGCTTTTACTTGCCGACAAATTTTCTTGGCTTGTTGCGCCAACAAAACCGCTCAGGAGGCAATTGGTCCCTTTCCTCCTAGTTGCGCCAGTGAATGAAAGAGGTCAGATATTTATGTGGAGGTGCTATTTTCAAAATTGTAGGCTACTGGATGGTGCTTTAATTTTGTAAAAAATCCTAAAATCCACCTCTGTGTTAAGAAAAGCATGATGTCATCTTTTGACAACGACTTGGATGTTCCAAGTAAAACTTCTAAGCTATCTCTCTGGGTACCCTACAAGAAAAAGAGAATCGCAAAAAGTATTCGGTACATCTTCTGTAAAGTGTCTCTAAATGCTAAGGAAGTTTCTACCACAACATTTATATACCATCTTAAAAGGAAGCATTTAATATATGTGCACAAAATAAAGTATATGCTGCTGGTGTAGTAAATAACAAACCAGAACCAACTCAAAAAAAATTATATATATCAAGTCAGGCTGCTTCCCTAGAGAGAACTCTCGATAGCAAAGCAAGTGACACAGAGGATAATAAATTAGTGATATCTGGAATAAGAAGAACAGACATACGACTCAAGGGCGGATCCAGGATTTTTTTTTTCAGGGGGTATTTACTAATTTTTGACTTTTTCGGTTTTTTTTTTAATAGTTTTTTACTCAGTTTTCGACTAATTATACTGATTTTTACCTAGGTTTTACTAATTTTCGACTTATTTCCGACTCGGTCAAAAATTTTGGGGAGGGGGGGGGGGTTCAAACCGGGTAACCCCCTCCCCCTGGATACGGCTTGATACGACTATCCCTTACTTCTAATCAATCAAAACAAACTTCTCTGTGGAAGCTCTGCTATAAAACCCCGTTTAAGGTCAAACTGGCACTTTCTATCATGGTTGCAGCGGTAGCTGCAACTTAGTAAAGAGCGAACAACAGCCCATAGTAACCAAAAGTTAAAAGACGCGTTTAGAAAAAAACCTGCCTAGTGAAAAAAATGCCATCTGACACTGACTCAGGAATGGTAACTATTATTTTGGTTCGTCCTAAAAGTAAAGGTTTATCGCGAAAAGAAATTTATGGTGATTTCGGAAAAAAGCCTGAAACCCCTCAAAAATGACGTCTGATAAAAAAGAAAAATGTATCATTTCAATCAGCATAGTCAGAAACCTTGTTCAGGGAAATTACAGTACCCCTCCTTGAACAACAAGGAAAATTACTTTTTTGCATTGGTAGAACTTATCTATCTCCTTTTTTTGTTTTTTTCAGCAGGCCTAGCGGGTTACCAGAACATCATAGAAAGATGCTTAATGGCTCATTCAAATGCTATTTCTTGTATCTACATGCTTTTTATAAATTCCACCATCTACAAGTGCCCTATGGCACTAAAATAGCGCTTTGTGCCATTTCTCAAGGGGTAGCGCTAGCAGGCTACCAGAATATCGTAGACAAATTTTTTATAGCTCATATAAAAGATATTGCTTATATATACGTGCTTTTTATTAATTCTATCCTTTGTAAGTGCGATATAAAACTGAAAACAACACTTTTGGTGCTACTTCTTAAGTGGAAAGGCTCTGAAGTACGAACCAAATACTGTTGTAATAGTTATGTTCCAGTACCCTTGACTGGAGGTTTACAAGAACCCCTTCCGTACACTCACCCTCCCAGCCCCCTTAGTAAGTTTCATAAATTGTCTGCTCACCAGTAAGCTACAGCGATGTTAGCAGTCTGCCACACCGCAGCAGCTACATGTTTGATGGCTCAATTAAAATCTATTGCTTATATTTACTTAGTTTTTACAAATTCTACCATCTATTAGATTTCACGGATGTCAATGTTAGCTAGTTTTGTGGGACAATTTACGATGAACTCTTTGTCATTGTTGAAGCATTAGCTACAACCTAGTTAAGAGCGAACCACAGTCCATAGTAACTAAAAGTTAAAAAACATTAAAACGGTCTTTTTTTCTTCTTTTTTCCAGGCCTAGCGGGTTATTAGAACATCATAGAGAGATGTTTAAGAGCTCATTTAAAAGCTATTTCTCATATGTACGTGGTTTATATAAATTACGCCATCTGCAAGTGCCATATGGGACGAAAAAAGGTACTTTTTATGTCATTTCTCAAGGAGTGGGGCTAGTGGGCTACCAAAACATCGTATTTAGATTTTTTTGGCTCATATAAAAAAATATTGCTCTTATCTACGTTCTTCCAATAAATTCAAACATATGCCAGCTTCTAATGGCACTAAAACGGCAATTTTGCTGCCATGTCTCAAGTGGAAAAGCTGGGGCTAGTGGGCTATCAGAACTTTTTAGAGTCATTTTTAATAGATCATTTGAAAACTTTTACTCGCATCTGCATGCTTTTTATCAATTCTACCATTCGTAAGTGAGATATAGCACTGGAAACAACACTTTTGACGCCACTTCTTACGTTGAAAATCTAAGACGTATAAAACGGTATCACTGTTATAATGACAATAATGACAAAAAACACCCCCAATTCAATTTGTTACCACTATAATTTTCAAAAGCCTTCCCTTTATTAATTAAAAAAAATTTCCGTATTACACTTCTAAACTTAAAATATTCAGATTTGTGCACACCCTCATACCAACTTCTTATCAAGATACTTTTCAAAAGGCTTCTTTTTATTGATTTTAAACAACTTTTCTTCCATACTGTGTTCCTAAACCTTGATAATTTAGATTTGCTTACACGCCCATACCAATTTGTTACGACTATAATTTTCAAACGCCTTCCTTTTATTAATTTGAAAAAACTTTTTTCATTATAACGCTCCTAAACCTAAATTATTCAGATTTGTGAACACCCTCAAAGCAACTTCTTGTCACCATAATTTTCAAAAGCATTCCTTTTATTAATTTCAAAACACTTTTTCAGTATTACGCTCCTAAACTTAAATTATTCTGATTTGTGAACTCCCTCATACCAACTTCTCGTCACCATAATTTTCAAAAGCTTTCCTTTTATTAATTTCAAAACACTTTTTCAGTATTACGTTCCTAAACTTAAATTATTCAGATTTGTGCACACCCTCATGTCAACTTCCTGTCGCCATAATTTTCAAAGGCCTTCCTTTTATTAATTTCAAAACACTTTTTCAGTATTACGTTCCTAAACTTAAATTATTCTGATTTTTGCACACCCTCATGCCAACTTCTTGTCACCATAATTTTCAAAAGCCTTCCTTTTATTAATTTCAAAACATTTTTTTCAGTATTACGCTCCTAAATTTAAATTATTCTGATTTGTGCACTCCCTCATACCAACTTCTCGTCCCATAATTTTCAAAAGCTTTCCTTTTATTAATTTCAAAACACTTTTTCAGTATTACGTTCCTAAACTTAAATTATTCAGATTTGTGCGCACCCTCATGTCAACTTCTTGTCGCCATAGTTTTCAAAGGCCTTCCTTTTATTAATTTCAAAACACTTTTTCAGTATTACGTTCCTAAACTTAAATTATTCTGATTTTTGCACACCCTCATGCCAACTTCTTGTCACCATAATTTTCAAAAGCCTTCCTTTTATTAATTTCAAAACACTTTTTTCAGTATTACGCTCCTGAACTTAAATTATTCTGATTTGTGCACTCCCTCATACCAACTTCTCGTCACCATAATTTTCAAAAGCTTTCCTTTTATTAATTTCAAAACACTTTTTCAGTATTACGTTCCTAAACTTAAATTATTCAGATTTGTGCACACCCTCATGTCAACTTCTTGTCACCATAATTTTCAAAGGCCTTCCTTTTATTATTTTCAAAACACTTTTTCAGTATTACGTTCCTAAACTTAAATTATTCTGATTTTTGCACACCCTCATGCCAACTTCTTGTCACCATAATTTTCAAAAGCCTTCTTTTTATTAATTTCAAAACACCTTTTCAGTATTACGTTCCTAAACTTAAATTATTCAGATTTGTGCACACTCTCATGCCAACTTCTTGTCACCATAATTTTCAAAAGCCTTCCTTTTATTAATTTCAAAACACTTTTTCAGTATTACGTTCCTAAACTTAAATTATTCAGATTTGTGCACACCCTCATGCCAACTTCTTGTCACCATAATTTTCAAAAGCCTTCCTTTTATTAATTTCAAAACACTTTTTCAGTATTATGTCCCTAAACTTAAATTATTCAGATTTGTGCACACCCTCATGTCAACTTCTTTTCACCATAATTTGCAAAAGCCTTCCTTTTATTAATTTCAAAACACTTTTTCAGTATTACGTTCCTAAACTTAAATTATTCAGATTTGTGCACACCCTCATGCCAACTTCTTGTCACCATAATTTTCAAAAGCCTTCCTTTTATTAATTTCAAAACACTTTTTCAGTATTATGTCCCTAAACTTAAATTATTCAGATTTGTGCACACCCTCATGTCAACTTCTTTTCACCATAATTTGCAAAAGCCTTCCTTTTATTAATTTCAAAACACTTTTTCAGTATTACACTCCTAAACTTAAATTATTCAGATTCATACCTTCATACCAACTGCACACCCTCATACCAACTTCTTGTCCCCATAATTTTCAAAAGCCTTCTTTTTATTGATTTCAAACAACTTTTCTCCATACTGCGTTCCTAAACCATTATAATCTAGATTTGAATACACCCCCATACCAATTGGTTACCACTAAAATTTTCAAAAGCCCTCCTATTATTAATTTCAAAACACTCTTTTTATGTTACGCTCCTAAACATATATATTCAGATTTGCACACAACCTCATACCAACTTCTTATCACTGGTTTTGGAAAGGCTTCTTTTTATTGATACAAACTGCTTTTTTCCATATTCTGCTCCTAAATCTTGATAATTTAGATTTGAATACACCCCCATACCAATATGTTACTACCATAACTTTCAAAAGCCTTCATTTTATTAATTTCAAAACACTTTTTTCCGTATTGCGCTCCTAAATTTAAATTATTTAGATTTGCGCACACCCTCACGCCAACTTCTTATCAATATGCTTTTCGAAAGGCTTCTTTTTATTGATTTCAAACCACTTTTCTTACATACTGTGTTCCTAAACCTTGATAATTTAGATTTGAATACACCCACATACCAATTTTTTACGACTATAAGTTTCAAAAGCCTTCCTTTAATTAATTTCAAAACACTTTTTCCCGTATTACGCTCCTAAACTTAAATTATTCAGATTTGCGCACACCCTTATACCAACTTCTTATCAACATACTCTTCGAAAGGCTTTTCTTTATTGATTTCAAATACTTTTCTTTCATCTAGGTCCAAGGTCCTTGATATACCTTGAAAAAAACAAGGTGTAAAAGTCCTAAACCTTGATAATTTAGATTTGAGTACACCGTCATATCAATTTGTTACGACTAAAATTTTCAAAAGCCTTCTTTTTATTAATTTCAAAAGAATCTTTTGCGTATTACGCTCCTGAACTTATATTAGTCAGGTTTGCGCACACCCTCATACAAACTTCCTATCAACATACTTTTTGAAAGGCTTTTTTTTATTGATTTCAAACCACTTTTCTTCCATAGCTGAACTTAAAAAATTTTTCTCCTCTTTAAGAAAATTCAGAACTGAAATGGAGCTTTTTTTCTCTTTGGAAAAATTAGAATTGAATTGTAAATTTTTCTTTTCATTGAGGAAATTTAGAAGAGAACTTGAACTTTTCTTCACTTCTTTGAGAATACTCAGAATTAAAGTGGAACTCTTTCTCTTCTTGGGGAAAATTTCAGAAAAGAACTTGAACTTCATTCACTTCTTTGAGAAAACTCAGAATTAAAGTGAAACCTTTTTCTCTTCTTTGGGAAAAAATCAGAATCGAAGAGTAACTTTTTCTATCTTCTACGGAAAAATTCAGAATATATATTGAATTTTTTTTCTCTTCTTTTGAGAAACTTCAGAACTGAAAAGGAATTTTTTCTCTTCTTTGGAAAAATTTAGAATTGAACTGCAACTTTTTTCTCTTCTTCGAGAAAATTCAGAAGAGGACGAGCTTTTCTTCACTTCTTTGAGAAAACTCAAAATTAAAGTGGAATTTTTTCTCTTCTTTGGGAAAAATTAAGAAGAGAAATTCAGCCTTTCTTCACTTCTTTGAGAAAACTCAGAATTTAATTGGAAGTTTTTTTTCTTCTTTAAATAAATTCAGAACTGAAGTGGAACTTTATTCTCTTTGGAAAAATTTAGAATTGAACTGTAAGTTTTTTCTTTTCATTGAGAAAATTCAGAAGAGAACTTGAACTTTTCTTCACTTCTTTGAGAATACTCAGAATTAAAGTGGAACTTTTTTTCTTCTTGGGGAAATTCAGACTCGAAGCATAACTTTTTGTTTCTTCTACGGGAAAATTTAGAACAGATATTGGAATTTTTTCTCTTCTTTGAGACACTTCAGAACTGAAAAGGAATTTTTTCTCTTCTTTGGAAAAATTTAGAATTGAGCTGCAACATTTTTCTCTTCTTTGAGAAAATTCAGAAGATGACTTGAGCTTTTCTTCACTTCTTTGAGAAAACTCAGAATTAATGTGGAACTTTTTCTCTTCTTTGGGAAAAATTCAGAAGAGAACTTGAACTTATCTTCACTTCTTTGAGAAAACTCAGAATTAAAGTGCAACTTTTTTCTCTTCTTTAAATAAATTCAGAACTGAAGTAGAACTTTTTTCTCTTGGGAAAAATTTAGTAACGAATAGTAAATTCTTTTTCTCTTCTTTGAGAAAATTCAGAAGAGAACTTGAACTTCTTTGAGAAAACTCAGAATTCAAGTGGAATTTTTTTCTTCTTGAGGAAAAATTCAGAATTGAAGTATAACTTTTTCTATCTTCTACGGAAAAATTCAGAACAGAACTTGAATTTATTTCTCTTCTTTAAGAAAGTGCAGAACTGAAGTGGAACTTTTTTCTCTTTAGAAAAATTTAGAATTGAAATTTAACTTTGTTTCCTCTTCTTTTATAAAATTCAGAAGAGAACTTGAACTTTTCTTCATTTCTTTGAGAAAACTCAGAATTAAAAGTAGAACTTTTTCTCTTCTTGTGGAAAAATTCAGAAGAGAACTTTCATTTTTCTTTCTTTTAATGTTGTATGAATCTTTAGAGGGATTAAATGTTTTTTCTTTGAGAAAAAAGTCAAAATTATACGTCTTCAGTGTTTCACAGGAAGCCCACAGGGGGCATCGGCTCATCCTGGGCTTGTTTAGTGTTTATTTTTATCCCCCCTATATTTAGGCAAAAATTTAGAGCAAAAAATTAATATATAGATAAAAATATAATAAAGATAAATAACGAATAAATATAAATAAAAATCTACCTGATTCAGATCTGTTTTCAGAAAAAAGGTCCGAAATTCAGGGTACTCAGTATATCACAAGAAATCTAGGAAAACGAGGAGGTTTCTGCCCCCCCCCCTTACTCTTTTTTTTACTGTTTACTTGAACACCTTTTTACTTCCTCGAATACGTCTAGCAAACACCAAAAAGTTTGCTGATGAATACCTTTTCTCTAAAAATGAACTTTAAATCCCGTTCATATACTCTTAACATCTTTTAATAAATAAGAAAAATAAATTTACAAAAATAAACCTTTAAACACCTAAATAAATTTTTTGGCTCCCAAAAGCCATGTTTCTGGATGTTTTTGTGAAAAAGAGTGTATGATTCAGACTGCCCTTACCCCCCCCCCCCCCCCCTCAGCCCGCTTCAATTACGAAATTTCTTAATATGCAACTGTGACTCTGAATTTTTTGGCTTGGGAGCTCGAGTGGTTTTTTGTGCTTGTGACTTTTTATTGTTAAGAAAAAGGGGCGTAGTGAAAAGTAGTTATCCCATACGAAAAATGAGGAATTAGAAACGGTTTCTGTTCCTTCTAAGTTAAGATATTAATTATTCTTTACTTTTTGTTATAGCTTTGTTTTTATATTTTTAGTGGTCAGAGAAAGAAAGCCTATAAATGAAAAAGCTATTTGAGATTATATTTATCTTGTTTTCAGCAAAAAAACTGGTGAAACATGTCAAAATTGACAAGGCATTGTTTGCTAATATATTTATCTTGTTTTTAGCAAAAAAAAACTGGGGCAAACACGTCTAAATTGACGAGGAAATTACGAATTCTTTTATCTGTTTAATTGTGATTTTACTTTTGCGACATGGGGCAAGACACACAACACAAGACATAACACAAGACACAAGACTATTTTAGTGGTTAGTGTTGTCGTTATATTTTACATTTTATCATAATATTGCTGTCTTTTATGGTATTCAAAAGTCGGGCCAATTTTGTCCGGCGCGTAAGTTTTGATGGGTAGCACTAAACTTAATGAAACTTATATATTTCAAATCAGCATAAAAATTCACTTATTTTGATGCATCTATTGGTATCAAAATTCTGTTTTTTAGAGTTTCGGTTACTATTGAGCCGGATCACTCCTTACTTGCAGTTCGTTACCACGAACTGTTTGATCATAATATTGCTATGTATTATGTTGACATAGGTCAAAAAGAGAAAATCTAAGATTCTAAATTAGAAAACAATGGAATGCAGCTGATAACGGCGAAAGAAACGGTACTTATTTTGGACCATCATGGTCCGACATATTTTTGCTGACATATGCCAAAAAGAAAAATCCCAGATTCTAAATTAGAAAACGCCTGGATGTAGCTGATAACGGTAAAAACGTGATTTGTTTTGGACTAATGTTTATGGTTCGTCTTTGAAGAGATGCGAAAACCCTAGAAACCCAATATAATCCGGGCGTTCTGCTTCTCCTTACTTTATGCAATGTGATTAGTTTATGCCACCGATTGATTTTGTCTTTTTTTTTTTTGGATAATAAATTACGGTACTCCTGTATTAAACGCACTCTTTTATATACTGCAATGGAAACCAGTCATTTTACAACCTGTTTTTGACGACTTAATCCAAGACACCGCTATAGGTTAATACAATGTACAGCGTGGTTTTCATTTCGTATTTAAACTGTTGTTTTTTTGGGGTTTAGGGGGGGAATGCACCTAGGTTAGGCTAGTTTAGGTTATGGAATAATATATTCTATGCTTTACCCCCCCCCCCCCCGCCCTAATATGAAAATATATAGCCCAAAATTGTTTCTAAACTATTATATATTCATCCTATTTTATTTTATTTCATTAGCATTAACCAAACTAGCACTATATAAAAGAGTGCGTTTAATACAGGAGTACCTAAATTACTATTAGCCTACTACTACTATTACGTTTATGCAATATGTCGACGAGGAAAAAGGAAGTCCTAAGAATTTAATTGTTAAGTATTTATTTGTAAAAAAAAGTTGTATATTCTTGTGGTTTAGAAATAGCAAATATGAAGTGAAACTAAAAAAAAAAAAAGGAATAGAAACTTGGAAAAAAATTGGATTAAGCGTGAACAAAATGTTCTATTACTTCGCTTAAAAATAGAGATAAATACGAATAAACCAAATTTTTAAACTACACATATTGTTGGCTTATACATTTCTCATAAGAAAGAGAACAACTCAATATGTATGATTACAGCCGACAAAAACTTCAATATTATGCACAACAGATATTCCTACCCCCCCCCCCCCCCCCCCCCAGTTAAAAGAAATATGTCGCTACTTTCGTAGTATATTTTTATTTATTCATTGACGATCCTTGTTAAGGGTGATTGCTTCATTGACTTTCGTTTCTGTACGTACATTCTTTGGTGTTATTTGGGACGCTTAAGGTAAGAGTGAAGGGAGATCCTTTTAATGACTGTATACTAGGCTTATCTTATGATTGTTAACCCTTCTAGTCGGTTTAAAAATTTATAATAATGAAAGCCAGGAGAAAAAAAAAAATCAAAATTGGAAGAATTATAGACCTAAAAGCCAAACAACGTAATAAACCCTTAGAAATGGCACACAAATAAAACCCAAAAACAGCAAACTGAAAATTTTAAAGCTTAATCTCCGAATTCCAAGAGCAAGCCCCTCACCAGCCAGTGAGATAATGGCTGGGCTTTTACCTGCACTGAGGAGGGATAAGCAGAGGCCTTCACCGAAAGATTTGTAGAGCATTTTTCATGTTTCACTTGCTGTGATGATACACAAGACTCTATTTCCAATAAATGACTTATTTTAGGTCTTGGCTTTCAAGAATTGTGCCGGATGTGCCGATAATCATTTTTGTTCAATGCTGATGTAATACTCCGTGCTCAACTGACAAAATTTCGGAAACTTCTTAAATCGAACAGATCTGGTGAAGGCGTGAAAATGCTTATGATTCCCTTAGAGGTGGCAACTATTCAAGAATTTCTTTCTCAGCAGGAAGAAAATTCATAAAAATAGCCTTTATACACTTCTATCATATATATTCATTTTTAATTAGAAAAATATACATTTAAAATTCGTATCCGTAGTGACTGAATGTAAGTATAAAGAAAATGCAGCCATTTGTAAGATGATACAAACATTGTCTCAACATCCGAAACCTCAACAAGCTGGCCTACGCACGGTCTCACGATTGAAATACTTGATTTTTGCTAAATTTCTTTCACATATCTTAAACTAATTTGTTTGTTTGGTGCTTGTTTCTATATTCATGCAGTTTGGATACTGTAACTATTCTCATTTGATTGGAAATTCAAGGGTCTAGTTCCATTTTTAAGAGTTGAAAGTGATTGGACGACAATCAGCCCTCCTTCTATGCCTTTTTTCCTCTTAAAGAAATATCAAAATTTGAAGATAAAAATTGTGTTTAAGACAGTCAAAAGGGCAAATAACTATGCCTCTTGGGTTGATCTAACCCCCAACAGCCCCCGGGGCAAGGAATATAAGTTATACGAATTAACCATTGGTTAAATATAAGTATTTTGGGAAAAATGGCATGTTTGATCCTGGGTGTTCAAAATGGATTAGGGTATTAAGTTAGAAACTACTGGAAATGTTAAGTGGGATATCGAGCAAAATCAAAACCTATGATGTGAATGCTAGTCAAAAGTTTGTATCAAAATGACGGATGAGGTTTAATTTAAAACTGTTAGGGTATTTTATGGGGGGATGGTGAAGAGTAACCGAAAGCAACCAGCTACCCATGTCCTTTGTAGATGCTCCCATTTCTCTACCTTGATTGGAATTTTGAAAAAGCGAATTTCCTCAAAATACTGAAAAAGTCTAGTAACTGTGCCTACGAGGATGCCATACCCCCGACAGCCCTGGGGCAGACATTTTTAATTATCCAATTTATTTGCCCATTGTTTACTTGTAGTATTTATGCTATAGGGACAAGGGGGAATTTTTGATTCTGGGTTAGCCCTAAAAATCGAAGAGTATTCAGATGGAACTTCTGAGAATGATGAAGGGTATGCTCAACTAAATCAAAAGATACTATGTGCAACCAGTTTATCAGACAGCCGTATCTGTAATATCTTAGGAACGGCTGAGGGTATTCAGCTGAATCTTTCGTGGCATGTTGAGAGGATTTTGAAAAGTAGTTGGAGGTAGTAGTAGCCATCGCATGTCCTTTTAGCTTTTCTCCCTAAGAGACATCCAATCAAACTTTTAAAATAGCCATCTTGTTCAAAATAGTCTAATAGTCAAATAGCTACTCCTCCTGGGATAAAACAGTCCCTCCCTTCCCCTTTCCCAGGGACAATGGTTGTAGGTTAAGTTAGTTGCCGGTTGTTTACATATAAGGTTTGTTATTGGAAAAGGGAACATCTTTGATCCTTGACCTCTAAAATGTCTTAGGGTCCAAGAGTGAAACTTTCAGAAAATACTGAGTGGGCCACAAAATCAAGACATTATATGCAAGATGGTTGTCAAACGGATGTATCAGCAATATCGAAGTTGTTGTTTAGGTTATTGAGTTAAATTTTCAGGGCTTGGTAAGGGGGATGTTAAAAGTGATTGGAGGGCAGCCATTTCCCCTTTTTTTTCAGATGCTTCCACAAACGCTGATAGATATTCAGAAAAGCCACTTTGCTCCTTTCTAGTCAAAAGGTTTAATAATTATGCTTCTGGGGTTGCCATACACCCACCCACCCACCCACCCCCCTGGGCGTTCGGGGCAAGGGATGCAAATTATGGAATATGCCTATTTTTACACTCGGGTACTATCATCTGGAAAGAGGGAATGTTTGATCCTAGGTGTCTCTGAAAAGGCTTAGGGTATTGACTTGAAACTTTCAGGGCTACTACCACTTCTACTACTGCTCTGACTTTAACTCAGACTACTTATGACTGCGACAACTTGCGACTGCTATTATGACTAAGATTAATTAAAACAGCCACCAATTACAAATCTGACTACTTGTGACTGACTACAAATCTGACTACTTGGGGGTTAAGTATAGCGGGTCTGCTAGCAACATGTGTTTGGTACAATTATTCTGTATATTAAATAAATAGATAGAGAAATTTATTTTACACCAAATATACGGCCGTGAACACAGTAAAATAACATAAATGAAAGGCACAAATAACATACACTTTTGATCAGCGATCATCAAAAAACAAAAAGAAACACTTCAATGAAACTCTACATAAACCTAATAATAGTACTTAGAAAAACGTCATTGAAAAGAAACACACCTAACACTTGGAAAAACCCACTTAAATGTAACATTTCATTTACTTTATACTGGGATTTTTTTTTTTTTAAGTTAACAAAACTTCCACATACCTCGTTATTCTTCAGTAATTTTTAGTGACCATACCTAGAAAGAATTATTTTCTGACTTTAAACTGTCCAAATACTTTACCCCCCACCCCCACTAATATGCAAATATATAGTCCAAATTATATATTTCCCGTATATTTTGTCACGTTTCTTTGTCTTGTCTCGCCCTAAGCGGAAAAAAACTAACGAAGAAACCAGTTTGTTCTCGAGTTTTACCCAGCGTAAACTTCAGTGAGTTGCCCATAAAACACAAGTACCTAAACCTCCTTCCACTACGGAAATTAAAAAAATAAAATTCCCAAATTTGGTAAGCCTTCTTTTCCATGGGGGGGGGGGGATATTTTCCGGGGGCATATTACCGGAGGAGTAAACTATTTGGACAGTTTGAAGTCAGAAAATAATTTTTTCTAGGTATATAGCCACTAGAAAATTACAGAAGAATAGCGAGGTATCTGGATTTTTTTTTTTACTTTGTTCATGGCCGTATGCCTGGCTTTAAATACACTTCCGAGAGGGTAATCACCGGGGGGGGGGGTGTAAACACCTAGAACCAACAAGAGGGCATACCAGCAGTATCTCAGAGCCAACTGAGGGTATTAAGTTGAAATTTTCCGTGTTTGTTGAGGGGGATATTCCAAAGTAATCTAAGAGCAGCCAGCCCATCCTCTACTTGTTCTATCTAGATGCACTTATCGAAATTTTGATAAAAATAGTTTGTTCAAAATAGTCTAATAACTAGATAGTCTAATAATAGGTCTAATAACTATGCCTAGTGGGATATCACAGCTCTCGTTGCAAGTGGTGTGAACTTTGCCATGCAGGATTTATGACTGGGAGAGGAGTAATATTAAAAAAAAAAGAATTGCAAATTGGTCACTTTAAGGAGTTTTGTTATGATTAACTTGACAATAATAAGTATTTTTTTGTATCAATAAATCAAGAGAGTGATACTAGACTTTAGCCTTCCCCCTCCCTGTCCTATCGATTACTTCCTAGCCAATATAGCATACTAGTAGGTAAGGCTGTAGCCAGGATTTGTTTTTCGAAGGGGAGGGGTTTCTAACTTTAAAAAGTGCATCAAAAATTTCGGACGAGGGAAGTGGGTGGGTCAAACCTCCTGGATACACCCTTCTAATAGGGATTATTTGTGGGGATAAAAGACTTTAATAATCCATATTATTTAAAACGTTCATTGTCAGGCAGATTTGTAATTCTTTTTTTATAATATCAATACTTGTTTTTGGAAAGAATAAATGGCACTGGGGTACAAAGGTTTTAAAATTAAAGAAAAAGTAAAAAAAATCAGCATTGCGGATTGATATTTTGCATATTTGCTGAAGCTGCAATAGTTTCTAAATCGAGCGTCCTCATCTTTTAGAGTGCGTCCAGACTATCCACTCTATTAGAAAATGGAACGGAAAGCTGGGAATGTAGACGAGTAGGCTACTTCTTTCCCTTTTTTAATTTCTGGCGAAGCGAGGGTCACAAAGTGGGAAAATGCAACAAAGACGATAGTGTATACCGTACTGCTTTTTTGGAAAAAGTGCTGGGAAAAGGAGACAAAAAGTGATTAATAAATTTACAATGTGGCTTAGAACAAAAAAGACTATATATACCTATTCCTTATTCTCAGTCCCAGATAGTCTGAACAAGCTTTTAGTGGAAAAAAAAACACTGTATATAGATGATATCACGGCTGAGAATTTTTGGCTCTTCATTCTTGGCGTGTACAAACAGCTCCTCCCATTTAATCCGACATTACCGGGTCAGTATGTATTTGTCATCTTTTATTTATATACAGTGTTAAAAACGGATGAAAATGCCTGAGATTAGAAAGAAACTTTTAGATTTAGCAACTGTTTACTCTCGCATGGAGCGGGAGGGGAGAGGGCAGGAGTGTCATTTTCTCTTGTTCCTTCCACCTTTTAAGTATCTGTCGTTTATTTCTTTATTTCTAAACTTATCGTGTTGTTATTTTATTTGGAAATCTTAAAATTTTCTTATTTACCATGACCGACTATTTTTTCTTCAAAATAATCTCTGAGACCACATTGGCTGAAAGAGGCGAAACAAGAAACAGCAGAACAGAGAATAAAAACGAGGTAAGCAGAGCCAGGGAAAAATGAGAGTAAAGCATATATTTCTGTCAAGACCTCCAATTAGCTGTCCTCAGCGCACGAAGAAGAACACAAAAATAAACAATTAAATCCACAGGAATTTGTTAACGAGAAACTTTAAAACACAAACTTAAACCTGTATCCTGCCGTCAAATTATTAGATAACAATATTAGCTAACAGTTTTTGCAAACCATGAAGAAATTGGTGTATCCATTGGTCAAGTGATACAGCCGAAAAAGTTTTTGGCTTCAATTTGTTGAGTAAAGACTGTTTTCCAATTTTTAAATACATTCTAAGACCACACTGGCTATACATGAGGTATGAAAACAAATAAAAGAAAGGAAATAATAAATGAAAAATAAAATAAAATAGGTAAGAAGAACGAGGATTTTTTTAGCCAGTAAAAAACTATGAAAACGAAAAACAAGCAAATATTTCGACAAAGACCTCCGCCAAGTTGTCCTCAGTGCCAAGAAGCAACAAAAAACAAAACAAAATATAATTTTTGAAGTGAAAAGATACTCAATTTATTTGCTTGTTGTTCGTTTTCATATTTTGTTACCTGCTGAAAAAATCCTCGTTCTTCTCGCCTATTTTATTTTATTTTTCATTTATTAGAAATAAATTGCAAAAACAAGCAAATAAACTGAGTATTTTTTCTCTTCTTGTAGAGTTCACTTCAAAAAGTTAGATTTGTTTTGTTTTTTGTATCTTAGCACTGAGGACAACTTGGCGGAGCTTCTTGTCGAAATATTTGCGTTTTTCGTTTTCATATTTTGCTACTGGCTGAAAAAATCTTCGTCCTTCTCACCTATTTGATTTTTTTTCATTTATTAAAAATAAATTGCAAATAAATTGAAAAAACAAGCAAATAAATTGAGTATCTTTTCTATTCTAATAGAGTTCACTTCAAAAGGTTAGATTTGTTTTGTTTATTGTTGTTTCTTATCACTGAGGACAACTTGTCGGAGGTCCTTGTTGAAATATTTGCTTGTTTTTTGTTTTCATATTTTGCTACTGGCTGAAAAAACACTCGTTGTTCTCAACTATTTGATTTTATTTTTCATCAATTATATCCTTTCTTTTCTTTGTTTTTATGCGTCTCCAATTTGTCAAATGGGACAAGAGAAACTCAAGGAAGCAAAAAGAAATTAGTGTATACATTGGTCAAGTGAGAATAACCAAACAAACTTTTGTCTTCATTTAGCTGGGTAAAGATTGTTCTCCAATGTGTCCAAAAGTTTTGTCAAGAATATTAGCATCCCTGAATTTCCTACAAATATTGTCTGCATGGAATTATGCTTTGCTACATAACCAGGTTTTAAATTTTGAGCATCAAATTTTTCTAATTTTCTACCACAATGCTTCAATTTGTTAGCAAAATTCTCTAACATTGTCTTCGCTAATTAGTTAATAGTCTTCGTTTTGCGGCAAAAACAGAATGGCTAGTAAAATTATTAGCCAGCAGTTTTTGTTTGAACGTCGGACAAAGTCTTAAAAAAAAAAACTTTTTTTTCTCGTTTTTCTTCGTTGTCCTGTTTTCTTGTTTTACCTTTAAAATTATCGCGTTGAGAACACCGTCAACTAAAAGGGGAAAAAACATAATAAGAAGAGAAAATTAGTCATTTAAGTTAATTTGAAACTCCCAGTTGATCTAAATAAAATTCATTTTTATGTTTGTATTTGCTTGGTGATCTATAGGCTGGCTCCGAAATTCAATTACCAAACGATCATTAATTATCTGTTACTATCTTTATTGAAAATATACATATAATAGAAAACACTTGATTCGCAATTGGACCTAATTCGCCGTATCTGCAGTAAGACTAATTTGCGAAAAAGTTGGAGACGGGGGCAGGGACTATTTTCTTTTTTGCATTTTCATGAAGATTAGAATAAAAGTATTTTTCTGGCATGTTTTGAAGCCAAAAAAAAATTCTCAAAATCTAGGAGGACAATAATCCCCTTTACCTTTTTACTAATTGGCAGCTGTACATCCCTGATTTTAAGAAAAACGAAATGATTCACTTGTTCCGTCATCAAATACAGTTACGTGACATCATTTAACAATTTGAAATTGATGCCAAAAAACATGGCATGTTGCCGGAACAGTATGCTAAAAGAATGCTTTACGAGTCATGGATTTTTTTATTTAAGTTGTTTCTCCTGAGCTTTAGTATACGAATATGTAGTTAGTGTTAAGTATTATTCTGGAATAATTTACTTAAAATGGATGATTACAAACAGGGTAGGTCTTAATGCTTCATTGTCGAAAAAATTAATGAGGTTTCGCTAATTAATTAAATAGGTATCCGCTAAAATTTTTCGAGGTTAGGAGAATTCAAAATAACGTACTTGTGCATTAGCTGGTACCCACGCGATGTAATGTGCTAAAGGAAACTAGTCAAACTGGATCTGTCAATAGAGAATTGGATCGTAAAACGTGGTTTGTCATTCCGTTTACAATATTTAAATTATTGGTTTTCGGGGTTTAGGGGAAAAAAGGTACCTAGGTTATGTTAGGTTACGTGGTACTCCTATGTTATACCTACTCTTTTATATATCTCAAACTGGAGACGCGACGAAAAACCCGTTTTTACGGGATGCAGAGAAATACAATGTATAGCTTGGTTTTAATTGCGTATACGATATTTAAAGTGTTTTTTTTTGTTTTTTTGTTGTTTTTTTTTTTTTTTTTTTTGGGGGGGGGGGGTAGGTGCCTAGGTTAGGTTATGTATTTAATATAAGCTATGCTTTGCCCCCCCCCCCCCCTCCCTAATGTGCAAATTTATAGCCCAAATTTTTCTAAACTATTATATAGTCGTCCTATTTTATTTTATTTCATTAGCATTAACCAAACTAGCAATATATAAAAGAGTAGGTACAACAAAGGAGTACCGGTTAAGTATTTAATATATGCTAATATTATGCTTTAATATATATGCTTTACCCCCCACCCCCCTAATGTGAAAATATATAGCCCAAATTTGTTTCTAAGCTTTTATGTTTTTCATCATATTTTGTTTTGTTTCATTAGCATTAACCAAACTTGACTTCTCGCGTTGGTACCAGCTAACGCATAATTACCCAAAATAAATATTCCAAAGATCCCAAAAAGCTCAAATACTGTTCTATACTTCAGTTTTAAAAAGTGGCCCAAAAGGTATTATGCTTGTTGCGTCAATCATTACAATCTAAATTATTAATAAATTACCATAATCACCATTAACCATTTTAAAGTAGATGGTATTATTATTTGGGATGTTTCGAGTAAATTGTAATAAAAGATAATGTTCTTGTGTATAATAGCGACAACACTGTTGTTCTTGAACTGTGGTAAAACAGGTTTCTCTGTGTGCAATCTGAGATAATCAGCTTAGCCTAAGTGAAATATTGATATTAAAATTCCGTTTTTTAGTGTTTCGGTTACTATTGAGACGAGTCGCTCTTACTATATAGTTCGTTACCACGAACTGTTTGATAAAATACTATGCATGTGTATTTTAATTAAATGTTTAATATATAGAGTTGGTTAAGCTAGGTATTTAATCATATGCGTTCTGCAGTTCTGGATTGCCTGCTTTCCATAATTCTCTGTTTTAGGTTCCATAGTTTATTAATAAAGTGTTATATTTTCATTATCTTCTGGTATATTTCATTATGATCAACCTAAGTTCACTTCTTGAATGTGGTCGCTATTATTCATAAGTATCAAATTGACCACAAGTGCCCGCTAAAATTTTTGAAGGGAGGGGTGTTAAAATAACTTTTCAAAAAAATCAGATAGTAAAACGAAGATTACTGAATACATTCTAAGACTTAAGGGGCTATGCATGACGTTTAACAATAAATGCAAAACAGTCAAACGAGGATGTCTTTCAGCCAACGAAAAAATGATAAGACAAAGCAGATATTTCGACAAAACCTCTTTAATCTCTCCTCAGACCTCAAAACAAAGAAGGGAAAAAAGGTATGTAAAAAAAGGTTGCATTTAGTTTTTTATATATTTTTGTGTTTTTTAGCGCTAAGGACAGCTTAGCGAAGATCTTTGCCGTTCTCTCTTTATTTCTTACCTGCTTTCTCTCTTTTTCTTTACTGGCTGAAAGTAGCCATCGTTTAGTTTCTCAAATTATTTCTCTTCTCTCGTTTTTTGTCAAAATAAAGATTAATTTTATATAAATTTATGTTAAAAGTGTGTCTTAAATCATGATGTCAATCGTCACATTTTTCTTAGCTGAATGCGTTGAGTGTATGTCAAAAAGGGCAAAAACGGAAATCACAAAGGGCAAACGGATGTCACAAAGGGCAAAAACGGAATGTTTTTGTGGCGTCAATCATCACAATCTTAGTTCCCCAATCCCATTTCTTCATGAATTTACATCAAAAGGGAAATCAAGCTATTTTTGTGACATCAAATATCGTATTTTTACTTAGCCAATCGCATCATTCCTTGAGTGTATGTCAAACGGAAGTCAAACTTTTCCTAGTAAAATGAATGAAAAACCTGATTGATTCTATGTCACAACATTGGCTCAAATGCCATACAACGTTAATTTCAAAAGTGTACTTAACTTCCATTGAATGATTTTTGTAACGTCAATCGTTACTCTTTTCTTGGCCAACTAAATTATTCCTTGAGCGTAGATCAAATAAGGAAGCCAGATAATCCCGCCTTCCTTACCCGTTTACTGTCGGTGCTATGTCGCATTTAGAGCCCCAATAATTTTGAGAAAAACATCATTATATAGACCATGCCATGGGCGTGACAGTATCTTCTAGAGGGGGAGGACCAATTCTGTTAAGGAGGGAGGTGGCTTATAAATGCTTCCCGAGGTCCTATGAATATAGGTCTTTAGAAACTCGTTATTCTGTAATTCACTAAAACTCAGCCTTCAGAATTTTCCATGTTCTAAATTTCATGCAACAGTATAATATAAGAGACCCACTATCCAATAAGCGATTTGACACAAATCATATTATGGTTAGATAACAGCTTCTTGTTCTAAGAATTCAATTCAAAAGTTTAAAGTTGGGCAAAATTAAATATCAAAATCGGTATGGGGGAGACCGGCCCACGTTTAGCCAAATCAAGCAATCTCAATATAAAAACCTATGGGGACTTCTGGTGGATTATAAAAGCTCTGACAGATGGCAGTATATGTTTTTAAAAAGTCTCACCTTGATTAATACTTTTGCCAGAAATATCAGATTGGATCTCGTTTTATGGTGATTAAATCTGAAATTTGGTTCAATTTTTGTCTGAAAACCTACGCCTAATTACGAATGCTAGAAAGGCAGTAAAGTCACATTGTATTCTCTTATTATTTGCCTGTCTTTTGGCAGCTTCCAAGACGTGCCATCTTCACCGGTTTGCTGTTAGTATTTTTTCATCCCACGGGATGGCGAACTCCCACGTTTGGCTACAATACCCGAGGTAGGTTCCGCATACCGTACCAAGGTGTCGGAAAGTGGACTATGCTTGTAAAAGCTGTTTAAACAGTATATTTAAAGGTTGAAGGCAAGCTCAAAACCCAAAAGTTGATTAATTGTTGCGCTGTTTAATTCTGTCAGGCCAGTAGGTGAACTGCAATTCTCTTTTTTTCAGTTAAATTTCATCCAAGATAAAATGCTTAAAAGTAAAACAGTAGAGAAAAGAAAGAAAGGCGGCTGGTATCCAGAAGAAACGAAAACAACAGTTTTTGTGTCTTAGTTGACCAAAAGTCAGTCGGATTCTCTGGAAGTGCCATGGGTGTCCCAAAAAGAACGCTGCAAGACTACATGAAAAAGTTGAAAAGCTGAATATCCCTCTTCAAATCTGAACCAGAGTTACTTTACATCCTGTTACAACATATGGTAAATATTCACAGAGGAACAAGAAAAAGGACTAAAAACTTACTTGAAAACGATAGTTGATCTGCATTTCGACTGTACTCCCCTAGAAGCAAGTAGATTTGCATAAACTTAAGCCATTAAATATTGGATAACAGGAAATGCAAAGGTAGTGGAGACAGTGGAGGAATTGCAGGTAAAGAATGGTACCGTGGTTTTATGGATCGCCTTAAAACTCTATCAGTAAGGACGCCAGAAGGTACAAGCTTATGACGGGCAACTTCTTTCAACCATCAAAGTGTAGGAACTTTCTTAACAACCTGGAGTGAGGTCTAGATAAACACCTATTCAGACCATAAGACATTTAGAATGTTGACGAATCGGGTCTGAAAACATCCACAAGTCTGGTAAGATCATTGCACAGCGAGGCCAGCAGTAAGTAGGGAAGGTCATTTCAGCAGAAAGAGGTCAGTTGATCACGATTTATGTTGGTGTTAATGCATTGCGAACAGAGTCCCTCCTCTACTTATTTCCCCAGTAAAACATTGTCCGGAAATTTGACTCAAGGGAGATGTACCAGGAATCATCATGATCGGCTCAGAAAATACTTCTGTCTCTCATTCTTTGCTTTACTTGCAGCATTTTATCAATCAGGTCAAACCACCAAACAGTCACCTGTACTTCTGAAAATAGACAATCAGATCAGCCGATACACTGTTGAATTACTCAATCTAGCTAAAAATAATGCTGTTTTACTTTTAACTGTAATTCCCCACAATACTCACAAACTACAGCCTCTACAAAGGATAGCCATGGGGCGTCTTAAGGCCTACTACAGCCGGGAAGCTGCAATTTTTATGACTGCCTATAAATATACCGTATATCTACATCAGTGTATAACATTGCTGAGCTGCTGGGGAAAGTATATCCAAAGGTTTTCACTTCTGAGAATATAATCAGTGGAATCAAAGAAAGTTGGGTCTACCCCACCAACAGAGATATCTTCAAGGATTATGAATTCCTCTCGTCATATGCCTCAGACACAATGCCTACCACATTTAGTGAAGAACTTACCAGGGAAGTTTCCATGCTCAGCACAATTCTTGTGCGACATTTAGACTCATTCTTTAGCATAGACTCCGAAACAGACGAAGCACAGGTTCTGTCTCTAAACGAGAAGCAAAGGTCAACATAATTTGTTAAAATAGATCGTCCATGCAAAGCCCTTTTCAAAAGGCTCAACAGGAAAAATCAACAGGCAAAATACAAAATGTCAGAAGTGCTCTCTGACACCCCTGTGAAAGAACGCATTACTGCTGGGATAAAAGCTGTATCTGCCAAGAATGCCCTAGTCCTGGAAAGGAAGGAAGTCAGAGAAGTGAAAAGGCTAAAAAGCACAAGGCACGTTTCTTGTAACAAAAGTTTCAGTTGGAGTGACGATTTTAACGTAGATGATCCTGTATACAACAACTCTTCAGACTCCACTAAGGACGTTAAAGACGAGCCTCCGACCAGCAAATTCCAATTTGACACGGAAAAAGTCAAGGCTGGTGATTACATTCTGGTTAAGCTGAAGAGCAAGAAAGGGAATCCTCTTCACTGTATTATCATTATCTAAAAATTGGTAACTGAAGAACTTAAGGTCCACTTTCTGAAGAAGAGTGGAGCAAGAGACTGCGCTAACTGACGAGAAGGATAGTAGTAGAGATGACCCTAAAGGTCCGATCAGGGCTCCTTATATGGGCATAGAGTCATTAGTGAGAATGGGGTCAATGACCTCTTTCTCCAGGTGTGTTTTTGGCACGCCCTCAGCGAATGTCAAGAACCAGAAATTTGGAACACCTGTGCTGTCGACCTCAATTCACCTATCGTGAATCAATAATTCCCCTTAGAAACAACAAATTAATTTTCCCTTTCTTGACAGATCAATCAATCAATGACTTCATCTGTCAGACTTTAAAAATTTCCGCCTAGAAACATTTCTCCAGGAATAGATCCAAGTCATTAATTTCTTTGCCTCGGGAACAACTCTTTTGGTCGAACTCCAAAGGATATTAATAACCAAAGGCCATGGAAACAATTAGGCAAGAAACATCTTAGCGATGAATTGTTTTAGCGCGCGAGAAGGTTTCATATTAATTTGAAATGCGTTACCACAGAGATGCCAATAACAAAGGAACACGCTGAATTTACGTTTAGGGATTATTTGGGCGAAACCGTTTTAGACAGGTTATGGAACTATTTCGGCGAAACAGATAGAGACATTTTAAAAGAAGATTTTGAAGAGATTTTGGAGGAGGTTTTGAGTGTGGTCGTTATAATACACAAGTTTCATTTGAACAGTGTTGTGAGGTCCTCTAACCCAACCCCAAAGGGTTCAAATCCTCCTACCCCAACCCCGAAGGAAGCCCCGGTCCTCAAAGGCCCCCCAAGCTCCCAAAGGCCCCTCCACCGGTCCCGAATGTCCCCCAGGCCCCCAACTGCCCCCCGGACACTCAAAGGCCCCCAAGCTCCCAAAGGCCCCTCCACCGGTCCCCAAATGTCCCCCAGGCCCCCAACTGCCCCCCGGACACTCAAAGGTCCCCCAAGCTCCCAAAGGGCCACCGGCGCCCCCAAAGGCCCACCCCAGACCCTCAACGGCCATCCCCGGGCCCCCCAAAGGCCCATCGAGTCCCCAAAAGACCAACGGGGTCCCAAAGGCCATCCACCGGTTCCCAAATGTCCCCCAGGCTCCCAACTGGCCCCCGGACCCCCAAAGGCCCTCCCCCGGCCCCCAAAGGTTCACCGGGCTCCCAAAGGACCAATCGGTCCTCAAGTGCCCCCCAGACCCCCAAAGGCCCTCCCTGTGCCCCAAAGGCCCTCCACCGGTCCCCAAATGTCCCCCAGGCACCCAAAGGCCCTCCCGGCGCCCCAAAGGCCCACCCAGACCCCCAAATGCCATCTCCGGACCCCAAAGCCCATCCCCCGGTCCCCAATGGTCCCCCCGAGCTCCCAAAGGACCACCAACCCTCAAGGGACCCACAGACCCTCAAAGGCTCTCCCCGAGCACCCGTCTTTCGTTGATGTGTATTGTCTGAAACCTATGATTTGGGATGTGTAGTTTGCTACTTCAGGCTTTTCTGAGCTAAGGTTTCCTAGTATTTCCTAGGTGAATGTTGTCTGAAACCAATAGTTTGGGATGAGTAGTTTGCTATTTCAGGCATTTATGAGATAGGTTTCTTAGCCTTTCGTTGATGTGTGTTGAGTGAAACTTATGATTTGGGATATGTAGTTTGTTATTTTTGACTTTTCTGAGTTGGATTTCTTAGTCTTTCGTTGGTGTGTGTTGACTGAAACCGATGATTTGGGATGTGTAGTTGCTATTTTCGAATTTTCTGAGCTGGATTTCTTAGCCTTTCATAGGTATGCGTTGTCAGAAAATTATGATTTGGGATGTATAGTTTGTTATTTCAGGCTTTTCTGAGCTAAGGTTTTCTAGTATTTCGTAGGTGAATGATGTCTGAAACCAATAGTCTGGGATGAATAGTTTGCTATTTTTGACTTTTCTAAGCTAGGTTTCTTAGTCTTTCGTTGGTGTGTGTTGACTGAAACCGATGATTTGGGATATGTAGTTTGCTATTTTTGACTTTTCTGAGCTGGATTTCTTAGTCTTTCATAGGCGTGTGTTCTATGAAACCTATGATTTGGGATGAGTGGATTGCTACTTTTGACTTTTCTGAGCTGGATTTCTTAGCCTTTCATAGGTGTTTGTTGTCTGAAACCTATAGTTTGGGATGACTAGTTTGCAATTTTTGACTTTTCTGAGCTAGGTTTCTTAGCCGTTCATAGGTGAGTGTTGTCTGAAACCTATGATTTGGGATATGTAATTTGCTATTTCCGACTTTTCATAACCGGATTTCTTAGTCTTTCGTAGGTGTGTGGTGTCTGAAACCAATGATTTGGGGTGTGTGGGTTGCTACTTTTGACTTTTCTGAGCTGGATTTCTTAGCCTTTCATAGGTGTTTGTTGTCTGAAACCTATAGTTTGGGATGACTAGTTTGCAATTTTTGACTTTTCTGAGCTAGGTTTCTTAGCCGTTCATAGGTGAGTGTTGTCTGAAACCTATGATTTGGGATATGTAATTTGCTATTTCCGACTTTTCATAACCGGATTTCTTAGTCTTTCGTAGGTGTGTGGTGTCTGAAACCAATGATTTGGGGTGTGTGGGTTGCTACTTTTGACTTTTCTGAGCTGGATTTCTTAGCCTTTCATAGGTGTTTGTTGTCTGAAACCTATAGTTTGGGATGACTAGTTTGCAATTTTTGACTTTTCTGAGCTAGGTTTCTTAGCCGTTCATAGGTGAGTGTTGTCTGAAACCTATGATTTGGGATATGTAATTTGCTATTTCCGACTTTTCATAACCGGATTTCTTAGTCTTTCGTAGGTGTGTGGTGTCTGAAACTTCGAGTTTGGGTGTGTGGGTTGCTATTTTTTGACTTTTCTGAGCTGGATTTCTTAGCCATTCGTAGGTGTGTGTTGACTGAAACCTATGATTTGGGATGGTTAATTTGCTATTTTTGACTTTTCTGAGCTAGATTTCTTAGCCTATCATATGTGTGTCCTTTCAGAAAATTATGATTTGGGAGGAGTAGTTTGCTTTTTGGACTTTTCAGAGCTAGGATTCTTAGTCACTCATAGGTGTTTGTTGTCTGAAACTTCGAGTTTGGGATGAGTAGTTGGCTATTTCAGACTTTTCTGAGCTAAGGTTTCTTAGTATTTCGTAGGTGAATGCTGTCTGAAACTTATGATTTGGGATATGTAAATTACTATTTCGGGCTTTTCTGAGTTGGATTTCATAGTCTTTCATAGGTGTGTAATGTCTGAAACTTCGAGTTTGGGATGAGTAGTTGGCTATTTTCGACTTTTCTGAGCTAGGTTTCTTAGCCTTTCATAGGTATGTGTTGTCAGAACATTATGATTTGGGATGTGTAGTTTGCTATTTCAGACTTTTCTGAGCTAAGGTTTTCTAGTATTTCGTAGGTGAATGTTGTCTGAAACCAATAGTTTGGGATGTGTAGTTTGCTATTTTCGACTTTTCATAACCGGATTTCTTAGTCTTTCGTAGGTGTGTGGTGTCTGAAACCTATGATTTGGGATGTGTGGGGTGCTATTTCAGGCTTTTCTGAGTTGGATTTCTTAGTCTTTCATAGGTGTGTAGTGTCTGAAACCTATGATTTGAGGTGGGTGGATTGCTACTTTTGACTTTTCTGAGCTGGATTTCTAAGCCTTTCATAGGTGTTTGTTGTCTGAAACATATAGTTTGGGATGACTAGTTTGCTATTTTTGACTTTTCTGACCTAGGTTTCTTAGCCGTTCATAGGTGAGTGTTGTCTGAAACCTATGATTTGGGATATGTAATTTGCTATTTCTGACTTTTCATAACCAGATTTCTTAGTCTTTCGTAGGTGTGTGATGTCTGAAACCTATGATTTGGGGTGTGTGGGTTGATATTTTTTGACTTTTCTGAGCAGGATTTCATAGCCATTCGTAGGTGTGTGTTGACTGAAACCTATGATTTGGGATGTGTGGGTTGCTATTTTTTGACTTTTCCGAGCTGGATTTCTTAGCCATTCATAGGTGAGTGCTGTCTGAAACTTGTGATTTGAGATGGTTAATTTGCTATTTCCGCCTTTTATTAGCTAGGTTTCATAGCCTTTCATAGGTCTGTGTTGTCAGAAAATTACGATTTGGGATGTGTAGTTTGCTATTTGAACTTTTCAGAGCTAGGATTCTTAGTCCATCATTGGTGTTTGTTGTCTGAAACCAATAGTTTGGGATGACTAGTTTGCTATTTCAGGCTTGTTCATTTTGAATTTCTGTCATGAAATGCAAGAGTTGGAAAATTAGGGTCTTAGTCCACCAGCTCACTATTAGGGTCCCAGTCCACCAGCCTAAACGGTGGAAATTCACTAGCTCAGAATTGGGGTCTTAGTCCACCAGCCTGAATGGTGGAAATCCACTAGCTCAATATTGGGGTCTCAGTCCACCAGCCTGAATGGTGGAAATTCACTAACTCCGAATTAGGGTCTTAGTCCACCAGCCCGAATGGTGGAAATTCACTAGCTCAGAATTGGGGTCTTAGTCCACCAGCCTGAATGGTTGAAATTCACATTAGACGACACAAAAACTTACACACACACAAAAACTTACACACACGCACAAAAACTTACACACACACACAAAAACTTACACACACACACACATGAAAACTCACACACACACACCAAAACTTACACACACACGATGAAACTTACACCACACACACACACACACACACACACAACTTACACATGCACACGAAAACTTACATGCACACAAAAACTTACATGCACACAAAAACTTACACACACACACACACACACACACAAAACTTACACACACACACAAACACGAAAACTCTCACACACACACACCAAAACATACACACACACAAAAACTTACACACACACACACACACGCACACAAAAACTTACACATGAACACAAAAAAAACTCACACACACATGCACAAAAACATACACACACACACAAACACACACACAAACTTACACACACACACACACGAAAACTTACACACACACGCCAAAACTTACACAAACAAAAACTTACACGCACACACACACACACACACACAAAAACTTACACATGCACGAGAAAACTTACATGCACACAAAAACTTACATGCACACAAAAACTTACACACACACACACACACACACACACAAAACTTACACACACAAACACACGAAAACTCACGCACACACACACACGCCAAAACTTACACACACACAAAAACTTACACACACACACACAAACTTACACATGAACACAAAAAAACTCACACACACACACACGCACAAAAACTTACACACACACACACACATACACAAAACTTACACACACACACACGAAAACTTACACACACACGCCAAAACTTACACACACACAAAAACTTACACATGCACACGAAAACTTACACACACACACACGAAAACTTACACACACACGTCAAAACTTACACACACACACAAACTTACACACACACACACACACACACACAAACTTACACACACACACACACACACACACAAAAACTTACACATGCACACGAAAACTTACATGCACACAAAAACTTACATGCACACAAAAACTTACATGCACACAAAAACTTACACACACACACACACACACACACACAAAACTTACACACACACACACACACACGAAAACTAACACACACACACGCCAAAACTTACACACACACAAAAACTTACACACACACACACACACACAACACAACACACACACACACAAAAACTTACACATGAACACAAAAAAACTTACACACACACGCACAAAAACTTACACACACACACACACACACACAAAACTTCCACACACACACACACGAAAACTTACACACACACACACCAAAACTTACACACACAAAAACTTACACACACACACACACACACACACACACACACACACACACACACAAACTTACACACACACACACACACACACACACATACTTACACAAACACACAAAAAACTTATATCCATACGGAAAAGCTTAGACACACAAAAACTTACACACACACACAAAAACTTACACCCACACGCAAAAACTTACATGCACACAAAAACTTACATGCACACAAAAACTTACACACACACACAAAAAAACTTACACACACGCACAAAAACTTACACACACACACAAAAACTTACACACACACACACACGAAAACTTACACACACACACCAAAACTTGCACACACACACACAAAAACTTACACACACAACACACACACACACACACACACACACACACACACACACACACACACACACACACACACAAACTTACACATGCACACGAAAACTTACATGCACACAAAAACTTATACACACACACACGAAAACTTACACGCACACGTCAAAACTTACACACAAAAGAGCTTAGACACACAAAAACTTACACACACACACACACACAAAAACTTACACCCACACGCAAAAACTTACACACACACACACACACACAAACTTACACACACAAAAACTTACACACACACACACACACACACACAAAAACTTACACACACACACACACACACACACACACGCACACACACACAACTTACACATGCACATGAAAACTTACATGCACACAAAAACTTATACACACACACACGAAAACTTACACGCACACGTCAAAACCTACACACACAAGAGCTTAGACACACAAAAACTTACACACACACACACACACAAAAACTTACACCCACACGCAAAAACTTACACACATACACACACACAAAAACTTACACACACAAAAACTTACACACACACACACACACACACACACACAAAAACTTACACCCACACGCAAAAACTTACACACACACACACAAAAACTTACACACACACACGAAAACATACGCACACACAAAAACTTACACACACGCACAAAAACTTACACACACACAAAAACTTACACACACGCACAAAAACTTACACACACACACACACACACACGAAAACTTATGCACACACACGAAAACTACCATATCACAGTTACATTGTCTTAATTTTTCAAATTTCATTTTGAATTTCTATCGTGAAATGCAAGAGTTGGAATATTTCAGTAGTGACTTGCTGTGCATTACCTTCTCACAGTTACATTCTCTTGATTTTTCGAAGTTCATTTTGAATTTCTGTCATGAAATGCAAGAGTTGGAAAATTGGGGTCTTAGTCCACCAGCTCAGTATTGGGGACCCAGTCCACCAGCCTGAACGGTGGAAATTCACTAGCTCAGAATTGGGGTCATAGCCCACCAGCCTGAATGGTGGAAATCCACTAGCTCAATATTGGGGTCTCAGTCCACCAGCCTGAATGGTGGAAATTCACTAGCTCAGAATTAGGGTCATAGTCCACCAGCCTGAATGGTGGAAAATTCACTAGCTCAGAATTAGGGTCTTAGTCCACCAACCTGAATGGGTGAAATTCACATTAGACGAGGTTACGTGCGCACACACACACAGAGAGAGATGACTAACACACAGGGACAACACACACACAAAGAGACGACACCTAACCTTTTCCGGCGAGTATGGTTAGGTTAGGTTAGGCTAGATTAAGTTAGGTTATGTTAAGTTAGGTTAGCTCACGTACGCTTCACTTAGGTTAGCTTAGGTTAGGTGAAAGACAGGCAAAAAGTTAGGTGTATGATTAGGTTAGGTTAGGTTAGATTAAGTTAGGTTAGGTTAAGTTAGGTTAGGCTAGGTTAGCCTACGTACGCGCACGTACGTAGGTAACCTAGCCTAACCTAACTTAACCTAACCTAACTTAATCTAACCTAACCTAACCTAATCATACACCTAACTTTTTGCCTGTCTTTCACCTAACCTAAGCTAACCTAAGTGAAGCGTACGTGAGCTAACCTAACTTAACCTAACCTAACTTAATCTAGCCTAACCTAACCTAACCATACTCGCCGGAAAAGGTTAGGTGTCGTCTCTTTGTGTGTGTGTTGTCCCTGTGTGTTAGTCATCTCTCTCTGTGTGTGTGTGCGCACGTAACCTCGTCTAATGTGAATTTCACCCATTCAGGTTGGTGGACTAAGACCCTAATTCTGAGCTAGTGAATTTTCCACCATTCAGGCTGGTGGACTATGACCCTAATTCTGAGCTAGTGAATTTCCACCATTCAGGCTGGTGGACTGAGACCCCAATATTGAGCTAGTGGATTTCCACCATTCAGGCTGGTGGGCTATGACCCCAATTCTGAGCTAGTGAATTTCCACCGTTCAGGCTGGTGGACTGGGTCCCCAATACTGAGCTGGTGGACTAAGACCCCAATTTTCCAACTCTTGCATTTCATGACAGAAATTCAAAATGAACTTCGAAAAATCAAGAGAATGTAACTGTGAGAAGGTAATGCACAGCAAGTCACTACTGAAATATTCCAACTCTTGCATTTCACGATAGAAATTCAAAATGAAATTTGAAAAATTAAGACAATGTAACTGTGATATGGTAGTTTTCGTGTGTGTGCATAAGTTTTCGTGTGTGTGTGTGTGTGTAAGTTTTTGTGCGTGTGTGTAAGTTTTTGTGTGTGTGTAAGTTTTTGTGCGTGTGTGTAAGTTTTTGTGTGTGCGTATGTTTTCGTGTGTGTGTGTAAGTTTTTGTGTGTGTGTGTAAGTTTTTGCGTGTGTGTGTAAGTTTTTGTGTGTGTGTGTGTGTGTGTGTGTGTGTAAGTTTTTGTGTGTGTAAGTTTTTGTGTGTGTGTATGTGTGTAAGTTTTTGCGTGTGGGTGTAAGTTTTTGTGTGTGTGTGTGTGTAAGTTTTTGTGTGTCTAAGCTCTTGTGTGTGTAAGTTTTGACGTGTGCGTGTAAGTTTTCGTGTGTGTGTGTATAAGTTTTTGTGTGCATGTAAGTTTTCATGTGCATGTGTAAGTTTGTGTGTGTGTGCGGGTGTGTGTGTGTGTGTGTGTGTGTGTGTGTGTGTAAGTGTGTGTGTGTGTGTGTGTGTGTAAGTTTTTGTGTGTGTAAGTTTGTGTGTGTGTGTGTGTGTGTGTAAGTTTTTGCGTGTGGGTGTAAGTTTTTGTGTGTGTGTGTGTGTAAGTTTTTGTGTGTCTAAGCTCTTTTGTGTGTAAGTTTTGACGTGTGCGTGTAAGTTTTCGTGTGTGTGTGTATAAGTTTTTGTGTGCATGTAAGTTTTCGTGTGCATGTGTAAGTTTGTGTGTGTGTGTGTGTGTGTGTGTGTGTGTGTGTGTGTGTGTGTGTGTGTGTGTGTGTGTGTGTGTTGTGTGTGTGTGTGTAAGTTTTGGTGTGTGTGTGTAAGTTTTCGTGTGTGTGTGTGTGTGTAAGTTTTTGTGTGTGTGTGTAAGTTTTTGTGCGTGTGTGTAAGTTTTTTGTGTGTGTGTGTAAGTTTATGTGTGCATGTAAGTTTTTGTATGCATGTAAGTTTTTGCGTGTGGGTGTAAGTTTTTGTGTGTGTGTGTAAGTTTTTGTGTGTCTAAGCTTTTGCGTGTGGATATAAGTTTTTTGTGTGTTTGTGTAAGTATGTGTGTGTGTGTGTGTGTGTGTGTGTGTAAGTTTGTGTGTGTGTGTGTGTGTGTGTGTGTGTAAGTTTTTGTGTGTGTAAGTTTTGGTGTGTGTGTGTGTAAGTTTTCGTGTGTGTGTGTGTGGAAGTTTTGTGTGTGTGTGTGTGTGTGTAAGTTTTTGTGCGTGTGTGTGTAAGTTTTTTTGTGTTCATGTGTAAGTTTTTGTGTGTGTGTGTGTGTGTGTGTGTGTGTGTGTGTGTGTGTGTGTAAGTTTTTGTGTGTGTGTAAGTTTTGGCGTGTGTGTGTGTGAGTTTTCGTGTGTGTGTGTGTGTGTGTAAGTTTTGTGTGTGTGTGTGTGTGTGTGTGTAAGTTTTTGTGTGCATGTAAGTTTTTGTGTGCATGTAAGTTTTCGTGTGCATGTGTAAGTTTTGTGTGTGTGTGTGTGTGTGTAAGTTTGTGTGTGTGTGTGTGTGTGTGTGTAAGTTTGTGTGTGTGTGTGTGTAAGTTTTGACGTGTGTGTGTAAGTTTTCGTGTGTGTGTGTGTGTAAGTTTTCGTGTGCATGTGTAAGTTTTTGTGTGTGTGTAAGTTTTGGCGTGTGTGTGTAAGTTTTCGTGTGTGTGTGTGTAAGTTTTGTGTATGTGTGTGTGTGTGTGTAAGTTTTTGTGCGTGTGTGTGTGTGTGAGTTTTTTTGTGTTCATGTGTAAGTTTGTGTGTGTGTGTGTAAGTTTTTGTGTGTGTGTAAGTTTTGGCGTGTGTGTGTGTGCGTGAGTTTTCGTGTGTTTGTGTGTGTAAGTTTTGTGTGTGTGTGTGTGTGTGTGTGTGTAAGTTTTTGTGTGCATGTAAGTTTTTGTGTGCATGTAAGTTTTCTCGTGCATGTGTAAGTTTTTGTGTGTGTGTGTGTGTGTGTGTGCGTGTAAGTTTTTGTTTGTGTAAGTTTTGGCGTGTGTGTGTAAGTTTTCGTGTGTGTGTGTGTAAGTTTGTGTGTGTGTGTGTGTGTGTGTGTGTGTATGTTTTTGTGCATGTGTGTGTGAGTTTTTTTGTGTTCATGTGTAAGTTTTTGTGTGCGTGTGTGTGTGTGTGTGTAAGTTTTTGTGTGTGTGTATGTTTTGGTGTGTGTGTGTGAGAGTTTTCGTGTTTGTGTGTGTGTGTAAGTTTTGTGTGTGTGTGTGTGTGTAAGTTTTTGTGTGCATGTAAGTTTTTGTGTGCATGTAAGTTTTCGTGTGCATGTGTAAGTTTGTGTGTGTGTGGTGTGTGGTGTGTGTGTAAGTTTCATCGTGTGTGTGTAAGTTTTGGTGTGTGTGTGTGTGAGTTTTCATGTGTGTGTGTGTGTAAGTTTTTGTGTGTGTGTGTAAGTTTTTGTGCGTGTGTGTAAGTTTTTGTGTGTGTGTAAGTTTTTGTGTCGTCTAATGTGAATTTCAACCATTCAGGCTGGTGGACTAAGACCCCAATTCTGAGCTAGTGAATTTCCACCATTCGGGCTGGTGGACTAAGACCCTAATTCGGAGTTAGTGAATTTCCACCATTCAGGCTGGTGGACTGAGACCCCAATATTGAGCTAGTGGATTTCCACCATTCAGGCTGGTGGACTAAGACCCCAATTCTGAGCTAGTGAATTTCCACCGTTTAGGCTGGTGGACTGGGACCCTAATAGTGAGCTGGTGGACTAAGACCCTAATTTTCCAACTCTTGCATTTCATGACAGAAATTCAAAATGAACAAGCCTGAAATAGCAAACTAGTCATCCCAAACTATTGGTTTCAGACAACAAACACCAATGATGGACTAAGAATCCTAGCTCTGAAAAGTTCAAATAGCAAACTACACATCCCAAATCGTAATTTTCTGACAACACACACCTATGAAAGGCTATGAAACCTAGCTAATAAAAGGCGGAAATAGCAAATTAACCATCTCAAATCACAAGTTTCAGACAGCACTCACCTATGAATGGCTAAGAAATCCAGCTCGGAAAAGTCAAAAAATAGCAACCCACACATCCCAAATCATAGGTTTCAGTCAACACACACCTACGAATGGCTATGAAATCCTGCTCAGAAAAGTCAAAAAATATCAACCCACACACCCCAAATCATAGGTTTCAGACATCACACACCTACGAAAGACTAAGAAATCTGGTTATGAAAAGTCAGAAATAGCAAATTACATATCCCAAATCATAGGTTTCAGACAACACTCACCTATGAACGGCTAAGAAACCTAGGTCAGAAAAGTCAAAAATAGCAAACTAGTCATCCCAAACTATATGTTTCAGACAACAAACACCTATGAAAGGCTTAGAAATCCAGCTCAGAAAAGTCAAAAGTAGCAATCCACCCACCTCAAATCATAGGTTTCAGACACTACACACCTATGAAAGACTAAGAAATCCAACTCAGAAAAGCCTGAAATAGCAACCCACACATCCCAAATCATAGGTTTCAGACACCACACACCTACGAAAGACTAAGAAATCCGGTTATGAAAAGTCGAAAATAGCAAACTACACATCCCAAACTATTGGTTTCAGACAACATTCACCTACGAAATACTAGAAAACCTTAGCTCAGAAAAGTCTGAAATAGCAAACTACACATCCCAAATCATAATGTTCTGACAACACATACCTATGAAAGGCTAAGAAACCTAGCTCAGAAAAGTCGAAAATAGCCAACTACTCATCCCAAACTCGAAGTTTCAGACATTACACACCTATGAAAGACTATGAAATCCAACTCAGAAAAGCCCGAAATAGTAATTTACATATCCCAAATCATAAGTTTCAGACAGCATTCACCTACGAAATACTAAGAAACCTTAGCTCAGAAAAGTCTGAAATAGCCAACTACTCATCCCAAACTCGAAGTTTCAGACAACAAACACCTATGAGTGACTAAGAATCCTAGCTCTGAAAAGTCCAAAAAGCAAACTACTCCTCCCAAATCATAATTTTCTGAAAGGACACACATATGATAGGCTAAGAAATCTAGCTCAGAAAAGTCAAAAATAGCAAATTAACCATCCCAAATCATAGGTTTCAGTCAACACACACCTACGAATGGCTAAGAAATCCAGCTCAGAAAAGTCAAAAAATAGCAACCCACACACCCCAAACTCGAAGGTTTCAGACACCACACACCTACGAAAGACTAAGAAATCCGGTTATGAAAAGTCGGAAATAGCAAATTACATATCCCAAATCATAGGTTTCAGACAACACTCACCTATGAACGGCTAAGAAACCTAGCTCAGAAAAGTCAAAAATTGCAAACTAGTCATCCCAAACTATAGGTTTCAGACAACAAACACCTATGAAAGGCTAAGAAATCCAGCTCAGAAAAGTCAAAAGTAGCAACCCACACACCCCAAATCATTGGTTTCAGACACCACACACCTACGAAAGACTAAGAAATCCGGTTATGAAAAGTCGGAAATAGCAAATTACATATCCCAAATCATAGGTTTCAGACAACACTCACCTATGAACGGCTAAGAAACCTAGCTCAGAAAAGTCAAAAATTGCAAACTAGTCATCCCAAACTATAGGTTTCAGACAACAAACACCTATGAAAGGCTAAGAAATCCAGCTCAGAAAAGTCAAAAGTAGCAACCCACACACCCCAAATCATTGGTTTCAGACACCACACACCTACGAAAGACTAAGAAATCCGGTTATGAAAAGTCGGAAATAGCAAATTACATATCCCAAATCATAGGTTTCAGACAACACTCACCTATGAACGGCTAAGAAACCTAGCTCAGAAAAGTCAAAAATTGCAAACTAGTCATCCCAAACTATAGGTTTCAGACAACAAACACCTATGAAAGGCTAAGAAATCCAGCTCAGAAAAGTCAAAAGTAGCAATCCACTCATCCCAAATCATAGGTTTCATAGAACACACGCCTATGAAAGACTAAGAAATCCAGCTCAGAAAAGTCAAAAATAGCAAACTACATATCCCAAATCATCGGTTTCAGTCAACACACACCAACGAAAGACTAAGAAACCTAGCTTAGAAAAGTCAAAAATAGCAAACTATTCATCCCAGACTATTGGTTTCAGACATCATTCACCTACGAAATACTAGAAAACCTTAGCTCAGAAAAGCCTGAAATAACAAACTATACATCCCAAATCATAATTTTCTGACAACGCATACCTATGAAAGGCTAAGAAATCCAGCTCAGAAAATTCGAAAATAGCAAACTACACATCCCAAATCATCGGTTTCAGTCAACACACACCAACGAAAGACTAAGAAATCCAACTCAGAAAAGTCAAAAATAACAAACTACATATCCCAAATCATAAGTTTCACTCAACACACATCAACGAAAGGCTAAGAAACCTATCTCATAAATGCCTGAAATAGCAAACTACTCATCCCAAACTATTGGTTTCAGACAACATTCACCTAGGAAATACTAGGAAACCTTAGCTCAGAAAAGCCTGAAGTAGCAAACTACACATCCCAAATCATAGGTTTCAGACAATACACATCAACGAAAGACGGGTGCTCGGGGAGAGCCTTTGAGGGTCTGTGGGTCCCTTGAGGGTTGGTGGTCCTTTGGGAGCTCGGGGGGACCTTTGGGGACCGGGGGATGGGCTTTGGGGTCCGGAGATGGCATTTGGGGGTCTGGGTGGGCCTTTGGGGCGCCGGGAGGGCCTTTGGGTGCCTGGGGGACATTTGGGGACCGGTGGAGGGCCTTTGGGGCACAGGGAGGGCCTTTGGGGGTCTGGGGGGCACTTGAGGACCGATTGGTCCTTTGGGAGCCCGGTGAACCTTTGGGGGCCGGGGGAGGGCCTTTGGGGGTCCGGGGGGCCAGTTGGGAGCCTGGGGGACATTTGGGGACCGGTGGATGGCCTTTGGGACCCCGTTGGTCTTTTGGGGACTCGATGGGCCTTTGGGGGGCCCGGGGATGGCCGTTGAGGGTCTGGGGTGGGCCTTTGGGGGCGCCGGTGGCCCTTTGGGAGCTTGGGGGACCTTTGAGTGTCCGGGGGGCAGTTGGGGGCCTGGGGGACATTGGGACGGTGGAGGGCCTTGGGAGTTGGGGCCTTGAGTTCCGGGGGCAGTTGGGGCCTGGGGACATTTGGGACCGTGGAGGGGCCTTTGGGAGCTTGGGGGGCCTTTGAGGACCGGGGGCTTCCTTCGGGGTTGGGGTAGGAGGATTGGAACCCTTTAGGGTTGGGTTAGAGGACCTCACAACACTGTTCAAATGAAACTTGTGTATTATAACGACCACACTCAAAACCTCCTCCAAAATCTCTTCAAAATCTTCTTTTAAAATGTCTCTATCTGTTTCGCCGAAATAGTTCCATAACCTGTCTAAAACGGTTTCGCCCAAATAATCCCTAAACGTAAATTCAGCGTGTTCCTTTGTTATTGGCATCTCTGTGGTAACGCATTTCAAATTAATATGAAACCTTCTCGCGCGCTAAAACAATTCATCGCTAAGATGTTTCTTGCCTAATTGTTTCCATGGCCTTTGGTTATTAATATCCTTTGGAGTTCGACCAAAAGAGTTGTTCCCGAGGCAAAGAAATTAATGACTTGGATCTATTCCTGGAGAAATGTTTCTAGGCGGAAATTTTTAAAGTCTGACAGATGATGTCATTGATTGATTGATCTGTCAAGAAAGGGAAAATTAATTTGTTGTTTCTAAGGGGAATTATTGATTCACGATAGGTGAATTGAGGTCGACAGCACAGGTGTTCCAAATTTCTGGTTCTTGACATTCGCTGAGGGCGTGCCAAAAACACACCTGGAGAAAGAGGTCATTGACCCCATTCTCACTAATGACTCTATGCCCATATAAGGAGCCCTGATCGGACCTTTAGGGTCATCTCTACTGATAGTGTCTTAAAGACAGAAGTTGAAATGAAACTGTGACCTCTGACCGGTGGAACACCAAGATTAGCCGAACGGATTACTTTTGGTGCTGATCAGTAAATTCATAATTTGAAATTAATACTCATTAGTTTTCTTAAACCTTGCTGAAATTCAAGTTGTAGTTTTCTATACTGACAATATTCTTTCTTAATTTTATGCCCAAAAAACAAGTTTTAATTGTCCTCTGGCCACTTTTCTGTTTCTTTTATTAGGTGACCAAACGTTAGCTAGAGACAGCCAAACTAGTACCGAGGTGGCCCATGTTCGGCACTCTTGACCACTTGGATAGAGAACCATCAGGGTGGAAAAGTGGTGGAATATTTAAAATTGTCTTTTTCAAGGATGGTATTGAATGAGTTACCTTTGCTTTGGCATACTCAGCGACTTCTTATGGCTTGAATCAATTCCTGGAGAATGTTAAAAGTCAAAACCTGCCGATTGTGGGCCAGTCTCCTATCTATATAATGGACCAAAAATCAATATTGAATATTGAAACTTATATATTAATTTCGCAAACGATACTTCGAAATTTCTGCTTATTTCCAGTTTTTTCAACCATCTACCAGGTAACATCCAACATAAAAACTCCAACATACGAAATATTCTCGTTAATATCTAGTGTAAATTTGAAATACTAGGGGGGGGGATCAGATACCCTACCCTGCCCCTCCTTCCCTACGCCCATGGCCCTTGCTCCTTGAATATCCAGATATGGACCCCTCTTGCCTCCCACAAATAAAAATGCTGGAGCTGCGCCCCTGGCTCTTTTGCATAAAAATTTTAAGCAAGTAAAAAGGACAGAAATTTCTTAGTCGGAACTTTTTTTTGCAAGTAATCTCTCTGTTTCTTTATACGGATATACGGAATAATTTCTGTTCGTTTAAGTTTTAGTGTTGCTCCTTTCTTTCTGTTAAAAAAACTTGTTTTTTTTATTTAGTTTCTGAACGTTTTTGAATTAATGCAGGTTTTGAAATAAACTAATCGTATATGACTAAAGAAAACGAAATTTGCATGTTAATTTTACTTCTTTTTGGCTAAATGGCTTTCTCAAAATATTGATCGTACGAATTGGAGAAAAAAGGGTGGGGGAGGGTGCCTAGTTTTCCCTCCAATTTTTTATTCCTTAAAAAGGGCACTAGAACTTTTAATTTTATTTTCTTAATTATTTACTTATTTTATTAATTTTATTAGTAATAAATATACGTAACTTACTAATTTTCTCCAAATTCTTTAAGAACAACTTCTGAAACACTATGTTCGTTTATTTGGAACAATGAGAAGCTTTTTTCATTATAATCCTGAATCAAAGAGTTCCTGGTAACGAACTGTAAGTAAGGAGCGACCCGGCTCAATAGCAACTGAAACTCTAAAATACGAAATTTTGATACCAATAAATACATCAAAAGAATCAGATTTTTATGCTGATTTGAAATATATAATTTTCATCAAGTTTAGTCTTACCGATCAAAAGTTACGCACCTGAGAAAACTTGCCTTATTTTCGAAAAAGGGGGAAACACCCTCTAAAAGTCATAGAACCTTAATTTAAATCACACCATCAGATGCAGCGTATTGGAGAATCCTACTACAGATGTTTCAAGCTCCTATCTGCAATGTGGAATTTTGTATTTTTCACCAGAACAAAGATCACGGATGCGTGTTTTTTTTTTTTTTTTCCAGGGGTGATCGTATCAAACCAGTGGTACTAGAATATTGCAGGAGGGCTCATTTAAACGGAAATTAAAAGTTCTAGTGCCCTCTTTAAGTGACCAAGATATATGGAGGGCAACTAGGCCCCTCACACGCTCATTTTTTTCCCAAAGTCATCCGATCAAAATTTTTAGATAGCCATTTTTTTCAGCACGGTCGAAAAATACAATAACTATGTCTTTGAGGATGAATTAATCCCCCACAGTCCACGGGGGAAGGTCTGCAAGTTATGAACTTTGCCCAATGTTTACATATAGTATTGGTTATTGGAAAATATATAGAAGTTTTCAGGGGGGATTTTTTTGGTAGTTGGGGGGGGGGTCGGCTGTTACGTGGGAGGTTTCCATGGAGGAAATTTTTATGGGGTAAGGGACATTGCTATGAATGGGGCGCAGGATTTCCCAGCATTATTTAAAAAAAACGATAAGAAATTAAATAATAAAAAAAAACAATACTTTCAAAAGGAAATAAGGAGCAACATCAAAATTTAAAACGGACAGAAATTAATACGTATATGATTGGGTTCACCCCCTACTCATTACCTCGCTCTTTACGCTAAAGTTTTTTTTTGTACTTTCATCAGAGCTATTTATTCTAATTAACGGCCTTTGTGATTAAGGGTTCATTCTTAAAGAATTGGAACAAAATTTGAACTTAGCGCAAAGAGCGAGGTACTGACTAGGGGGAAAACTCCCTAATAAACGCAATAAAAATATACCAATATAGAAGTTCGTTACGTAAGTTAATTCGTAAGTTACGTTAGAACAAAATTTCGAGAAAGCCATTTAGCCAAAAAAAAGTAAAATTAATATGCATATTTCGTTTAATTATTCATGTACGGTGAGCCAAAATAAAAGCTGCATTAACTCAAAAATGTTCAGAAATTAAATTAAAGAAACAAGTTTTTTTTAACTGAAAGTAAGGAGCGACATTCAAAATTGAAACAAACATAAATTATTCCGTATATGAAAGGGGCTGCCCCCTCCTCAACCCTTCGCTCTTTACGCTAAAGTTTGACTCAGTCTCACAACTTTGTTTTTTTTATTTTTAAGACAATAAAAAAACAATTGCGTAAAGAGCGAGTGATTGAGGAGGGGGCAGCCCCTTTCATATATGGAATAATTTCTGACGTTTTAAGTTTTAATGTCGCTCCTTACTTTCAGTTAAAAGAAAACCATTTTTTTTATTTAATTAACATTATAAGTCCATTCTTTTGATATACATGTATTTATTGGCATCAAAAGTCCGTTTTTTAAGTTTCGATTACTATTGAGCCGTATCGCTTGTTTTTTTGTTTTTTTTTATTACGTATATGTTATTACGTATATGAGGGGGATCGCCCCTTAGTCAGTACCACGCTCTTTGCGCTAAAGTTTGAATTTTGTTCGGACCACAAACCCCTGAATTACAAAGGCAGTTTAATTATAATTAATTAAAAAAAACTTTTTCTACATAATAAGTTTTTCAAAAAAGAAGGAAAGAACTCCATTAAACCAAAAATGAGGAAAAATAAAATCAAATAATCTACCAGGCGTGAAACTACCACAAATCAGCATCGATAAATAAATGAAACCCAAAACGAACAGAAATTACAATAAATAACCAAGTCAAACTCAAAACAAGCAGAAATTAATATGAGTAGGGCTAAAAACCCCTATGCCTTCCCAAGGCCAGAACATAATTTGCACTTTACTGGAAAAAATATAAATGTTTTTGCTTTTATAACTTCAATAAATCAAATGACATTAACATTTTGATTAATAAATATCAGGATTTGTATATTAAACTGACAATGCACATTCATTTGTATTTCTTCAGTATAGTGCAATTCCAATTCTAATTTCCAATCGAATGAGCACTTTTTGAAGTTTTTACAACATCGCTATCTATAAAAACCTTATATGCCCTCAGGGATAACTTATAGCTCTTGCCTTGAGGGCTCTGAGGGGGTTATCATCCTCAAAGAACTAATTCCTAAAACTTTTAAATACGGTGAACAAAATGGCTGTCTAAAAATTTTTATTGGATGTGTTTGGGGAAAAGGTCAGGGTGAGAGGGGTGTTAGCTATCCTCCAATCACTTTTGACTATTAAAAAGGGTACTAGCCCTTTGCATTTTCTATCGAATGAGCCCTTTTTGAAGTTTCTACGACAACACTTTCTATAAAAACCTTATATGCCCCCAGGGCATAACTTACAACCCTCGCCCTGAGGGCTGTGGGGGAGTTTGCTCCTCAAAAACATAATTTCGATCTGGAAATCAATTACGCTGAACAAAATGGCTATCCCAAAATTTTGATTGGATGTGTTTGGGGAAACGGTGGGCGTGGAAGGGGTGTTAGTTGCCTTCCAATCACTTTCAACTACCAAAAAGGGCACTAGCCATCCAATTTAAATAATAATAATAATGCATTTTGCCAACATCGTTCTTTACTTAGGCAGCGCTATTGCGCTGCCTATGATAGATAGCTCTTTTTAAAGTACTAAAAAAAACTTTAGCGTAAAGAGCGAGTTATTGACTAAGTGTCTAACCCCCTGATATACGTAATAATTTCAGTTTGTTTTAAGTTTTAATGTTGCTTCTTACTTTTAGTTGAAAAAACTTGTTGTTTTATTTAATTTCTGATCGTTTTTTTAAATAATACTTGGAAATCCGGTGCCCCCTTCTTAGAAATGCCCCTTCCCCCAAAAAAATCCTCCATGGAAAGATCCACCCACGTAACCCCCTCCTACGACCCCCCCCCACCAGAAAAAAATCCCTCCTGAAAACGTCTGTGTGCTTCCCAATAAACCATACTATATGTAAACTTTTTGCAAAGTTCACAACTTGCAGCCTTTCCCCTGGAAACTGTCGGGGATTAAGTCAACCTCAAAGACATATTTATTATATTTTAGACTATGCTGAACAAAATCGCTATCTCAAAATATTGATTGAGTGACTTCGGGAAAAAATGAGCGAGAGAGGGGGCCAAGTTGCCCTCCAATTTTTTTGGTAACTTAAAAAAGGCCACTAGAGCTTTCAATTTCCTTTCGAATGAGCCCTCTCACAATATTCTAGGACTGTTGGATCGATACGATCACCCCTGGGGAAAAAACAAACAAACAAATAAACACGCATCCGTGATCTTTCCTCTGGCAAAATATACAAAATTCCACATTTTTTCAGATAGGAGCTTGAAACCTCTACAGTAGGGTTTTCTGTTACACTGAATCTGATGGTTTGATATTCATTAAGATTCTACTACTTTTAGGGGGTATTTCCCCTATTTTCGAAAATAAGACAAATTTTTTCAGGCTCGTAACTTTTTAAGGGTAAGACTAAACTTGACCAAACTTGTATATTTGAAATCAGCATGCACATCCAATTCTTTTGATGTATCTACTGGTATCAAAATTCCGAAATGTGTGATCAAAACTCCTTTGCCTTCCCGAGGCCAGAACATAATTTGCACTTTACTGAAAACATATAAATGTTTTTACTTTTATAACGTTAATAAATAAAAAAATATTAACATTTTGATGGCTAAATATCAGTATATGTATATTAAACTGACATTGCACATTCATTTGTATTTTTTTAGCAAAGTGCCAAATTATGTTCTGGCCTTGGGAAGGCATAGGGGGTTATGATCCCTACTCATGTTAATTTCTGCTCGTTTTTAGTTTGACTCGGTTATTTATTGTAATTTCTGTTCGTTTTGGGTTTCATTTATTTATCGATGCTGATTTGTGGTAGTTTGACGCTTGGTAGATTATTTGATTTTATTTTTGCTCATTTTTGGTTTAATGGACTTCTTTACTTTTCTTGGGAAAACTTATTTTGTGGAAAAACGTTTTTTTAATTTATTTCTCTTCGTTTTATAGACATAGTCTTTTCGGAGATAAAGAAAATAACAGTTTAAATCTTTTCGTTTTTTTAAGACTTTATAGTTTGGCTTGCTATTTGTATGCTGGAGAAAAATTTTCAGCAATTTTTAACAACATACAACCTTTTAAAAATCTGGACACAAATGGTAGTGTTTAATTTAGTTTGATACCTCCTCTAGTTGACCCGAAATAGAAAACTTGGTACCATTCGCAAAAAAAAACTGTTTACTTTCTTTGATAGCTGGGATACACTTAATCTATTTTGATTTGGTTAAATTTTAAGAGCAGAAGCAGCCCCAAAAGTTTGAACATAGAACCCTCAGTCGTTCTTGGGATACTGCTGAGATGCCTTATTGGGAATTATTATTAACACAGTACATTTTGATTTAATCTTAAGGCAATATTTAGTTTTCAAACATAATGGGCAAACGGGAGGGTGGGCGTGGGAGGGGGTTTAGTTGCCTTCCAATCACTTTCGACTATAAAAAAAGGGCATTAACCCTTTCTATTTTCAATCGAATGAGCCCTTTTCGAAGTTCCTACAACAACTACTTCGATACGAAGTGCCCTGGTCTAAACACAAGAAAAAAAAATAATACACTGTACCCACATTTGATCTTTACTATACAGATGAGAAGCCTTCCATAAAACCTTATAAAACGCTTTCTACAAAACCATAAAACGCTTTCTATAAAAAAAAAAGCTTTATATAAAACCATAAAACACTTTCTATAAAAACTTTATATGCCCCCAGGGCACAATTTACAACCCTTGCCCTGAGGACTGTGGGGGAGTGTCCTCCTCAAAAACATAATTTCTATGTGGAAATCAACTACGCTGAACAAAATGGCTATCTCAAAATTTTGATTGGATGTATTTCGGGAAATGGTGGGCGTAGAAGGGGTGTTAGTTGCCTTCCGATCACTTTCTACTATTAAAAAAGGCACAAGCCAATCCAATTCCCAATTGAATGAGTACTTTTCGAAGTTTCTACGACAATTTCTTCGATACAAAGTGCCTTGGTCTAAAGGAAAAAAATGATAAGTAATACATTGTGCCAACATCTTTCTTATATACCCACAGGGCATAATTTAAAACCCTCGCCCTGAGGGCTGTGAGGGAGTTTCCTCCTCAAAAACAAAATTTCTATGTGGAAATCAACTACGCTGAATAAAATGGCTATCTCAAAATTTTGATTGAATGTGTTTGGGGAAATGGTGGGCGTGAAAAGGGTGTTAGTTGCCTTCCAATCACTTTTGACTATTAAAAAGGGCACTAGCCGTTCCAATTTCCAATCGAATGAGACTTTTTCCAAGTTTCTACGACAACTCCTTCGATACGAAGTACACTGGTATGGAAGAAGAAAATAAATAATACATTGTGCCAACATCGTTCTTTACTTAAGCAGCACTATTGCGCTGTCTATGAAAAATATTAAGGTGGCTGGGCTGCGTATTAAGAATGACAAATTGTCAAAGATTGTGATTTTTGGCCGTTCATCTTGGGCAAAACAAAAAAACAGGTTGTCCCCGAATGGTGCCGAAACAGGTCGTTAGCAAGGATTTAAGACAAATTGAAACTTCTCAAGGGAGAGGTAAAGAATAAGTCTTTGAATATGTTTGAGAGAAGTATGAAACCAAGAGAGGAAAGGAAATAATAAATGAAAAATAAAATAAATAGGTGGATTTTGGGTGGTTTCAAACTAGGATTTTGGGTGGTTTCAAACTAGGATTTTGGGTCGATATGGAGCGTAAGCGACTGTTTTAACTTTAGGTGGTTCGCTCTTTCAGTGAGTTATTAGTAGTAGTAGTACTAGTAGTAGTAAGTGCACAAAAGATGTAAGATCTCTTGAAAAGAAATATATTTCAGATGTCAAAAAGGACGACGAGCTGCTGATTGAAGAACCGTATAGAAGAACAGTGTGTACAATTTTGCTTTTAATTCCTACATTAGCAACAAGCAAAGGGAGAACTGTCCTTTATGCTCTGGCAGTGGCAGCCTTGATAGCAGGACCTGTTACTAACTTGTATAAAAATGCATCAGAAGCGTCGAAATCGATGGCTTGCTCTCAAGAGCTGATTTATAATGAAACTACACTCTTGCAAGATTATTCCAAAAGGTAAAACAAGGTGATCCTATCATTCAAAGCAAAAATGATATTTGTTTTCCTTCGGGAGTGATCGATAACCAGCAGGTTAATTTGGTGGGGGGGGCGCATAACTAAAACAAATACATAAAATTCGGAGTAAAGATCTTCCTTTGTATTCTTTTTCCCCTGAATTTTGTTTCGGCCCCTAACCCAAGTGCCGTATGCAAGAAAACCTGAAACTCAAAAAAGAAAAAAATGGCTCCAAAAGTTACTCGAGTAGTTTTCACACGCAATAAGTCAGATTTGTTTTTGTTCGACTCGTTCATAAGCTGGATTTGACTTTTGCTTATTTGTATATTTGTAAGAAACAAAGTTTCGTCTTTCACTATTAATCAGTCTGGGTACAGTAGACTATATGGATGATTCAGAAATAAATTAATTTAGTCCCTTTTTCTTAATCTTCAAAGGACTGATGTCCCAGAGACTGTGAAATTCTATAGGCTCCAGATATTGCCTCAAAATCATTAATAGTTTCTCTCGGGCATTTATGGTCAGTAAGGCATTAATAGACGTTTCTTGGAAACTTACATTACCGATGAATCCCTTTCCCGGCCCCCTTTTGTAGGCCAGCTGATGTATGAACTCAGTTAAAATCTTTGTATTCGCTTAAATAGTTCAGCATTTGCGGAAATAGCCGTACCACATGTGAGAAAATCAGGGCATAAAAAATTCCTCCATAGCTTATTCGTATCTGTCATTAAAATCGAGTCAATGGTACCAGGTTTGGTATTCCTTGGGATCTAAAACTGGGTTAACAGCTTGTTAATTTTCGGACCAAACGGTATCCAAAGTTGGAGGTGGTAGCTTTCTCGTTCCAGTATCTTGGTAACTCAGTGAAAGATATATGACACTAAGATGCATCCCTGTGCATAAGCAGCTATGAACTGTATTAATTAAATAATTTTTGGTCATAACGATTTTTTTAATTTGGTCCCAAAGATAGAGCTACTAGGATTCCCCCCCTCCATATGTTGGTCCTTGGTTACAGCAACCATGGATGCAACCACAGGAAAGATCCTACCACAGGAGATGACCCCATAGGCGATTGCCAAATTCTAGCATTTTGGCTTGTAAAACAGTAATTTCGCCCGACTATAGTCAAAAACTACTCTGAGAACTATTGAGAAAATATTTATATGGTCACCAATTTTCAGAGACCACACTGGGGCGCAATCTGCCAATCCTCCTCAAACACAAACGTAGTCATTAAAAATGATTGTTTATTATAATGAAATTACAATATTATTTATTATTATGAAATTCTTTATTTATAATGATTTATATATTATATATATAATCATTTTTTATAAATATATTACATTTATTATAATGAAATTCTTTACTTATAATGATTTATATACTATATATTTTAATTATTTTTTATAAATATATTATATTTATTATAATGAAATTTTTTATTTATAATGATTCTTTATTTATCCAATAATACTAACGGCTATAGAATATCGCTTAGTGGCACATTGTCAATTAGGGTGTTAGTCAATGGATTCTTTTATGGGGAGGGTATTGAGGTGTACATAAGTCCCAAAAAGTATTTTAGGCCTGTGTAATATATATATATATATATATATATATATATATATATATATATATATATATATATATATATATATATATATATATATATATATATATATATATATATATATATATATATATATATATATATATATATTATATATATATATATATATATATATATATATATATATATATATATATATATAATATATATATATATATATATATATATATATATATATATGTCAAGTTGGGTTTCATGGGATTCTTCCTCCCTTTACATTTAGACAATCGATGGTAATTAAAAAAATCAGAAATTAAAAAAAAACATGTTTTCTCAAATGAAAGTAAAAAGCACCTTTAAAACGTACAATAAACAGAAATGGGGTGATACCATTTCATCTAACCGTCACAAGCACTAAACAACATTTCGTCGACAAGGAAAATCCGTCAGAACCATTAACCGTCAGGATGTCGACTATCATAACATCGACACGTCAGGACATCGACAGTCACGATCGCTACCCGTCAGAATGTCGACAGTCATAACATTGACACGTCAGGACATCGACAAAAAAGTTTATTTCAACTTTGTTACTCTTCTTAATGCCCTAAAAGAGTCCAAAATCTAAAAACAGAAAAATACGACCCTGGAGGAATATATATAAAAATATTGAGTTTTCAAGTAGCCAATTAATTTTAAGAATATTTTTTTCAATTTGTGGTACTTTCGATTGCTTCAAATTTGCCATTTTTTACGCTCCATTTCTTTTACAAAAAAAAAATTTATCCGGTTTCACTTTTGATTTTTTTTTTCTATTTCTAGTGAAATAAATCAGAAAAAAACGGCAAATTTTTATGCCCTTTTTTAAAGATCATTTTTGCAAAAAAATTTCTTGCTGACATGTTTGGTTAGAAGGCAAGATCAGGAAAATTAACATTGCAGTGGATTTCAGGACATTAACCTATACTTAAACAAGAAATTGCAGCCGATATACCTGTTTTTATCTAAAGTGTCCTCGTTTATAAACGAATAAATTAAAACAAACCTAATTTATTGCTTTAATTTATTCTTTTCAGAATTTAATTCTTTTTTTTTTAGGACGTTCTTTGACTTGGCAACAAGTGTTAAAGAATCATTAGAGATTGTCGGCAGTGCGGCAAGCGACATACGCAAGTCATTTGGTGACGTGAAATCAGGCGTGGATGTCGTTGTAGACGGTGTAAATAAAGCAAGAAATTTTGTAACTGGAGCTGAAAAGGTAGATTGATACTTAAGAGCTCTTTCCGATGCCCTAAAGGGCCAGGCACACATAGCTTTTTTCGGAGCCGATTTACCAAATCAGCGCCAAATTGTAAAAAAAAACGGCAGCGATTTTGAGCTTGAAAAATTTTCTAGTATTCGGTGCCAATTTACAAAAACGTCACCGAATTTCATCGCAATCATCCAAAAAAAATCCTTAGCCGTTTCCTTCTCTTTAATACGAAAATGAATAGAATTAACTGATAATAATAATAATAATTAAATATCTAACAATGAAAGAACTCCATAATTTAATAATGAAAGAATTTAAATTTAGATATGTTTTTTTAATGAAATAAAATTAAAGAGAAAAATTGAATAATAAAAAACTTTATAATATTAATAAAAGAATTAATAACAAGTTAATATCCATCATACAGCTATTAATTAACTGCAGTTGACAATTGGTGTCCATGATCTTTAGTTTTAAAAATCTCGCACAAAGGGCATTGTTTTTGTACCGCTATCATTTGTCCACTGAGCTGCTGAAATCAGTGCCCAAAAAAAGTTACGTCTGTCCGGCCTTTAAAAGCAAAAATGTTAATAGCCAATAGATTTATTCACATTCAATTGACAAACAATAATAGTTCAGTAGTGGCACAGTGGGTTTGATATCATCTTGGTAATACAGGACCCAGAGTTCAAGCCCAGTTGCAGTAGACCAATGCATGACTTATGACTTAGAATTTTATTCTGCTGATGTGACTATGCAAAAGCATCTCCATATTAATCCAAACAACTGCTATAAAACAAACAATAATAAGCAATAGACAATGAGGGAAATTAAAAAAAAATTAAACGAAAATAAACAAAAAAACTCAATCTAGAAATGTTTTCCGATAGGGGGGGGGATCAGGCAAAGGGAATTTTTTCGTGGGGTCCAAAAAGGAACATTAAAAACGTATTAAACGTTTGTTTATATGCAATTTTTTATCGTTTTCACGATTCGGACAAACCTTTCGAATGGAGGTACAAACCCGGTGATTCCCCTCCTGGACAGGTTCTTGAGAAGCTGATCCCCACTAACTGTGCACTGAAAACCAAGTGGTATCCACAATCAACAATTCCAACTTAGCCCAGAAACGTTAACCACACTGGGGCAATGAACAGGGGGCAAAAAAATAAATTAATTATCCAAATATCAAACTGATTTATAGTTTTCCAGAAAGCCCCAAATGAGTCGCACTTGCTAGCTGACTCAGACAAAGTATTTCTGGCAGCAAGAGAAGCAGTCAGAGGTTTGAAATATTATCTGGCTGATTGACTGAAAGAGATTGAATAATGCCAACAAAGTTTACGAAGAATTTTTACCGAGAGCTCAAAGACTAATGTTGCTAAGAATTCTTCGCAACATATTATAGCATTTCGAAATGTTGCTGGTAGTCAGGGAGCCACATGAGAGAAATGTTGATATTTAAGTTTGTGGATGATCAGCAAGCAGCAGAAGGTTTGAGAATGCAATCTAATGTAATTAATCATGCTGAATACGTAAATAAACGTTGTATAGTCGGCAAATGGGTGCTACATTTCTTCAAATTGCTTAAAATTCGGTCTCAATTGACAAAAATTCCCTTAAAATTGATATTAAAATCTAAACTGCTCCTAAACTCTTCAATTATTAGTCAAATTAAAGGAAATTATTAAAGATAAATATACTTATCCCAAAATTGCTTTATCTCTTCCTGTTCAATTGTAATCTTTAAAAATCGACTAAAAATATACCATAATTTATAGTGTTATGGGAAATTTTTGATTCATGTTGAAAATTTGGCTTTACAAGGTGTATTTCTTATTAATTAACGAGGTAGGAAATTTACCTTTCTACAAAATGAGTGATCTAGAAACTATATAACCCTTTTCATTTTTGAACTGTTAGTGAAGACACGGAGTGACCCAATTTATTGCTCGGATAACCATTAGCTATTATCCAGCACGAATATGCCTGTCTAGGTGTATATCTGTGACTCAGCTGAATATCAACCATATTTTAGTTTAAAAATTTTTCTCAGCTGCATATGACAATAAGGCTGATATTCCTATTACTAAGATTGGGTACCAGCCAGTGGTTCCCCACTCCCCGCGCTTAACTCCTCTCTTAACCCCACTCTTAACCCAGCAGTAGCAGAAAAACACATTAAAACTTTCAAAAAAACTGTAGAGAACTAAGACTGAGTCTGAACTAGGACATGTGATCAAACTGTATATGAAATTGTACATGCTGTGAGAGCAAAAAAATCCGGCAGCATATTCTGACGTTGGCCTCAGAATGGTTGGTCTCAATATTTTAATGAACTTTATGGGTACGACTGGCTATCGTGCTTTGTTTAAAATACCTGATTTATGAGGCAAGAATTCCGCTAAAAAAAAAACCACAAAGGAAGGGATGAGTGGAAAACCGTATTTTAAGGCCCTTACTGCTCATACCTTAGTTCTTGAGGCTATATTTCTTCTCTACTGGGAAGCTTTTGAAGATTTTTACGTCAGGTCAAATGATTTATCGTGTATTACTATTTCCGATGAGGTTGAAGACTTGCTACAAAACTTGAGAATCTCAAAAAAGGATACTTCCATTGATGACAACATTCAGCGTCTTAAGTAAAAACTTGCCACATCCCCTGGTCAGAAATGTTTGAGAATTCCGGTATATGCTCAAAAACCTACAAGTTTTGGAAACTATAAAAACTAGATACCCTCAAGGTACATCTGAGATTCTGCACTGGACTGTTCAAAGTGAAGAGGTGAAATGCCAAATTCAATTCCATATCCCTCGATCACGCGACAGAATCTACTATTAGTTTGGATGCAAAGACAAATGGTGGATTGAGAGAAATTACCATGAATGAGCTGGTACTTATGAAGTGGACATAGACTCTTCCTTTTTGTGCCTCAATCTCAACTAAATTCAGCGAGATGATATGTATTGTGCCTCAAAGTGAATTTGACACCGCTCACCACGAAGATCACCCTTCCTGTAACAGAACAAAGCATTTTTAATGTGAAGTGTATTCTGGAATCTAAGCACAACCGTTTTCAAAGCAGTGATGAAGATTTGCTCAATGTTCTTACTCTTGACACAGTCTGTAATGACATCGCTGACAGTCTTCTCGATGTGTGAGCTATTGGAAACATAACACTTGAGTTACGGAGATAAGGTTGTCTTTATCAAACTGAAGGTGATGAGTAATAAGCTGATGAAACAAAAAACAAAACCTGGACTTTTAGTGTTGTGTACAATTTCATCAATGCTGAACATCAAACTATCAAAAGAGTATTGGTGAGTGTTGACGTTACTAGCGAAGCAGGTTCACCATCTGAAGAATTTTGTTCATGAACTTCTCCTATATGCACCTTCTATATTTGATAAAAGTGCCATTTCTGCGAAGGCTGTAATCCGGTCAAGAACCAAGCCAGCTCTTCTGAAGTATCTGGAAACAAAAGGTAATTTGAATTAGTGGCCTGTTACCGTAAAGATTATTAGGGAATTAACTTAATCAAGGGTGGTAGACTTAATGCTGTACCTTAAAAGTGACTGGGAGCTCAGAAACCATTGAGAGCCATGCAAAACAAACGACTCTACTCTACTCTTGTGTCTTTTAGCGATAGCTTTAAAGAGCTGCAATGACGGAATATTTGGATATTATGAAACCGAAGGCTATATGATCTGCTTGAAAGACTGGGTGGTTGACATGAGCACGAAGATCTCGTTACAAATTCGCAGCATTTCTAGGTGGACACTCAAACTAGATGATTGGAACTCGATACTATCAAATTCCAAGGCAAACGAAAAAATGATTCAACTTTCATTTGACGAGTTTGAAGACTTGCTTCTTGTGCTGCATCCAGCTTTAAGTGTCTGCCTCTCTGAAGGTTTTCAAGACCGGAAGAAAAGTAGTGATGTTCAGGAGAAGTGGAATTGATACTGGCTTTGAACTGTGTTTGAGTTGTACCAGAAAGAGGTGGATACTAGAGTTGTGTTACACACGGGCTACTAGAAGAGGAGTATCGATATTGTATATGTCAATGCGAATGACGCAAACATTGTTGTCCTTTTGCTTTATCTACTACTACTACTACTACTAATAACTCACCGCAGCACCAAGCCGCTCGAGGCCAACACAGATACGCACGCTCCTCCTCCATTCTAATCTATTTAAAGCTTCCCTTTTTAAACCCGCCCATGAAGTTCCCATCTCCTTTAAATCCTTTTTTATGACATCCTCCCACCCCAGACGAGGACGACCTGCTTTCCGCCTAGCCCCAGACGGTTGGCCGAAAAGAACAATCTTCGGCAATCTGTCATCTTTCATCCCCACAAAGTGCCCCAGCCACCTCAACCTTTCTTTCATTATAGCCCCAGAGAGCGGTATTGAACCACATTTTTCGTATAGCCTATTATTTGAAATACGGTCAGTCAGCCGGGTACCCAGAACAATCCTTAAGCAATTTCTCTGGAAAACATCTAGCAAATCTTCATCCGCTTTTCTGAGCGCCCATGCTTCAGAGCCATACTTGACCACTGTCATCACTGTAGCTTCTAATATTCTTGTCTTGGTTTGCAGACTTATCTTCCTATTCTTCCAAACTTTTTTTAACTGTGAAAAAACACCCTGAGCCTTGGCTACTCTACTTTTAACATCTTCACTGTTCCCGCCATCTTTACTAATAATACTACCAAGGTAAGTGAAGCTGCCCACCTGATCAATCTTTTCATTATCCAACATCACCTTTTCATCTTCACTTATTCCTAGCCTTAGTGACTTAGTCCTTTTAACATTAATTTTCAAACCTATTCTAGCACCCTGAACTCGCAAAACCTCTAAAAGTTCATTCATTTTGCTCACACTTTCATCTAGGATGCTTAAATCATCAGCATAATCTAAGTCCAGTAGACTTTTTCCTCCCCATTTAATTCCGTGGTATCCCATTGCCTTTCTGTGCTCCTTAAGACAAAGTCCATCAAAACAATCCATATAAAGGGGGACAGAACACAACCCTGCTTAACTAATGATTTAATACAAAACCAGCTGCTAACCTCATTTCCTACCTTAACCGCAGCAGTGTTATTCTCGTACATAGCACTAAACACTTTAATGTATTTGTCTCGTATACCATACAGGGATAAAACCTTTACTAAAGCCTTTCTATCAACAGAATCGAACGCTTGCTCATAATCTATAAAACCGAGGACCAAAAGTGTTTGACAACTCAGGCGCTTCTCAATTATTAGCCTAAGAGTGAAAATTTGGTCGACACATCCTCTACCTTTTCTAAAACCGCACTGTTCTTCTCTTAAAACTTTGTCTACGGCATATCTCAGTTTAAAAATTATCATGTTGCTAAGTAATTTACTACCTACAGAGACCAAACTAATCCCTTGATAATTAACACACTCACTTTTATCACCTTTCTTATAAAGTGGCTTAATTAAGGTTTTCCTAATATCGTTATTTACTTCCCCATTTTCAAAAATCATATTCATAATCTTCAGTAACTTATTTCTAACCTCAGAGCCACCGTATTTAATAAACTCATTTACCACCCTATCAGCACCTGGAGCCCTATTATTTTTCAATCCTTGTAGTACTGTTGCTAATTCTTCCTCATAAAACAAATCTTCCTTCACATCCTAGGTATCACAAACTTTCTCATTTTCCTCTATATCTTTTCCTGCAACTCTATCTCGGTTAAGCAAATTCTCAAAATGTTCGGCCCATCTCTCTTTAGTTCTTTCCTTGTCGCTAATTGTGGCCCATTCCTATCTTTAACTGGGCCAAGTCTGGATTGACTACTCCCTCTCAATTTATTAACATGCCAGTACAATATTTTACAATTATGCCCTCTAGCTGCATCTTCTAGATCCTCGGCAATTTTATCCATGACCTCCACTTCACACCTCCTGTAGTTCATATTTTAATACTTTCTCCACTTTCCTTGCATTCCTTTTATTTTTATATGATCTATCACTCAGATAATTTTTGTACAAGTCCTTTCTCCTTTCTATTAAACAAATCGTTTTTTCACTGATATTCTTAGCTGCAGTTCTAGCTTTTTTCCCTAAAACACCTTCAGCAACTTCACAAATTATTTTTCTAAAATTATTCCAACCATCTTTCACATTATCAAATTTTAAACTCTCAATTTTAGTATTCAACTGTTCTTGGAAAGTTTCTCTCAAATTCTCATCCTGGAGTCTTCCAACATCATATCTTCCCGGGAGGTAGTTACCCTTCCGATACTTCAGCTTTAAATTAACCCTTGACACTACTAGATGGTGATCTTTTATTTTAAAATCAATAACGGCACGCCTATACACCCTAGTATCTTTTATTGATCCTGCCAGTCTTTGGTTTACTATAACATAGTCAATAAGATTTGCTATCTTACCATCACGTGAATACCATGTTAACTTATGAGCCATTTTATGACCAAACACCGTATTGGTTATAACTAAATTGTTATACCTACAAAATTGCAAAAGTCTGTATCCATTACTGTTTTCTTTTCCTACACCAAATTTACTTTATCATTATAAGCTATTCCTTGAATACTACTCAAATTGTGAAAAACAAAAAGTTTATACCCGATTCCGTGAATATTCAGTGTCTTTGGCTCAACTTTGCAGGAATTTACCAAACAATTTATTTTCGTTTTTTTCCATCTGCCTTTTTCATACACTTTCGGGCTGCGATATAGCTGGTTTTAAGTTCTCTAAGGGAAACAGAATTTTGGATAAGGCTATTGAGAATTAAGGATTGCAGGAACGGATTGATTCACATTTTAGAGTATTAGAGAGGTGTAGATTTGATCCTTCTGTGGAAGAAAACTTTCTTTAAATTTGCTTAAAAGTCATTGTCCCCACCTGTGGTATATTTCCACACCTCCTTACCTCTCCTTATGACTTTTGATTATATTTATACCCTCGAAAGCGGGAGCTCAAATATTTGCCGATCTGACGCTACCTTTGAGTGCTATGCTATACGACCGAACCCACAGTTTCTAGATCCCCTAGATGTTCGGCTGGACTCTCAAGGATGGCAAGGTTAGGTCAGTTGTATTCACCCTTAAGTTCTTCCCAGATTGTTTGGTCCCTGAGTACTGCTCGTGCAAGGGGTGTACACAAAATTGCTCAGGTAAGGGAAGTAGGTCATGCGATTTACTTAGTGACTGTGGTGGGAAATGTGTGAAATCTTCTTTTATGCCGTATAATTAGTTTTTTTTTTTAGTTTTGTAGTTTTCAAAGTTTTTTCTATCTATAATTTAGACTCAAGTGGAAAATTTTGACATGCTGAGCTGATATATTTCAAACTTTGTTTGTTAATATGTACATTACGCGGAATAGCTAGCAGTTGCTGTAAGAACCAGCCTTAGTATAAAGTTTCGCTATTCGTCAAATGCTTTTATATTTCAATGATTGTTTTTTGACGAAACAAAACAATAAATTTGCGAGTTTCAAGGTCAGCAGTATTGTGAGGTACTCATGATCAATGATATCGATTATCATAGGCTGCGTAAACATTGTTGAAAGTTTTTGCAAAACGTATTGTTTTAGAACAAAAACCGTGATTATTTCAAATTTCGAAGAGTAACACCCCCCCCCCCCCCCGTTCGAATATATAACGCTCATATTCGTAATCAGCACTGTTGATTACCCCATATTCCGTAGTAAAACCTTCTGCTGCTTACTGATCACTTACTAGTCACATTTTTGGCGAATGGTTCTGTTGTAAAGTGTATTTTATGGTATTCGGGTGGTGTAGTCGTAGATGCCTTTATTCTCCCTCTAGAGGGGAGATAAACTCTGGCCCTAAGGTAATTTAACTTTGGTAGCGTGCCTTAGGCTATGACCGAACTAATGAGGCGTACCGACTGGGTATGTTCGAGGGGATAAAGGTGGATCGTAGAGAGGTTGTCTAAAATACAACAATTTTATTCAATTTACATATAATATTCCAGATATAGATATTCTACTGGGACTGGTTGTCCCAAGTAGACCACAAGTCTCAGAAACTACAATAATATATAATAAGATACAGACACTTACAATGATCCGACAAGATCCCAAGGTATTTCTAACAAGATAATAAACGGGCAGAGGTTCGCCCTGCAAGTCAAAAAAGTCTGTCTTCAGTCTCAAAAATCTGGGTATATATATGAAAAACCAACCACGTCCTTCCGGTTCATTGACGCATTTAGCAAGGAAATTGGTTATTGGCCAAGTTCCCTCCAAGCTTACACATTCCACGATTTGTATCTTTATCTTAATAAAAAGTGGTATTTTGGAACTTTGTATTTGCGTCTTAATATGTTTTTACAAAATTAATAATTAACTAAATTAGAAAGCTTTACCACAGTACTCCCCATTTAAAGAAGTATTGTCCCAATTCTCAATATTTTACTTTTAAAATAACTTAATTTTGTTTACAGCTATTATGCTGCCATCTTTGGGTCATTATGTGCATATACCCTCAACGGGTTTCCTTAGGGTCATGATTCTGGTCCAATATAGGCCATGTTCTTTTTTGTCGAAGGATTTCAATTTGAAATTCATCCTTGTTTCTCTTTTTCTCTGTCTCTAGGACTGAAAAATATTCTTTTTACCCTTCTTCATATGCATCTTCTGTTTTAACTTGACCCCAAGCGGCTTAAACATTATATTAGTGGTTTTGCTTAAATTAGATTTATGTTAGAAATGTTTTATGAATTTTTTGAGCTTAAATTTATTTCCCATTAATAATTTAATTTATCTGTCTGATGTGGTTAATATACCGTTTTATTTTTCGTTTTAGAAATACCTTGGATAAATTACACATAACATTTTTGATTTTTAAATTTTCACATATTTTTCCAGCACAAAGAGTTTTCACATATTTCAATAACATGAGCCATTTGGGCTATGTAGTACATTCTCTAGACCTAAATTAAGTTCTGATTTTATCTCACTTTCTGATGAACTTGTAGTAAATTCTGTAATACTGCTATAGTTTCCAAAATATCAGTTGATCAAGTATGGTTTGGTTTCTGATGGTATGAGATGATAGTATCAGAATACATTTGAAGTGGCTTCAAAATTTATTATTTCCAAAAATGTGTCAAAATATGATTGAAAAAAAATGGATCCGAAAGGATGTTACGAAAAATTTGATTTCCAGAAAAAATAGCAAATTTGTTACCTATATATAATTTGTTACCTATATATAGTAAAAAGAAACACTCAAAATTTGTATATATCACTGCATTCTTTTTTTAACGAAAGTTAATTACTTTTAATTACTTTCTCCTCTTTTTAATTACTCCAAAAATAATATCCCGCTTAAATCAAAACATTATGTTTCTTCCTGGATTATTCTTTCAAACTTAATACTTACCGGAAAATTACAGTCTCCTAAAGATCAAAAAAGCTGCAGATCAGTTTGTGGTTTGTTAAGCTATTTCAGACAATATATTAAAAATTATGCAACAATCGCGCAACCTTTGACAAACCTTTTGAAAAAATCAGGTAAATTCGAATGTCCAGCGGATGCAAAACAAGCGCTAAATGAAATAAAAAGGCAATTATTACTGGCACCAATACTTAAACTACCAGATTTGTCACAAGACTTCTGTTTGCAAACAGATGCATCGGGGTACGGTATAGGAGCCATATTATTGAACATAAATTCTGAAGGAGTAGAATCAATAGTCCAATACGCAAGCAGGTCACTTTCGGAGGCAGAAAGAAAATATTCGACAGTTGAAAGGGAATGTTTGGCAGTTGTAGTTTTTAGAGAATATTCTCGACAATTTTTACTTGGAAAAAAAATCATTTTACGCGTAGACCAAAAATCATTAATTTGGCTACATACGATCCAAAATACTTCAGCCCGGCTGACACGGTGGATACTGCGTCTACAAGCATATTCATATACCCCAATATATATAAAGGGCCGTACAAACATTTTACCAGACTATTTGTCACGAAATCCAGATACGGAAGGAAATTTGATAACAGCCATCCAGAACGAACTGGAAGGGCTAGAAATACTGTCTAATGAAAATATTTCGAATCATCAAGATAAATATGATTTTTGTTTAGCGATGAAATCTTTTTTATCAAAAGGAACGGAACTGCCAGAGCACTTTAAACATTTTTTAAAGGACTTAGATAATTTTGAACTGGACGAAAGTAAAAATCTTTTGGTAAGATATCATAGACCATCGCAAGAATATAGAAAAAATGACTTAAAAATTATTCCAGTAATTCCAAAATCTCTGGAAGGAGAAATTTTACAGATGGCACATGCAACGATTGGCTGTCACATGGGAGAAGCAAAAACTATGGGGAGGCTGAAAGGAAATTTTTATTTTCCAAAAATGTACTCAAAAGTAAAAGCTTTCATACAAAGCTGCCAAGAGTGCGCCAAACAAAAGTCGTCACCAAGGACCCCTAGGGCTGAATTAGGTCAATACCCCACCCCTTCAGGGGTAGGAGAATTAATGTCAATAGACATTTGGGGAACCGGAGGAAGTTTACCAGTTTCCAGGAAAGGAAACAGGTGCGTACTAACCGTAGTCGACCATTTTAACTCATATTTATACGCTTTTCCAATTAAAGATGAAAAGACAAAAACCATTGCAAAACTTTTGGTCAATCGTCTATTTCTGGAACACGGAATTTTTCCTAGAGTTTTACTTAGCGACAATGGGCCATATTTTAGAGCCAAATTATTAGACGAAATTACAGAATATCTGGATGTTAAACGATGGTTTACCTCGTCTTACATGGCTGCAGCTAATGGGAAGGTTGAACATAAGCATAGGGAATTAGCTTACATGCTGGTAACACATGCAAGAGAGGAAAATGAAACTTGGGATGAACATTTACCATTTGTAGTCTTTGCAATAAATACGGTTTTTTCACGTTCCTTAAAAGAAACGCCATTTTTTTGCAACATATAAGAGATCCCAGAATTTGTTTAGATGAAATACAAAATGATAGAATATATTACAACTTAGACCAATATAAGCAAGAAATGGTGATGCGAATGAAAAAAGCTATGGAACAAGTTAAAGACAATCTGGAAGATGCGAAAACAGAACAAAAAGAAAAATATGACCGAACAAGCAAAAATAAAACAGATTACCGTTTAGGAGACTTGGTTTATGTGTACAAAACTAACCTGGAAGGAACAAAAAAGTTAAAACCGAAATGGGATGGGCCCTGCAGAATTATAAAGATTCTATCAAATAACTTAACATATGTTCTAAAGCATCAATATAAGGAAAAGGAAGAAGTAGTACACCATAATAGAATGAAAAAGGCATATTTTTCAAAACCGTGGAAAACAGAGCCTATTCTTTCAGACGAAGAAATAGAAGACACAATTTCACCAGTATATATCAGAAGACCATATGAATTTTATGACCTTTTTAATTACCACAAAAGTTGGGAGGAGTGGAAGGAGTATTTAGCCCAGTCTTGGCTACAAACTCTCCACAACAAACAAGAGAAAAAGGGAAATATTCGATGCTCATCGGATACTAGCGATGAAGAAAATCAAACACAACATGAGGGTTTAAAATGTGATAAATCAAGGGTAAAATCCACAGAGGAAGAAAATTTGGAAGGAACCAATGAATTATCTGATTTTTATACACTAGACTTACCTACAGTCTTAACGCAAAAATGGCTTTTGGAACAAACGCCATCTACCAGACGCGAGCTAACAGAATGTGACACTGATAATTCTTCTACAGAAACCGATATCACTAAACCTGGGCCATCGTTAAGAAAACCCTCTTTAAGAGAGAAATTATGGAGAAAAGTAAAGAAACCAGAGGGGCAGCAACAAGTTCCTTTGTCAGCAGCACAAGTAGCTAAAACACTTATGAAAAAGGCCAAACATCAGGAGAAACAAAGATTAAAGATATTTGACGAGGCAACAAAACCGCGCTCGAATTCAGAGCCTTGTAAACCGCACTATAGATACCACGGATAAACTTGCAAATATTATAAAGAAGAAAAGCAAAAATTTGGGGTCCAAAATTCGGACCAGGAGACGGATAAAGGCAGAACAAGCGTAGCCCCCAGCAGATTAATATTTGAATAAAACAATTTTAACGGAAAAAAAGTAGTAAATAAAAATATTTAGCGTAAAATTCCAAAAATAAAAATATGCCCATTTTGTGTCTATGAAATTGCTGTGGATGACTTTTGTGTGTTATGTTAAAACCGTATAATAGGCACACCTATAGATAAAGAGCGTGTGTACAGGCTGCCAGTGGGATCATTACCTTGAAAATTTTGTAAGGCTACGAAAAGAACAATGGATGGTATAGATGGAGGAAAACAGTGGACCCGCCTCAGTTGATGTATTACCTCCATTCCCTCTCCCCCGATAACCTAAAACATAAATTTATAAGAAATGAAAATTCAAATTCTCTAGAAAATATCCACGGCTGCTCTACCTTATACACAAGAGACATAATTATATCATCGGTTATTTCGCTATTATCCACTTTCATTATGTCATTATTATTACGTCATCTGTTTTATTTATTAGTTTTAAAAGGGTACCAGAACTAGAACGCTGCTATCTTGATTTCAGATACTTCTGGGTCTACAGTTGGCAAGCTGCAGCACAAAGCTTGGATACAAAGGAGCGCCAAACCTGGTACCAAAGGCCTGAAAAAACTTGTCGACATTCGGTTTCAAACGAACATCTTCAGAAGAAATTGAAGCAGGAAACTACTATTCTGGAGAAAGTGTAGCGGCAATGTATTAGGTAATCGTAACTAAGGTGGTTGGGTAACCTACAACGAATAAATCGTGCCTACCAAAAGTTGTCTCAACTTTTCAAGAGAAGGGTCCATGGCTGATGTTTGTCTGGCACACAAAGGAGAAGATGACGCAATAGCTTCGGAAGTTACCTCATATGCCCTCTGGAACATGCAGATGACTCAACATAATACGAAACGCTGATCCATAAACGCGCTAAAGAGGGCCCAGTGAGACACAAAAGGATGTAGCTTAGCTTAAAAATTTAATCATAAATTGAATATACGATGTAGTAAGATTTTGTGTCATTTTTTCTCACAAATTCAGCTAAATACAGAATTAATAACTCGTAAATTTATATTTTCAAACAATGTGCAATGAAAATCTGTTGATATCCTGTCATTCACGAGATTAGTTTTTGGCAGTTTTTAATTCATTTATATGAACCAGCTACCATCTCCCCTCAGCTTCGGTACATCTTATGTGAAACTTTTTCTTCATTTACATGAATCTGTTGGTCTCCCTCTCCCTCTAACTTGGATGTAGTTTTTAATTCATATGTATGAATTTCCCGACCCCCTCCTTTCCTCTCTTCCTTGGACGTAGTTTTTAATTAATCCTTATGAATTTTCCGACCCCCCCCCCTCCCTTCACCGTATGTGTAGTTTGATTTTTACAGTTCTTACAGACCTTCTCCCTCTTTCTTTGAAGTAGTTTAATTTGACTCATAGCCGTTGTAGCAGCTATAGATGCATTGTTCAGTATCGGATATATATTTCCGGACAAATTAATAAACAAGGTCTTGTCAAAAAAGGTGGAGGGGGTATTCAACCCTTGCCTCTCAAAACTATTGTCCGATTCAGAAAAATATAACACTAGTGCACATAAGCAAATTTTTAATGCGTTTTGTGCAGTTTTTTGTAAGCGCTCCCCCTGCACCTACTACTACTACGACTAAAAACTCACCGCAGCACCAAGCTGCCGGAGACCAACACAGCTACGCACGCTCCTCCTCCATCCCAATCTGTTCAAAGCCTCCCTCTTTACACCCTCCCATGAAGTTCCATTTCCCTTGAATCTTTCTTTATGATATTCTCCCACCCCAACCGCGGACGACCTGATTTCTGTTTAGCCCTAGATGGTTGGCCGAAAAGGAAAATCTTTGGCAATCTGTCATTCTTCATCCGCAGAACGTGCCCAAGCCAGCTCTAGAAAGCGAGATTGGACTGCGCTTTTCGTACAGCCTACTGTTGGAAATACGGTCAGTCAGCCGGGTACCCAGAAAAAACCCATAAGCAATTTTTCTGAAAATTATCTAGAAAATTTTCATCGGCTTTTCGTAGCGTCCATGCTTCAGAGCCATATTTGACCACTGTCATCATTGTAGCTTCCAATATACTAATCTTGGTTTGCAGACTTATCTTCCTATTCTTCCAAACATTTTAACTGTGAAAAACACCCTAAGCCTTGGCTATTCTACTTTTAAAATCTTCACTGCTCCCACCGTCTTTGCTAATAATACTAACAGCGTAAGTGAAGCTGTCCGCCTGATCAATATTTCATTATCCAACGTCACCTTTTTATCTTCACTTATTCCTAGCCTTAACGACTTAGTCTTCTTAACAATAATTTTCAAACCTATTCTAGTACCCTTAACTCGCAAAACTACTAAAAGTTCATTCATTTTGCTCACACTTTCATCTGAGATACTTAAATCATCAGCATAATCTAAGTCCAGGAAAGTTTTTCTTCCCCATTTGATTCCGTATTCTCCCATTGCCCTTCCTTTGCTCCTCAAGACAATGTCCATCAAAACGATCCATATAAAGGGGGATAGAACACAACCCTGCTTAATTTCTGACTTAATACGAAACCAGCTGCTAGCCTCATTTCCTTAACCGCAGGAGTGTTAATCTCGTACATAGCGCTAATCACTTTAATGATTTTTTCTGGTATACAATAGAAGGATAAAACCTTCGCTAAAGCTCTTCTATCAACAGAATAGAACGCTTGCTCATTATCTATAAAAGTGAGGACCAAATGTGTTTAATAACTTAGGCACTTCTCAATTATTAACCTGAGAGTTAAAATTTGGTCGACACATCCTCTACCTTTTCTAAAACCGGACTGTTCCTCGCTTATCACTTTCTCAACAGCATCTCTCAGTCTAAAAAGCATCATATTACTTAGTAATTTACTACCTACAGAGACCAGGCTAATGCCTCGATAATTACCCCACTCACTTTTATCACCTTTCTTATACAGTGGTTTAATCATTGTTTTCATAAATTCGGTCAAAAAAACATATAATTGTATGGTCAGAAAACTTCACTTGGTAGGATGCCTTCAGGTTAGGCACGTACGGAATTTTTTTGGGGGAGGGGGTCCAACAAAAAAAAATCAATTTAACTTTACATTTCGAATAAAAGTACTCAAAAATTCTGAAGAACTTAGGAAAGAGAAGAAAGTAAGCCAAGCCCCCAGCCCCCTCCCATATGCACACCCCTGCCTTAGGTACTCATTGTGAAGCATCATACGACTTTTTGCTAACTTGAGAGTTTTTCATATTAATCAATTATATAGGTTGATGCTCTTGCATCAACCATCTTGCATCATAATGGTGCATTGCTCAGAATTTTATTTAAATTTGAAAAGCTGAAATAACTTTTTTATTTATTTATTTCAGGAATGCATGAAAGGTATAGACCAAGCATCAGAAGCGTGTAAGGGTCTAGTTACAAAAGCATATGCACTGTGCAAGACGAAGCTAAGGCTTCCCCCTTCATTGAGCGCTTTCGACCCAATTGTATCCGAAGTATGCAATATCTTAGATGTCGGAGATCGGTTCTGCTCCGGCTTGAACCTCACTCAGCTGAATGATGTGTGCAACTCGGCTCGTGGTCTTGATATACCATTGTCGAAGGAATTTATTGTTGCTGAGAAAAAATTTGATGAATTTTCAACTTTCCTTGATCCGGATTTTGACTTTTTAGCACAACTAGAAATAGATAATAATGAGACCCGAGCAACCGCAAACTTTTTTGAAAATGTGAAAAGAGAACTTGATACAGTTTCAGTTAGTGTCTTTAAATTCTTAGATGTTTTAAAAGGACTGATGACGTTAGCATTAGCAGCTCCTATTTTTGACGGCTGGCAGTATATTGGAAAATACGTAAAGAAGATTACAGTTGAGGAAGAAGAAGAAGAAAAACCTATGAAGGAACAACTGATACCAATATTTGAGAAAAGCCTTCCCACATGGGTTATAAACGTATCAGTTTCAGGTTGTGTATTAGCAACAGACTATATGCTCTTTTGGATTTTAGATCTCATCCGTCGACATGGAGACATCGAATATCCTAGTTTTGGAGCAAAGACCCTAGCATTAAATATAGTTGGGGATAACATATTTTCAAAAGTATTTGAAGCACTGCTCGGTGCGTTCAATAATAGTGAAAGCGTGCAATATGACGTCAACGTCAAAACTTGTATACCCACGGCGAGTCCATTTAATTTCATCTTTCCAGTTGTAATCGGGTTTATTTATACTCTCGCTGTTATTACTATGTGTGTGCAACCTTATGCCGAAAAAACGAAGCTGAGTATTGTCAAAAAATTTTACCCAGATGCTCAAGAGATAATGGATCTAAATGAAACATAGGCTTGGATTGTTTTTTTAGGATGGTGGTGGGCAAGGCCGTACCCAGGGGTTTTAAGGGGGTTTGAACCCCCCCCCCCCCCCCAAAAAAAAAAACAAAAATGTTTGTCTGACTCGTAAAACGTAACAAAAATGGATATAAACATATTTTCTATGTGTTTTTGAGGTTTTTTGTATACCCCCCCCCCCGAAAAAAAATCTTTGAGTAACTCCCTCCCCCCCCCCCGAAAAAAGTGGGTACCGCCTTGGTGGGGGGGGGCTGAAACACGACAACACGACTAGGTATTCAGTCAAGGCAAATGTAATCTCAAAGATACAAATTAGGGTTCTGTCAAGTTTGGGGCATCCAATCTATTTTTTATTATGTACTACTACCACTACTAACAACTCACTGCAGCACCAAGCCACCTGAGGCCAACACTGCTACGTGTTACTCCATCCCAATCTATTCAAAGCCTCCCTCTTTACACATTCCCAGAAAGTTCCCATTTCCCTTAAATCTTTCTTTATGACATTCTCCCACCCCAGCCACGGACGACCTGCTCTCCGTTTAGCCAAAAAGCTGTGTTTATACGGTTGGCCGAAAAGGATTTATTATCACAGTAAAAATACATAACTGTTTCATATAAAAACGGTAAAATAGGTAAACTACAACCACATTAACGAAGAGAATGGCAAAAGTAATAATTTCCAAACTCCTAAAGCCCTAATACAATCTAAAATCTATTCGGATATGTCTTTTCTGAAGAGTTTTACATCATCAGAGAGGGATGATTATTAGAATATCTTCAAGAAATTATGCCTAGATATCCACTTTTAGATGGTTCAAAAGACTAAATTCAAAATGTAATCTCCAAAATACAAATTAGGGTTCTATCAAGTTTGTGGCATCCAATCTCCTTTTTCATTGTCACGACAAAAAGGCTAAGTGCCTTATGTCGGTAAACGGTAAAAATCAGTGAACTATTACCGTAAAAGAATCACTGTAACAGCATTGTTTTGCTATCTTTGATTTCTATGTGGTAATAACATCTGAGCTTCTATGGCTTCAATACAATCTTTCACCTACAATCTTTCTCCATTCTTTACTCAAAAATTTTTCAATCAATCTTGTCAACGATGTCTCTTCTTAAGAATTTTGCATCTTAAGGGGAGCGGGGTGTCTCCAGGAATATTTTGAGAAATATTCAGAGCCAGGAATATTCAGGAATATTCAGAGCCGTTCCTAAGGTTGGTGGTGCTCGGTGCAAAACTAATTACAGCGCCCCCTCCCGACTCAAATATAAGCGAAAAACCGAATCAAACTGGGATATTCCCCAGCCGTGGCAGCCCCCCCTCCTAAGCCACGGCGCAACTACGCTGGTTGGCCCTTCCCCCTAGGAACGGCTCTCAGTTCAATACTGAATTGTTCCCCATTCTTCAGCACCTTGTGTAGATACTGGACCAAGGAATAAAGAAAAATAAGAAATATACATACAATGAATGATTTCAAAGTTACTGGGTACTGCCTTGGTGGGGGGGGGGGCTGAAACACGACAACACGACTAGGTATTCAGTCAAGGCAAATGCAATCTCAAAGATACAAATTAGGGTTCTGTCAAGTTTGGGGCATCCAATCTATTTTTTATTATGTACTACTACCACTACTAACAACTCAGTGCAGCACCAAGCCACCTGAGGCCAACACTGCAACGTGTTACTCCATCCCAATCTATTCAAAGCCTCCCTCTTTACACATTCCCAGAAAGTTCCCATTTCCCTTAAATCTTTCTTTGTGACATCCCCCACCCCAGCCACGGACGACCTGCTCTCCGTTTAGCCCTATACGGTTGGCCGAAAAGGATTTATTATCACAGTAAAAATACATAACTGTTTCATATAAAAACGGTAAAATAGGTAAACTACTACCGCATTAACGAAGAGAATGGCAAAAGGTAATAATTTCCAAACTCCTAAAGCCCTAATACAATCTAAAATCTATTCGGATATGTCTTTTCTGAAGAGTTTTACATCATCAGAGAGGGATTAGAATATCTTCAGGAAATTACGCCTATATATCCACTTTTAGATGGTTCAAAAGACTAAATTCGAAATATAATCTCCAAAATACAAATTAGGGTTCTATCAAGTTTGTGGCATCCAATCTCCTTTTTCATTGTCACGACAAAAAGGCTAAGTGCCTTATGTCGGTAAACGGTAAAAATCGGTGAACTATCACCGTAAAAGAATCACTGTAACAGCATTATTTTGCTATCTTTGATTTCTATGTGGTAATAACATCTGAGCTGCTATGGCTTCAATACAATCTTTCACCTACAATCTTTCTCCATTCTTTACTCAAAAATTTTTCAATAAATCTTGCCAACGATGTCTCTTCTTAAGAATTTTGCATCTTAAGGGGGGCGGGGTGTCTCCAGGAATATTTTGAGAAATTTAAGCCTAGATAAGCACTTTTAGGTGGTTTCAAGCACCAAATACTTCACATTTTCTATATTCTTAGAGTTACCGACCCCTCTGTGAAATGCTGGCTGTGACAGTTTTGAAATGTGTTTTAACAGTTTCCCTTTTGAATTTCTTTGGAAACCATATCCCTTTCAATTAAAACATGAATATGACGCATTATCTTAAGTTACTTCCTGTGAGCTCAATCAGAGCCGTTCCTAAGGTTGGTGGTGCTCGGTGCAAAACTAATTACAGCGCCCCCTCCCGACTCAAATATAAGCGAAAAACCGAATCAAACTGGGATATTCCCCAGCCGTGGCAGCCCCCCCCCTCCTAAGCCACGACGCAACTACGCTGGTTGGCCCTTCCCCCTAGGAACGGCTCTCAGTTCAATACTGAATTGTTCCCCATTCTTCAGCACCTTGTGTAGATACTGGACCAAGGAATAAAGAAAAATAAGAAATATACATACAATGAATGATTTTAAAGTTCTTGCCGTCTCATAAGCTTGTGATGTTATATATGGAAAATATTTTGTCATTAGACAATTTATTTAGAAACTCTTTTGTACCATGGGTAGTGGTCTTATCCCAACCCATTTACCACTACACGGTCATTTACCATGGGTAGTGGTTCCCTCTTTACTAGGTTTCACTTTACGGGTATGGGACAATTTGGTCATGGTTTTTTTTTTTTGCCGTAGATTTTTCTATCATTACCAAGACTGTCATAGGACAACATGTCATCGTTTTTTGCCATCGGACAAACTGTCACATTTTCTTTTGTCATCGGATAACCTGTCATTGTTTGAAGTGACATCGTTTTGTATTTTTTATTGGACAAAGTGTCATTGTTTTTATCTGTCATCGTACACGATGGTCATTAGTGAGGTTTTAGTCAGCACCTAACCCCTCTCCTCCTTCGGGTGACAGGCCAGCTTATAAGGCGTTTTCATAGACATTCCATTTAGGCTCTAGCACAAATGGCAAATTCCAAAAATGAGGCTAAAGCTATTCATAAGGACTTTATCTGCTGGTTCTTACCGGGACAGATATAGGCGGGGAGGGGGGAGCCTGTCCCGGACGCTGGTTTGTAGGGGACACCGGCTCGTATGGCACTTTTTGAGGAATTCAAAGTAAAATATTTCAAAATATCGTCCTTCTTTTTTGTCTTATGCTACTGAACATCTGCTGGGTCATAGAGAAGTCTGTGCTCTTGAGCAATTTTCAACAGGTCAGTGTTCTTGTTCGCGTGATCTGGCATTTAATATTTTTGCTCTTCAACAACCGATTCATTCAAAATTTCTAGATTTTTTCTAGAAGAAAGACGGCCGATTGCTTAAGAAAACGGCCTTTTACTATTGCCGAATCTTCGATTTTTGATGAATAATCCCGTTTAAACATGGCATAAGAACTGAAATATTGTCAAGTATAGCATTAAGAAGTATTCTTTTTCTTTGTATTTTTTTTTTTCTTTCTTCAATTGTTTGTGATTAAGACGGCTCCCGAACATAAAAGAGGAGGAGTATCCAGTTTTAAATTACTCTTATGCGACCTCGCAATTGTGTGGTCACATACATTGCCGAAATATTTAAATTTCTCCCTTCAACAAATAGCTAAAGAATATATGATAAGAAGGTACCCTCGCGGCAATTTTTTATAGCTCATATCTTTTCCATTTGCGTTGCCGCGAATGTTGAAGGTCAGAAAGGCTGGAAAGCTTCTGTTCTTGAAGAACACTTTCTAATCAGTATATTTTTCTATGAAATTCATGTTTTTTTCGAATAACCGTTTAAAAAGTGTTGTTTTTCTCTCTCTCTGAGCCCTTGAACTTGGAGGCTGTGAATCCCAAACGAAAATATCTTGTAAGCAAGTCAAGTCGATCTAAAGTTCAGCAGATAGTCATCAAGAACAGCTTTACACTCAGCTTTGGAATTACCCATTGGCGCTAGAGCCTGAGTGGAATATTTATTAAAATGCCTTATAAGCTACCCTGTAAAGCTAATCATCCAGCCTGTAAGCTAGCCTGTAAAGCTCATAAGGCAAATACCTTATAAGCTAACCATCCCCCTCCCCCCACCCACAGGGGGGGGATGGTTGGACGCATGCTAAAACCTCACTAATGACCATCTGTACGATGACAGCTAAAAACAATGACACTATCTCCGTTGACAAAAAAACGATGACAGTGTATCCGATGACAAGAAAAAAACAATGACAGTTTATCCAATGACAAGGAAAAAGAATGTCAGTTTATCTGATGACAAAAAAGCAATGAAAGTTTATCCGATGACAAAAAAAAAATGACAAATTATTCGATGCCAAGAAAAATGATGACAGTTTGTCCGATGGCAGAAAAAAATGATGACAAGTTGTGTTATTTACAGAATATGCTTAAATAGCAAGCCTTCGATTCTTTAAGTCATTTTGCCGGCTGAACGAACAAGTTTCTCTTCTCTAACCGAATTTTAGGCAACAAAAAGGCCTATTTTAAATTTGGCGATTTGAAATCCGGCGAGCGAAGCAAAATTTGACTCATAGCAGAACTTAATT